>OOIL02001766.1:74428-175419 GCA_900332095.2 Cuscuta campestris
AAGGGACAGGTCAAAACATGACCGGTCACTTTTATCAAGTCACCAAATGATGTTAACTCTTCGATTGGGACGGGTCAAAAATTGACCGGTCACTTCCACTAAAAAAGTGACCGGTCACATTTTGGGCGATAGCCATTTCGCCACTTAATGTTGCGAAGGATATTCCAGAGGACCAAAGAGATGGGTTGAACTCAAGAAATGACCGGGTAACCTTTGAGGAAAGGTGACCGGTCATGTTGCGCTACTTGAGGAGGGCAATCAACATCAGAGGCTAGAGGACACCCCGCCGCTCATCCATCACGAGGCAAACAGTGAAGGGAATGATTGGCGTTTTGCAGGATTGATTGGATTGAGAATATCCATGTTAGTCTTTGATTGAACAGTGCATGTCTTGGCTTGTAGTTGCTATATTCATTGATTGAATAGTAAATTGATTATGTACAGTGACCTTCCTCCGGGTTTCCCATTTTGTCCATGGATGAACAGGGGAAGGTCACAAATCCTCCTCTATAAATATGATGATATTGGATAGAGGAGGGGATCTATTCTTTCTCTCACTAAAAACTAGTACACTCTTGAGACAGAGTAAGAAATATATTTCGGACTGAGGAGATTTGCCCGGTCTAGGTCATACTTTGTGTTCTTGTTGTGTGTTTTATATTACGGGTCAAGTGTCCAGGTTAAACCCGGTTAACCCACCCAGCTATATTTACACCATCAGACTTGGAACTTCTATTTTGGTATTTTAATACTTTTTTACTCCTATTCAGGAATATTTCTTTAAAATAATACCAATGTTTACTACTAAACTTTTAAACTAGCATGTGAAGCATAAAGCATTATAAGTAACTAAAAGTCTCTCCCTTCGGTAATTGTTCATCGAAAACGAATATATATGAACTGTTCCGAATCTCTTCTATTCCTTTTTTGAATTAAAAATGCCAAAATTTTATTACTTTCTTCGTCTATATTTTTGCTTCAGTCTTATTTTTTCCAAACTTTGGCCTGAATATCAATTACTCTCTATTTGAATAATGTATTAATATAATGAGTTGATCCAATGAAACTTTGAAAATCCTCAATATGAAAAAATCTATATCGAATACAATCATTTTTATACCAATGCACATTACATTTTTTTATTTAATTCAGATTTAAAATTTATTCAATTTGATTTTAAAGATCAAACTATACAAATAAATTAGGACCGAGATAACACGAAAAAACTAAGAAAAATTTGAGAAGAATAAAATTTAAAAAGTGGGGCTAAGGATTCAATCAATTAGCTCACTTTGTTGTCAAATCCACCAACCCAAACCCAAACACATGCATGCATAGCAACTTCGATATATGTATATGATTGTGATTCATATCATTGTAATAAAACAAGCCAAGTGAATCTACATTTGACAAGGGACTATATATGACATCTTTCTTTTTATAGTACCTTTTGTTCCATCAATTATATATTGGAATCTTCCATTCTGCTAATTAAATACGGAGTAACATAAACAAAGAAATTCACAACTTCGATAATATATTAGATAATAATTGATTTCATTCAATAACGAGAATTCCATCTGTATATATAGAAAATAAATAGGGTATCCTAATTATATAGTAGAATAATAATTATAGAAGCAAGTAATTACTAATAACATTTGAACTTATTTGCACTATCAAAACAAACTGAACAAACATACCAAAAAAAAACTCTTCAACACAAGTTACCTAGATGAATGTTTTATGAGGTACCATAACATCTTCTGTATCACACCACATATACTGTCAGGGTGGTTGGGGCAGGGGTTTAGGATGGGGGTTTGAAAGGTAGAAACTACTCATATTAATTTTACCAACGGAGTATCGTAGGTGCTCGAGTCATTATTGAATTATATATATATATATATATATATATATATATATATATATATATATATATATATATATATATATATATATATATATATATATATAGGGGGCGGTTCAGGAGAGAATGCACCTTGATGAAAGAAATAAGAATAAAATCTAGCCTTTGGATCTGATGCATCGTGCGGCTCAGATTGCATCCTGCACTCAGATTTTGAGATAGTGCATTTTTAAAGGATTTTGGTGCATTTCGACATGATGCATTTTCAAATCATTTTGGTGCACCTAATTTTGATGCAATCTTGACCCTTAGATCTCACAATCTAAAGCACCATATTCATTCTTATTTTTTTTCATAAGATTGCATTCTCACCTGATCCAAAATATATATATATATATATATATATATATATATATATATATATATATAAAGTGACAACAACACAAATTGAAACAAAATGCATTAAGTCAACTGATGTGTGTGTACTTGTCACTTCATGTTCTGGAATTATTATGGCCGGGGCCGGTATGAATAAGCCTCTTTTGTAGCTTAATCGACCATAATCAAGATTAACCTCATCTTAAGGGTATTTCAATACCGACTAATAATGATCGATGATTACTACCTATAGAGGCTAGCTAGATTTCGTATTAAAACGTAGTAGTTCGTTGGTAAAATTGATCGATGATTACTACCTCTAATCTCCCCAATCTCTGCCGCTTTCCCTCCCTTTCTTGACAATATATTACACGCAGTAACCACGATTTACTGCCAGGTAAGCTAAGGGAGGGGGAGTGGGTGTGGTTTAGGAGGGTATTAGAGGAGTATGAAGTACTCCCTACCTCCGTCCCATAAAGTATTACCCATTTTGACTAAAGTTGAAATTAAGGGAGTGATAATTTTGTGTTGACTTTCCAAAAATATCCTTGATGTGATGGGTAAAAGTAGGATGTAATGTGTAGATTATTAGGAAAAAGGTATGATGTGATAGGTAAAGTTTGAAAAAGTAAGGGGTAAAAGTGGTTTTTTAATAGAAATGGCTAAGGGATTGTGGGACGCAATTTTTTTGAAACGTGAAAATCTTTTTGGGACGGAGGGTGTATGAACTATCAAATTTATCTACGGAGTACTATAGGTGCCCAATTACATTTTTTCTAAGATCAAAACAACCATAGTAATATATTTATATATAAATATTAATAGTCAGAATTCCAAACAGCAATCAAAGCTTGTCATGTTGCGGTGTGCAACCTCATTTTAATAAGGGAAAAATAAATTAGGAATAATAATAGAAAAAGTATGAAAATAGAAGTTTAATGTTTTTATTGCATTGTAGAAGTTACAATATTAATAATATGAACATATAATATCAAAAAACACTCTGAAATACCAATACATAAAGTCACATTATTACAGTGCAAACTTATAATGGATTTTGATTTTTAAGAGATCTAAAGGTCTCAATGTATGTTGGAATAATGACTACTTGATAATGACCAAAGGTCCTACATTGGGAAATAAAAACATACTCCCTCCGTCCCATAAAGATGGGTACGTTTTGACTAAAGTAGAAATTAAGGGAGAGATAATTTTGTGTTGACTTTCCAAAAATACCCTTCATGTGATGGGTAAAAGTATGATGTGATGCGTAGATTATTAGGAAAAAGGTATGATGTGATAGGTAGGGTTTGAAAAAGTAAGGGGTAAAAGTGCTTTTTTAATAGAAATGAGTAAGGGATTGTGGGACGCAATTTTTTTGAAACGTGTAAATCTTTTTGAGACGGAGGGAATATGGTCCTATATTGGGAAAGTCATTATGTTTTAGTCCTATTTAGATAACTTTCTCAAATGTATTTTGGTGTTGAAATTCTAAAATATCTTTGGATGTGATGAGTAAAAATACAACATGATAGGTAGATTAATCATGAATATATGTGATGTGATAAGTAAGTTAAGATCGAAATATAAGAGATAAAAATGAATTAAATAAAAATAAAAAAAGTTTTTTCGGATAAATGAAAAAAGAAAAGAGAAAAGTTTTCAGGACAAACAGTAACATTTAACAAATGATGCATGCATATAGTTAGGCCTTGTTTGGGAAGAGCGTTTTCAATTAGCATTAGCATTTTGGATAAAATATTAACGGTGTAGATTAATTCAGAAAAAGCTAACGCTAAAGGTTGCCGTCAGATAGCTTTTTCAAAACGCTAACGCTAATCTCTGACGCTGATGCCAAACGGGGCCTTAATCGCTACTTAAAATGGAATCTAAATAATACCACGTTTGGATTTAGGAAGATACATTGATAATTAGACCATATGATTCCCATCAAAACGCACCTTAATAGTGTAGTAATTAATTAATTAAGTCCGCGCTTTATTCTCTCCCAAAACCGCTCCTCCGAGTCTTGCCTTTCCAGCCTCAACTCATGATTGAAGTTGCGTATGAACTCTTCGAACCTCTTGTCCAGCTCCTCCGGGCCCCGCACCCCGCCGCCGTCCCCGCCTCGCCGGGACGTCGCCGGCACGGCATCCGTAAATGTCGTCGATTTTCTCAATTCTTTCTCCTTTCTTGCCGCCACGGATGTCGGTGACTTTGCCGCTGCCACCACAGATGGCAGCGACTTTGCCGTCGCCGCAGCCACATATGGCGGCGACTTTACACCAGCCGCCGCCACAGATGGCAGTGACTTTGCCATCGCCGTCGCCACAGATGGCAGCGACTTTGCCGTCGCCGTCACCACAGATGGCGGCGACTTTACACCAACTGCCGCCACAGATGGCTGCGGCGAATTTTTCGCCACCGCCATTGGTGACGGTGATTTTGTCGCCGGCACCACAGACGTTGGTGATTTTGCTGCCGCCGCCGCTACAGACGGCGGAAGGGCATTAAATGTGTCATGTTCTGCTGTCTGAGGCTGCGGGGGCGGTTTCGGCCACGTCCCGCTTTTCTTGAATTTGTTGTCTCCGCCACCGCCGCAGTGGATCGCCGCCCATGTCGCCTCGATTGTGTCGCGGCAGGGCTCGTTGAGGTTCTCCTTTGTTATGTGATCTTCATCGTCCCTTAATAAGCTCCTTCCATTGTTGTCGTTGTGGTCTTGATAATCTCATCACACGAAAATGGATGTTATTATTAATGCATGCATGCACACACTTTAAATGCAACGTTTTTTTAATATACCAAAAAACAATGCTTTTAATATTTTTATATCAAAATAGATTTTATAATGTCACTTAGGGGACGGTTCCTATGACATTGCCTGACAATGTCATGTAAAGACCCGGGAGTGCTCTGGTGTCCCGTTCGTAAAATTGACGGTTCCTACCACCTAACTCCCCGGTAAACCTCCCCACCACGTCCCAACCCGAAAACACCCCCACCCCCTTCAATTACACCTCACAAGTTAATTTTGACTTTGGAGTCAAAATTTGCCGCCGGGGCCTCATTTGACCAAGCATGTACATTTAGAAACTAAATACCACTAAAACTTAAGTCATTTCTCTAAATAGCACTTAAGCTGATTTTTTCCATAAATAGCACTTAATAATTAATGTCCATAATGATCAGAGATGGCAAAAATTTACTTGAATAATGACTAATGGATAATGACTAAAAGTGCTACATTAGGAAAAAAACACATGTAGTGCTATTTAGGAAAAATCATTATGTTTTAGTGCTATTTACGTAAATTCCTTAACAAATAATCCTAGAGTCATAAAAAACGATGGCGCCAAATTCTTAACTAGATATGTCTTTTTTAAATTTATATTTCTCCTCATTTAAAATCATTTTATTTTTCAAGTTAAAATAGACAAATTTAATACAATATTTATCATTTTTTCTCTTTTTTCCCGAGTATTTTTTGCACTGTATATTAATACAATAAATAAATTTATAAAGTGTTATTTAAGACGAATCCAATAAATTAAATTTTGTAGTAATATACAATATAAATTTTCTTTGGTTGATGATCAATGTTTGTCAAGTATATATAATTCAAAAAAAAAATCAAACTAGATCAATATTCTAGGGCGAACATAGTATATATAGACTTTTTGTGAAATTTGTATTAAATAGGACTAAAACATAAGTCATTTTCCAATGTAGGATTCAAACTTTTTTTATTCCATCCGTCCCTAAATATTTGTCACACTTGTATTCCCGATCGAGGTAAAATATCAAGTTTTTTCAATTCATTTTATTTACATATTGGTATAGAAATAAAAAATAAAATTTACATATAAAAAAACTACATGAAAAGTTCTTCGAAATAAGAGGTGTCAAGAATATTTTATTTTATCAAATAACCAATGAAAACGTAGAAATAAACAAAAGTTCCCGCGACTGCTGAAAAAGCAAATGTTGCAAATATTAAGGGACAGAGGAATAAATATTCAGTGTTGGTAGATATTTACTTGAATAATGACTAATGAATAATAACCAATGGTCCTACATTGGGAAATAAAAAATTATATTGTTCTATATTAAGAAAGTTATTATGTTTTAGTCCTATTTAGGTAAAATTATCCTAGACTTTTTTTCTCTATACATGACATATGTTTGTTCTCTAAACTTTTTTTTGATTACTCCATAACTAATTATTTGTTAAATGATATTGGAAATGCAATGCTCTCACTGCCCCAAAATAAAAAAAATTAAACAAACATACTCGATCGTAGTTACAGAATGAGTAAGTTGTGCTTCCGTAGTTCTAAGGTCTTTACATGAGAAATGTAGTGTGGATCCTTTCACACTTTTATATGCTTACATCTGAATTGTGAACCTTTTCTTAGTTACGAAAAACACATCTCTTATATGATATTTTTAAACTAAAGTTCATAAAACTAAATGAGTATGGACTTGAATACTAACGATCGATTTGGATCCTTCCAAAACTTTAAACCAAAGAAAATGGAAAGGGTTCACTTTTTATCTCCTCCCTCGCAACCAAAGATTCTTTAAACAAGACATGGCAAAAATTGACCAGACTTTTTTCCGAATCAACACCAGCCCCAAATATATTTGGATTTGTACAAAAATTTTATTGACGGAATCCAGAGATAAACAAACTCGAAATGACCTAGCTACTAAAATGGTCAAACTCGATCGAACTCGGTTCTGGCATGAACAACTTGCCAAAATAGTTTGATTACAAAATCATGTATTTTGATATGAATATAATATGATAAAAATAAAGTTATAATATATTACAGAGTAATTAATACATCCATCCCTATTTGTCTTGTTTGACTTTTTCAAGTTATACTGAACGAACTTCAATCTGGAATTACATTGCATATAAATGTAGTGGAATACAAATTTTAAAGTTAATAGCAAGATAAATCTAATAAAATCATTTTTGTACATTACATTTTTTTAATTAAAGCTTAAAGTTATCCAATTTGACTAAAAAAAGTCCAAGTGGACAAACATTGGGACTAAGAATTTATGTCCATATTACTCTTTTTTAGTGGATAAACTCTTCTTTCTAAATGAGTTTTAATTTTAATCAAAGCATGTTGCCATTTCACTTTTTTTCTAAAGTACATATTTAAATTATTTACATTATTTAAAAAAATGTTCTACATATCTAAAAATTACTTAAAACTCTAAAATAATTATTTTTGAAAACCTAAATATTTATTCTTTGATGATTTATAATTTTTCCTGCATGTAAAATACACGTGCAGTGAAAATATTTATTTAAGCACAAAGTATCGAATTCTACTCTTAACGTGCTACTATCGAATGAGTGAATTTTGGTAAAACTTTTACAAAGTGGAGACAATTTAAACATTTTCGGCTAACAATGATTTGGATCCAAAGAAAAGATATGGTGTTTCTTTTTCTTAAAGGAATTGTTGCCTAGTCAACTAAGTATTATGACAAAATAATCATTTACTTACCATTGAGATAATTGCGTAATTACATTATACTCCCTATTAAAAAAAGTATATTAAAAATGTGTCTGAGAAGATCTATGTAACCCTTAGTTCCATAACTAAACTACTCAACTATTGTAATATTTTTTATTAAAATTTATTTTGACAATAAATAAATATTAGTGAGCCGATTATTGCCTCTTTTTTTAAACGAAAAAAATGTAAAGTTTATTATACAACAATTTTTTATGTACTTTTTAGGTACACACTGTTTTTATAGACCTTAATATATAGTAAAATTTGCACTGAATAGGACTAAAACATAAATCATTTTCTAATGTAGAACTTAAACTTTTTTATTTCCTAATATATATGAATATGAAATACTCCGTAATATAACTCACTTGTGATCGAGGCCATAAAATATGTTTAGAAGTTCACATTTTACATTTGGATATTAGAACCACAAAAATACAATTCTTATTATAGAAATGACAAAAAGAAAAATATAAGGAGTACAACTTATATATTTTGCATTTAACGAGTATATTATCATTAATTATTATGAGAAGTTCCATAAAGTTTTTCACAAAAATTCTTATTAATTTATTTTTTTAACTACAAAAACACTTAGCTTCCTCCGTGTATCATTAGTAAACAAATGTCCATTTTTGAAGGTCCATCACAGACCATAACCCCATGCAAAAAATATGCAGTACCAATATAGGAATAGAATCAAAATAGGAGTTAAAGATAAGACTTATAATGTTAATAATATCAACATATATATATATATATATGTGTGTGTGTGTGTGTGTAATACCAAAAAATGGAATATCCAGATGCAGTGTCATGCACATTATCACTGTGCAATAATATTGTTTTTAAATAAAAAATGTCACTTCTATTTTGAAGATAATAGTTTTACTATGAATTTGATTTTTTAAAAATTTTTATTGCTATAATGTTAATTATTACCATTACTTAATTTACTTTGTTATGACACAAGGTCTTTCAATGAGCTGAGGAAATATATGCTAGAGTCATCTTTTAAATGAAAGGTCTCGTTGCATATTCGAATCCCAATGAGGACAATTGGTGTATATGTACTTTAAATAATTAAGAATATATGAACACATACTACCTTATATAATAGATTTATTATTGTTTAAAAAAATTATAGAGACACAAACAAAAACCTTAAAGAGTACAAAGTATGCAAACTTGTACACTTCACTTAAGGGTTGTTCTTTTCGGTTGAATTCTAAGGTTAGATGTTGTAAAAAATTGAAAGGAGTTAGAATAAAATGAAAGGAGTTGAAAGAAACTGAGAGGACTTAGGAAAGGACTTAATAAATATTAGAAAAAATAAAATGTAAAAAGGTCACCCAAATAAATACTTCCTCCGTTCCTAAAAGATTATCACGATTTAATTTTTTTGGTCAAACTATGATACTCTTTGACTGTGAATTTTGGAAAAGTATATTTAGTTATAATGTAAATTTAGCTAGTAAAATTAGGTTTATTTTAAAATGTAGTTTTGAATATCAAATTTTAAAATATTGATTATTTTAAACGGTATTTAATTCATGGTCAAAGGGTAGTTTGACCAAAAAAGTTCAACTGTGACAATCTTTTGGGAACGAAGAGAGTATGTAAGAAAACTAATTTTGAATAAAAAAGATTAATCATTGTTCGTATTTGATATAATGATATGACATGTTATAAATTTGGATATATGATGCAATCGTATATTCATCAAATGTAAATAGTTTTTTAGGCCGTTGTTGAAAAATACTTGAAAAGTTAGAAAATACTTGTAAACGAGTTTAAAGAGTGAAATTGATCACAAATGACAAATTTAAATTAGTGAATTTTATGATAACTTATTTGTTTTTTAGTAAAATGGCGGAGGAATAGAAAGAAAAAATGGATATTTGTACAATTTTAAATTTTGCAGTCAAAGTTAGTAATCTTTGATAAAAAACTAATAAACAAAAATAATACTTCTTCCGTATTCTAAAACACTTCCTCTTTCATTTTTTTCATTTACAACAAAACACTTCCTCTTTCTATTAAAAATCCACTTTTACCCTTACTTTTTCATACCCTACCTATCACATCATATTTTTTCTCTAATAATCTATCCATCACATCTTACTTTTACCCATCACATCAGGGGCAAAATTGGAAGTCAACTATAATTTTACACTTCCTTATTTTGGCTCTAAGTCAAAGTATGAATCTTTTTTGCAAACAGAGGGAGTATTAGATATCAATATAAAAATAAGGATTAAATATATTTTTGGTCCCTGTAAAATAAGTACCTTTCATTTTTGTCTCTATAAAAAATGTTAACTCATCCTTATAAATTTTTTTATTTTGAAAATAGTCCTTAAACATAATTTACACTTCTAATTTGTTGATATATCACATTTATTTCGTACAAAATATCTATTCTTGCATTTCTACTATCTCCGATACAATTTTCATGCTCTAAATTGTATCTTTATTTATATTACATATCCAAATTCCCATTTTTAGTAAAATAGTATGATAAATTTTGGATAACGGAGATGTAATTTGATGAAAAAGATGACCTATTGCATGAGAATCGTGTCTCCGCTAATCAAAATGTAAAATTAGAAGTGCAAATTATCTCAACAAACTAGAAGTGAAAATTATGTCTAAAAATCATTTTAAAAATAAAAAATTTTTGTAAGAATGACTTAACAAAAAAATACAGGAATCGGACTAAAAAAATTGTCTATTTTACAGAGACCAAAAATATATTTAACCATAAAAATTAATTATTGTTTTTATCTTGTAAAATATTTTTTTCTAATTAATACTCCCTTCGTTCTTGAATATATTTGTCAACTTTTAACTTTCTTTAGTTAAAATTGTTAAATTTTGACTTAAAATTAAATAAAAGTGATATTGAAAACTGATACAAAAATAAGTTTATTAGATTTATTATATAAAAAATTTTCAAAAAATATATTTTCTATTAATATATAATATATGTTTTATTTAATTAATAGTCAAAGTCTAAAAATACTTGTTAAAAAAATCAAAACAAGAGAAATAGTTATGGAGGTAATATACTACGGACTGTACGGAGTAACGGAGTCTTATAAATTTTTTATCCAACTAAGCATAGTTAAGACATGAGACTCACTTACCAAGTGTAACAGTTAGAGCCGCCGCGGGAGGTGACGACACAGTTCCCGACGGGAGGCCAACCGCCGCCGGGTCGCCGGCATCGTAAGAGAAAAGGTCGAAGAGGCTGTCATTTTTCCGGCGGCGGCGGTGGAGTTTGGAAGAGGTGAGCAAGATGAGGATGACAATGGAGTTGACGAAGACGCACATGAAGAGCGGCGGCGGCGACGGCGACAGCCTGACCCGGCGAGCCCAGTGCTCGCCGCCGGGGAGGAGGAGGCGGAGGTGGGCGGCGGCCCGCCGGAGCATGAGGAAGGTGGAGACGAGGCCCGGCGGGAGGAGGAGAATTTCCACGGCGAGAATGGCGGTTTGGAGGGTTTTTTGGCCTTGGCATTGGAATAAAGCTCTCATCATGGCTAATAACATTAATTATGGGTACGGTGATGATTTAATTTTTTTAATTAGAGAATGAAAGAGAATGGGATCGGAGTTTAATTAATTGAGAAAAACAAGTCAACAGCTTGATGAGGGAAATGAAGTGGAGTTTAGTGTAGGTCTAGCTAGGTTTTATATATGGACAATATATGCCTAATTAGTTGCGAAGCACTTAGCATTTTTATATTGTAGTGTGTAGAGTGTACTAAACAACACCCACACTCTCATGCCAAAAGTTAAGTTAGTGCTCCACACCTAATGATACTAGGGCAATCTTAGGACTACATACCTAATCCTATTGAGATAAGAGAATTATTGAATTATTCAAGGAATAATGAATATGCAAATTGCAATGAATAAGATTAAAACATAAGTTATTTTTCAATGTAGGGCTTAAATTTTTTTATTCACTAAATAAGACTTAATAATGACTAGTGAAAAAAATAATGTCCAAGTGATGCTAGACATTTAGTTGAATAATGACTAATAGATAATGACCAATGATCCTTCATTGGGAAATTACTCATAATGAATACAAGGTAGAGTATATAGAGAGGGAATATAATTCCAATTACAACTAGGAAAACAATAATAGAAACTGATCAAAGTACAAAATCTACCATAATTAGTAATTAGTATTGACCATAGTTAGTTGTTTAACATTTCCCTTTAAGCTGATGAGCATCGTGTAACGAACAAAAGTTTGGAGACAAGAGATTGAAAACACGACTTTGATTGGCAGTGGCTTGGTCAGCAAATCAGTCAATTGATCTGATCTTCAGAGAAAACATGAGATACACCCATAGTACAAGGAATAACTTATTCTCTAACAAAGTGATAATTTGTACCTACATGCTTCATACGTTTGTGGTACACATGATTCTTTGTGAGACGTATAACAAAAAAGGGTGACTATTTTCAATGAGATTGCAATGCTTACGTTCAACTATCCTATTCTGTTCATGTCTATATGGGCAAGACTTATGGTGAAGGACCCCCAATTCTTACAAAAAGAGACCAAAGTGACAATTCATATATTCTCAACCATGATTAGTTCAAAAACTTTTAATGGTTGCGCCGAATTGATTTCTAATCATAATATGAAAACTTTGAAAGATGAGGAAAACATCATATGTATTTTTAAGAGTGTACAACCAACAAAACTTTGTAAAATCACCCACAAAGTTGATGTAAAAATGATAACCACCAAAAGAAGAAATAAGGGTAGGGCCTCAAACGTTAGAATGTATTTATTGAAATGGTGCACTAGTAATAAAAGTAGATAATAAAAAAGGTAATTTATGGGACTTAGACATGGAGAAAAGATCACTCTAAAAAACATCAGACTCTAGATAAACCCCTAACTGACTAAACCACAATTTTGTAACTTGAAACGATGGATGACCAAGCCTACAGTGCCACTGATTAAATGTTGCCTTTACAGAGTCAGCCACTAGTGGAGACGCGGCAGGAGACACGGACGAACAATGAACATGGGCAACTGATGAAAGACGACTAGGCATGGCTGGTAAGGTGTATAAACTCCGCTCATATGGGCCTTTGTATATCACTTTGTATGTAGGATTATCCATGATCATAAATTTCTTAGAGTTAAAAAGACTAAAATAGTTATTGTCTGTGGTAGATTGGTGAACGGATAAGAGATGCATGAGTTTACAAGTCAGAAGCATGGAAGAGATTAGAGATGGTAAAGATACCTGAAGGGGTAGACCTATCCTGAGCTTATAAAAGATATAGGAAGAGATTGCCCCTTATCATTAGAGAAAGAATTTGAGGCTTGATATGAAGTAGGATTATACAACCTTGATAAATTAGAAGTCACATTATTAGTAGTTGCACCAGTGTCTAGGTGCTAGTTTTGAGTTAAATCAATAGGATATGTAGTGTACAAAACTAGCTTGAGCATTGGGAGGTTGTGAGGGAGGGAAAGAGAAGTCTTCACCATAGCATTTCGAGCACTGCCATGCACCATGATTAAATCTCCCACGAATTTGGAAAATAAGAGGTCCATCACGTGATGGTCCATGCCCTCGGCCGTTAGTACGGTTTTGCGGAAACTAACCTCCATCACTATTGCTTCTGCCCTCTGCTGCCATTACTTCGTCCTTCTCCATGGTTACTATGGAATGAACCACGAAACCGGCCCTGTCGATTTTCCTCACGTTAGGTGCAGTATATAGGTCCGTATACACATCATTGGACGAGCTCGAAGAACTAAGTTGCAACTTCTGCTCTATTTGAATATTAAGTTCTTCATACAGTAAAGAAGAGAAAACCGGGTTAAAAGTGAGACTCGCAATATTTGTGCAAACATTTTGTTTGATTGAGGCATATTCTAAGGGCAAGCCACACAATACAATGAGAATAATATTCGGTTTTGGTACTGGTTCACGTGCACCACCTCGAACCCCAGTATGAATTTGTAATATTGTTGAACGAATGCGCACTCCACACACCTCTTAACTCGTTTGACAACATCAATTCAAATTCTTGTGTACTCTAAGTAAATCAAATCATATAAAATAGCCAATGACACTAAAATAACCAAAAAATTATAGGTCAAAAGTCGAAAATCATTGACTACAAAAACTTAAAACTAGACAAATATTTAAAGACGAAGATAGTAATATACTTGAAAGTAAGATTTATGTATAGTGAAAGATAAAAAAAATCACACAAAATGAAAGAATTTAGAATTGGGGAGAAATTCTCTTGTATTTCTTATTGTTTACAATATACAGAGATGTCATATATATAGGTTCTCCTGAGACCTAAAATGGAAACTATCAACAATAGAAAACAAATCACTATAATACAAGGAAACTACCAAAAGTAATATATACAAAAAATATATGGCAATATACTCTAATAATCTGTTTCCTTTTTTCACACCCCCATCAAGTTGGAGCATGCAACAAAGAAGTGCCCAACTTGGGAATAAGAAATTCCAGCCGTGACTTCCCAAGTGCCTTCGTATGAATATCTACAAGCTGATGTGTAGTAGGCACATGGTTTTGGATCCGCCAGAACAAGAGCTTTGGAACTAGCCAAATGATGATTCGGCTCCATGGGTGCACCCAAGAGACTGACACCTAACGATCCTGCCTCAGTAATAATATCCAAAGCGTACTTCCGTTGGTAGAGAAAAATCCCAGACGTGCTCTTCGCCACCTCAATTCCAAGAAATAATTTTAGTGTTCCGAAGTCCTTCATATTAAAACAATCTGCCAGGTATGCTTTGAACTTACTCACCATCTGTGTATCATCTCCGGCAATAATCAAGTCATCAACATAAACCAAAACATGTATTACTCCTTTCTTTCCAACAAAATAAAATAAGGAGTAATCAAGAACGGACTGGACAAACCCATAATGTTTCAAAGCTCCACTTTGCAAACCAAGACCTTGGAGCTTGTTTTAAACCATAAGAAGATTTCTGCAATTTGCACACCACATTAGAAGAATTTGAAAAACCTGGTGGCAATCTCATGTATACCTCATCCTCAATATCCCCATGTAAAAACGCATTGTGCACATTAATCTGATGCAACTCTTATCCTTTCACAGCTGCAACTACTAGAAGAGTCCTTAATGTAGTTAATTTGACCACAGGAGAAAATGTTTCCTTGTAGTCAAATCCTTCAACCTGATGATTGCCAAGTATAACAGTCTGGCCTTGTACCTCTCCACACTCCCATCGGATTTGCGCTTGATTTTGTACACCCATTTGCAACCAAGAGGCTTATTTTGACGCAGAGGGGAGACAAGAGACCATGTCCCATTAGCCTCCAGTGCATCAATCTCCTCTCGCATGGCCTTCCTCCATCATTCATCTTAGAATGCCTTCTTGAAACTTATGGGTTCCACTTCAGCGTCAAGTGCGCTAAGAAAACACTTGTGTGTGTTAGAGAACTTCTCGTAAGTGATATACAACAAGAGAGGATATTTGCATTTTTGTCCAACATATGTACCAGCTATATGGATAACATAATCGGCAAGGCACACATTTGGATGTTTCTCACGCTGGCCACGTCCCAAATTCTCCACTGCCTGCTTGAAAGGTGACAGTTGATCACCATCCGTAGGACGGTCCATGGGATGGACTGTCTAAAGTTGTTCCTGATCACTGACATTCTACCTCGAAGACAGTCGACAACCCTTCACATCACGATCGATCGTTTGATCATCTCCCAAGAGCCCGTCATTTTACCTCTCGGTCGACTGTGGACATCAGGATGGTCCACCAGGTCGACTGCCTGTAGCATGCCTGCTTCTCCACTTTTCTCTGATCTACCATTCCTTGTGGAATGGTCCAGCTGCTCTTCCACTGGCATCTCTTCATCATTTTCAAAGTAATCGATCGAGGTGGAACTACTCAATCCACCTTCATCTGAGGTTTCACCTGTGGAAATCAAGTAAGGAAAAATGTTTTCACAGAATACAACATCCCTGATACACTGATCTTCCTAGTGTCCGGGAAATACACGTGTCATCCCTTCTTTCCTTGTGGGTAACCCAAAAATATTCCAGGAGTACTTCTGGGTGCAAATTTATCTCCACCCCTTTTCAAGTTGTGAACATAACATCTGCAACTAAAAATACGAATGTGAGTTAGTGCGGGGGCCCTTCTATAAAGCTTCTCATACAGTGTAACCCCCCAGCAGTGAAGAGGGTGTGCGGTTGATCATATATGCCACAGTTTGTATACAAACTCCCTAAAACTCAATCGGAAGCCCTGCCTGAAATCTTAGAGCTCGACCCACATTTAGAATATGACGATGTTTGTGTTCCACTCTTCCATTCTGCTACGGTGTAGACACACAAGATGTCTCACGAACAATTCTTTTTTCCAGGAAATATTCATTGAAACATTTGAATTCTGTGTCATTGTCAATGCGAACACACTTTATTTTCTTCCCAAACTGACATTCAACCATGGTACAAAATTCCTTAAAAACACTTCCTACAGTACGCTTAGAATCAAGCAAATATACCCACACAACGTGAGAAAAATCATCCACAATATAATAGTCAAAAACATTGTAGAACCATCCAAACCCAGCATCCAATAAGGACCCCATAAATCACAATGCACCATATCAAATGTGTTCGTAGATTGATGAAAACTGATGGGAAAACTAAATACAAAACATGCGAAGAAGGATGTCCTAGACGCTTGTGCCAAAGATCAAGCAAATTCTCCTTCGTAGCACTGCACACCATGCTTCTTTCCTCCAACTCTAAATAGTATAGTCCTCCTTCATGTCTAGCCACACCAATTCTTGTCCTCAAACTTAGGTCGTGTAATAAGCACAAATCATTGGTGAACTTTGCCTCAAAGTTCAAATCCCTTGTTAGCTGTGAGATAAAAATCAAATGGCAATTCAAAGTTGGAACAAATAACACATTCTGCAATGTCAAAGTTATTGTTAAATCAACCTTTCCAAATTGAACAGATACTACTTGTTTTCATCAAGTAACACAATTTCACATGGGGTCACACCCACCACATCGTACAATAACGAAAGATCACCTTTCATATGATTTGATGCACCAGTATCAATAATCTAACGTGGTGACATAGAAATATATGTAAGTTTCTGATTGGTGTCTCTGGGGGATAGTGAAAGGGCGTGATGAATAGCGTTCCACTCCTCTAGAGTCTGATCCTCGAAATTGGGCCACGGTGAAGGTCCCTTTTCCTCTCCTTGAACACCATGAACTTCACCTCGTCCACCATGAACGGTCGACCGTCCTCCACCTTGTCCAGTACCACGGCCTCTTCCTCGGTCGTTTCCTCTTCCTCTTCCAGCCTAGTCGCAGAACACCCACCCCTCGAGGTACCCAATCAGCTTGTAGCATGCATCAATCTCATGACCTAATTTGCCACAATGAGAACACAAAAGCTCTCTTGTGTTACTCTTATTCTTTACCGCGAACACGGAAGCACCCTCACTACTACTCTCTCCTTTGTGTGTGGCGTTTCTTGTCGTTTCACCATAAACAAGAATATTGTACATTCTTCCCACATATGGTACAGGTTCATGTGCCAGTGGATTCGACCGCAGAACCACATACCGGGCATCATTCAAGCCCATCAAAAACTTATGGGAGCGTTCCCTCTCTTGCATCTTCGCGAGCTTCTCCTTTAGACCACACATGCCGTTCTTGCACGTACATATACTGGGAATTGTTCAAGCTCCGCAAGATCATCCCACAAATTCTTTATCTTCCCATAATATTCCACTATGGGAAGATTCTTCTATTTGCACCCCGCCAATTCCCGGTTTCAATTGTTGAACCCTTGGTCCATTCACCACAGAGAAGCAGGCCATCATATCATTCCACAGATTTGATGCTCTCGCCACGAACGATATGCTGGATCTCAAAGTTGGATCAATAGTATTCCGATCGATGGACGCGATGCCGGTCGATCGTGAAAAATAGCCGCGGAAATCCTCTAGGGTTTTGGCTCTGATACCATGAAAGAATTTAGAACCGGAGAGAAATTCTATTATATCTTATTGTTTACAATGTACAGAGATGTCATATATATATATATATATATATATAGGTTTTCACAGTCTGAGACCTAATATGGAAACTATCAACAATAGGAAATAAATCACTATACAAAAAACTACCAAAACTAATAGATACGAAACATATATAGGAATATATTCTAATAATCCCTTTCCTTCTTTAACACAAAAGTATTGTTATATTTTCAACACCTTGGTTCCCATGACATTGGGAATCAATGTCATGGAATGACCCGGGGGTGCTCCGGACTCCGGTGCCCCGTTCGTAAAATTGACGGTTCCTACTTCCTCTAACCCCCTGGTAAACCCTCCCACCCTACCCCGACCCAAACACCCCCCACCCCTCCCCCCCACTCCCTTCAATTGCACCCCCCAAGTTGATTTTGACTTTGGAGTCAAATTTTGACTCCAAAGTCAAAATCAACTTGCGGGGTGCAATTGAAGGGGCTAGGGAGACGTGTTCCGGTCGGGGTGGGATGGGGGGTTTACCAGGAGGTTAGGGGATGTAGGAACCGTCAATTTTACGAACGGGACACCGAAGCAATCCCGGATCATCTCATGACAATGGTTCTCAATGTCATAGAACGGGCCTCTATTTTCAAACACATCATTCATCTCGTCATATATCGTTATAGCACCCTTGAAACTATAAAAATCTTATTTTGTATTTTTAATAATTAATCGAGTGACTTCAATTCACTTTTTAAATAAATTAGAGGTAATATTTTAAAATGCAAAAAATACAAAAGAACTTTAAGTTGTAGTAGATCTTTGTTTAGTGTAAAAAAATAGTGAGACTTAAACCCCACAAAAAAGCTTTTACTTTGGATTAGAAATTTGATTATTATCTTATCTGCTGCCAACACTAGAATCCCATTGAACTGACACTTTTGATATTGCAATCTTAAGCTTTTTCTGTAGTAAAATAAATTAACGGAGTAAATTAAAGGTTCCAGTTTAGATGGACCACTTTTCCCATGCACCAAATATTAAAGTACTCGGTATCATTTTTTTTTATGTAGGTCAAGAATTAAATATAGTATCTTTGTGTCTGAGTATTTTTATTTTTTTTACTTTTTGGTTAAAATTAAGTTTATTGCACCAATATCCCACTGTGGTTTGGTAAATTCCCCTAGATAAATTTCCCTTGGTAAATATGCATTGTTACCATTTACGGTTTCAAAACTTACACTGTTGTCGCTCGTGGTTCTTATATTACTGCACCAAAGCCCCCTGTACAAAAATATCCTTTAAATATTAGGTAAATAACTCTGTGGCCCTCTATGGTTTTGGAAATAGGTGCCAACGCCACCTCTCCTTTTTCTTTATTATTTTTTTTCTCGTAAAGAGAAGAAAATTTTTTTGTTTGAAATTATGAAAAGTTGTTTTTCAAAATTATATTTTTAAAAAAGTTTTAGAAAATAAAAAATTTTTGTTTTTGAAATAAAAAAAAACATATACTCCCTCAGCTCCGTCCCAAATTACATTTTCTATTTACTATTTACAGAGTTAAATTTTATTCACTTTCTTTTCTTATTCTCATTAGTTATTTGATAAAATAATATAATCATGGCATCACTAGTTTTATAAATCGTTTGATGTAGTTTTCAAATATGTAATTTTTATTTTTAATATTACACCATGTTTCATATATAATCATTTGTAAAAAAATATCAATCAAACACCGTAAACCGAAACAGGCAATTTAAATTGGAATGGACGGAGTACTACTTCATTTTCAAATTAAATACTTCCAATATTTGTCTAAAAAAGTCTTTATTTTTTTGAATTAGTCGCTACCAAAAGAATATTGAGTAACGTCTTTTATATATATACATACACACACAGTCACACACACACACATTTTCTAGACCGTTGCACAAGAGATTTCCTTCATGACATTATTTTCCATATTCTATCAAAATATTTTTTGAGTAAATTCCATAATTGGTCCTTTATAACAGGGGGTTTCCATATTTAGTCCTCTATTATCAAATATTACCCCCGTAGTCCTTTTTTTAAGGGTACCTTTCCACAAATGGTCCTTTTTTTTATCTTCTATCGTGTTGGTGTTAATTTAAAGGCTAAAAGTATAATTTGACGTCAACATTATGTCTAGTGACGTGTTCTGATATTAGTTAAGCGGATAACACAAAAATAATAACTATGATTGTGGGCTAGGATTCTGACAAAAGATCACATTTGTAGACTATAGTTGTCATAAAAAGCGACTGTAATTCACAAACGACGCAAACGGAACAGCCTTTGGAATTGTTTATGACAAAAAAGATATATTATCATTGTGAAATTACACTTTTAGCCCTCAAATTAACACCAACATGATAGAAGATCAAAAAAAGGACTATTTGTGGAAAGGTACCCATGAAAGAAGGACCACTTGGGTAATATTTGATAATAGAGGACTAAATACGGAAACCTCTCTGTTATAAAGGACCAATTATAGAATTTACTCATATTTTTTTCTTATCTTCTTTTTCTCTCTATTCTTTTTTCTTTTATTTTAATTTTGATCAAAATAAAAGAAACGGTATAAAATTAATGAACAGGAAATGAAAAATGAGGTTTAGGGTAAAAAGAGAATCTTTCATTGATTTTTGTATCATGAAAATGAACTAATAAAGATCTCTTTTAGACAAAAATGAAAATGTTTAATTTGAGACAAGTGAAGTGTACGTTGATTCTTTTTTTAATTGATTTTTTATTACAAACACGAAATATTTTGATTATTAAAACATTATAAAAAAATTCAAAAAATGAATTAAGTAACATTTATGAAAAAAATACTAGAAAAGAAAAAAATAAAGAAAAAAAGAGTGATCATCGGTGCCTATTCCAAAACCATAGGGGGCAGTGGAGCAATTAATCTCATATTTAAAGGATATTTTAGTGTAGAGGGGTATTGACGTAGCAATATCAGAACCACGAGGGACAATTGTATAAGTTCGAAACTTTGGAGAGTAACGGTGCACATTTACCAAACTATAGATTTATTTAGATTTATTTATTAAAAGTACAAAAATAATTTTATTAGATTTATTTAATAAAAGTTGATACAAAAATAATTTTATTAGATTTATTTAATAAAAGTACTTTCAAAATATAATGTTATCTAATTAATATATCATATATATTTTATTTAATTATCGATCAAAAACTGAAAATGATTAACTACAAAAAAGTCAAATTTGAAAAAATGCTCAGAAAGGGAGACCTAACGTCCATATCATTTTAGGTGAACCTTCATATGAAAAAGAGAAGCAAATGCTTATTATTTTGATAAACATTTTATTTTACAAAAAAAAACTTCTAATATGAGAAGTTTCACAAAAAATAATGTAAACTTTAGGTCCTTCAAAGAACAATTCGTTTTAGAGGGTCCCATACAAGAAATGTTTATTACAGACAAATTTTGTCTATAAATTTTGGGGACCCTCTGTTTAATTCAATAAAGAGGTTCTGGCAATTATATGGTTCTTTCAAAACAAAGATGAATCCCGTCACCAAGACCCTCAAAAAAATTAGAACTTTAAAAAAATTATTTAAATTTATTTTTAATATTATTCTTATTAAATATTTATTGCAGACAAATATTATTTGTGAATTTTGTCGCCGTTTGAATTTTGGTGACCGTCAGATTAATTCAATAAAGAAAACCAATTGAATGTTTTTTTCAATCGTATATACATGGTACATTTTTGAGCTAAAAAGAAAACCAATTGAATAATTTGGGACAAGACTGATTTTCAACCTTAAAAAAATTCAATGTCAAAAGAACCACAGGAAATTGCGAAACTTAACCAAAACTTTAAGCAATATGAATTCTAATATCTCCAGATATTAGCACCATTTTTAGTGTTCGGTGAATCCTAAATTCATATCAAATTTTAAATCTTCCAACCACCTTCGTTGTCATTTACCCTCACTTGTCACTAACACTATGTTTGGTTCAAGGAATTTGAAAGAAAAAAGAAAAGAAAATGAGATGGAAAATAATTTTTCTTATTTGGTCAGGAAGAAAAAAAAGAAAGAAAAGAAAATGAGAATACATATTATTAAGAGGAAAAAACCAAATTCCTCTCATTTTGGTGAAGTAAATGAGAGAAACTAACTCATATTCTTTTCTTTTCTTTCCAAATTCCTTGAACTAAACATAGTGTAAGTATATTGTAATGTCAAATATCTCCAAACAACTTTGAATTTCGTAACGCATATCATTTTCTTATATTTCAAAACTCATATCATATCTCTAAAACACCAAACTGGCCCTTGGGCTTTGTAAATATGAAACTAGTTATAATCTTATACGACATCGGGCACGTATGGTGTCTCGTTCGTATAACTGATGGTTCTTACCTCCTAACCCCCGTAAACCCCCCTAGCCCGGCCCGTCTCGTCCCTTACGCACCCCTCCAATTAGGGGTGTTAATGGATATTTATCGGATCGGATGTGCCATTACCAAATCCGTATCCATTTATTTTTGTCGGATATCAAATTCGGATACGGACCTTGACGGGTATTGAAAATCAACTGTATCCGCATCCGTCGGACATCAGTCGTATATCGAATATATTTGTATCTGTTTCCAATTTTTAAAATTAAATTAAAGAATACTTTAATTTTAAATTAGATTAAAGTCAAACTATTATTAAATCAATTATAATTTGTTACGAGATAATTATTTTCTTTGTTTTCATGATTTATGATATTCTACGATAACTTCATATGATAAAAAGATACACACAGCACACATATACACATATTTTTATATGTCTGTATATATTTTTATGCGTCTACACATTTATTTTGTATATAAAAATGTTTTATATTTTGAAATATCAATAAAGAAACAAAGTGTAAACATAAAAAATTAGGAAAAACTATACATAACGGATCGGATACTCAGATAAACGGTTATTTAGACGGATGCATATTCGGATCAGATTTTAAACAGATCGGATATACAATTACCAATTCTGCATCCGTTTAGTAATCGGATATCCTTAATCGGATACGAATAATATTCGTTTAAAACGGATGCGGATATTTCCTCTTTAAACGGATACGGATGCGGAGGGTAAACGGATTTTCAGCTATCCAATGACATCCCTACCTCCAATTGCATCCCCTAAATTTTATCGACTTTGAGGTCAAAAATTTAATACCAAAGTGAACAAAATTTGAGGGTGCAATTGGAGGGGATGCGGGATTGCGTTAGGGACGAGCTTGAGGGTTTTACCGGGGGTAGAGGTAGGAACCACCAATTTTACAAAAATTGCACCGTAAATGCCCCAATTGAACTGATGTCATTATATGACATTGCTTATCAATCTAAAAAAACCCAACCCACAAGAAAAAGAAACAAATATACTCAGTAGAACACTTCTGCAATTCATTACTGAAACAACAAAACAAAGAATGAAGGATATCAAGAGTGGCATCGCTCATAAAGGCTGAAAATGTGTTTACATAATGTGTCGGCCTCAGCGCATTCCGCAAAGCGAAGCTGAAAAACCGATGCAGCATTCAACAGAGTATCTGGAT
The DNA here is from genome assembly GCA_900332095.2 of Cuscuta campestris. Taxonomy (NCBI): domain Eukaryota; kingdom Viridiplantae; phylum Streptophyta; class Magnoliopsida; order Solanales; family Convolvulaceae; genus Cuscuta; species Cuscuta campestris. The sequence continues at coordinate 97,904 of OOIL02001766.1, forward strand.
GCATAATAAGATCAGCAGGCAAAAGTACAGATTACAAATATGGGTTAGATGAAACGATGGATGTCTGTTTTTGGCATCAACTAAACCATACAAGTCATCCGATAACCAGAAATAGGTCGGGTCGGGGAGAAATGTAAGCAAATCCTACTGCTACCCTAAGAGCAATGGGGTTGTTTCCTCAAACACCCTCGACTAAGAGCAAAAACAACCTGTATATGTGGGGAGTCAAAATGCACGCAATCTTACTCATATACAAAAATAAAGAGGCTTATTCTGTTAGACCTTTTGATGCATTATTACATTTACCATCCAAAATGAAACCATGCTCTCTCTTTGGAGGACCAGAGGAAGTAACTTCATATTACTCTCACTCTTTCACAGTTTCCAAAATGTCTGGGTTTAGTGCTAAGGAAGGACTGGGCTTAGAATAGGTGAGGTCAGTTTCAAAACAGACCTTGCACCTATTCTAAGTTTGGCTAAGCTGCTAAGGGAAGCTTAGCACCTTGGCAGAGACATTGTATTTATATTTATCTAAGCTTCCATGGCATCAACAGTTCAGTGCTGATCTCCATAGCATTATTTCATGTTCCACATATATATAAAGACAGTCCAGAAAGGTCTAATTTTACAATTTCAGTAATGGAAATAATCCGTTATAGTTTTTGTTTGTTTTGTTTGTTTTTTGAGAAATTTCCATTATAGTTTTATTTTTGTTGGTTTTTTACTAAATTTAACATAATTTAGGATCTTTTAACATAAAAAAAAACCTTTCATGTAGTCAAAAATAGTTTTTTTGTTCAAATAGGTCTTTTTCTTGGAGCAAAAATAAAAATATAAAAAAAATGACTTTTTGTTTGGGGAGGGAGGGAGTATGCTCAAGACAAGAAGTTTGCTGTGATTCTTCCAGCTCACTATTAAAGCAGCCGGGCTGTGCATTTGTATGCCGAAGTAGACAAAATTGTACTCCGTATATTTGAGGCGTATATAGGCTTTACGTTCTCTACATATTGTTGTACAAAAGATAGAGATACAGCAAGTCGTCTTCACTGGCACAAATACCTTATTATTAATGTAATTATTTCTCTGATCATTGATATCAAAGTCATTTTATCTGTAGTTTTGTGTGTTAAATGTTCCTATTCATTGAAAAGAAAGTTGAGCTTGATGAATTGAGGAAGAAAAATGAAAGAAATATATATACAACAGAAGGATTAATATACATTTATCTCATCCACATAATGTTCCATGGAATTAATGTGGAAGAGAAAAACTATCACACGAATAACCAAACCTGTTGATAAGATGTATTTCTTTCGGCTTTCAAGTTCTATTCTAATCCAAGAGCATTTAGAGTTCAACTCCATAAGTTCATTCTTTGCGGCATCAACTCCTGCACCCAAATTCCTTTGATTTATCAATCTGGTGTTCATATTTGTTGTTTAAATGATTTAAATCAAATATTGTAAGAAAAAAATTTGCACTCATGAATTTTGCAGCTATATTTTTGCAGGATGCCCTTAAACTTCTAAAGAAGGAACAACAAACCCACTATAATACTAAGGTCAAAATGCACGCAACCTTACTCCTAAAAACAGAGGTTGTTTCTATTAGAACCTTGAAGTATTGTTGCCTTTATGGTCCAAAACTTCATAGAAAATAAGAAACAATGTAACTTTGATGTGTCATTTTGATTTGGTCATTTCTATAGCAGAAGCAAATACATTGTCAGAATGACTCTTTTAGCTCCATTGGGAATGAGAATATATGACTCTAAAGAAGGAACGATGAGATGAAATGTGAAAAGTGTCCCGAGATGGTGAGCAGTTGAGGCACCTGTTATAGTATGCCCCATTGAAAACCTGATATTGCACACCCATTCACATACACTTAAACATTATTCAGCTCGCAAAAGTAATTCCATTCTCCCTAAATCCCTAACTAGGCTTTAAGTTTTGACTATCCAAAGTGAAAATTAGCAATCTTTGACCATTGTCACTTGTAATTATATAGTCAGAATAATTTGTTCTGAAAATATATATCAACAGTGACATGTTGGGTGAAGAGGGAGTAATTTGTTATTGAGAAAGAGAGAGTTCTTACACTCAAAGGTAGCCCAGCGGGATGGAGGGACAACTACGCGGTCTTGCTTAATCTCTGGGGCGTAGAGCAGACTGAAGAGATCCTTTGCAGTGTCACTCTTTCTTGATGGTTGTCGTTCCACACTGACATCATTTGGAGGAGGTTCATCAACACTCAAGTTGTCTGTCATGTCTACAGAGGCCTGTGGCACGTGTGTAATTTGTGATGTCATCCCTGTGCTCAACCATGAATTTATGTAGGAAAGAGTTGTATGGGAATTACCCAGCGAGGTCTTGTTGTAGATGGAGCACCTTGTGACTTGCTTATGTCAAGAATATCCTCCTCCAAGGAATACTTTCTTGCCTTTCTTGGAATGCCGATTCTACCACAATTTTCTGTTGGTTTGTGACAGTCGGAGTGCCTTTCGTTCACCATATCAGTTGGTTGGACCACACCTTCAGAAACCCATTTTTTGTCCTCGTACCTGGCGTTATAATACATTTAAAGGAATGAAAAAAAGAACACTCCCTCTGTCCGAATTTAGTTCTCCACTTTTTAAAAAACATCATTTTAAAGAAATGAGTTAAAATGCCAGATGCAGACTTCAAATGAATTTGTTGCCCATATCCACGTCAGCAATGATCATACCTTATCTCTAGCATGTTTTTGAAAATTCAACATAATTTCTTTATTGAATATGGAAAGTGGACAACTGATTCCCGGACAAAAAAAAACAAGTGGACAATTAAATCCGGGCGGAGGGAGTATATTTTAAAGAGTAATGATAAGGGCAAGGAGGGGTCATGTAATGGGCATGAATTTACAACCAAAACCTCACACGGGAAAAGTAAAAAGTGATTTCAAAGGGACGGAGAGGTAAACTCATACACATTACCTAACCCTTCCTAAAACTTTTCTACCCCTATGCCCCTTTCATTTCTCTTTTTTTTACACTGAATTGTTGAAGACATTACTTGGCTCGAATGAATTTTTCAATATCACTTCTATCAGAGTCCAGTGGCAGCAATGCTTCCCAATAGCTGTTTGCCTTCTCATTTCCCATACCTAGAGAATAAAGGCATGAATCAACAGTTTAAAATTCTTCAATGAGTAGTGAAAACAATAAGCTAGCTGAAAATATAAGCAACTATTAGACCCACTATTTAGATATTTGAGAACATTTAGATGGCTAAAAAAGCACACAACAAGAGAACATGAGAGGGAGAGAGGCGAAGATACATTGCATGAGAGCGACTTGATCGGGAAGCCATGTATCCAGGGTTGTAGACCTCACCTATTACATGGAACGGATAGATATATAAACAAGGCACGATCATATATCTAGAAGAAACATTATAAAGTATGAGCAAAGGTCATTGTCCATTATTCTTTATCAACACTTTCTGATTTCACACATTTACGAGATGTTCCGAATTTAGTGACGAAATACATTGTTTATAGCTACCACATATGTTAAAGGTAAGAAACTTTAATTTGAAAAGAGCGTGAAAATTATGGATAAGAAGACCTGACACACTAAAAGTAAAAAGGATAAATCATAGAGCTTGAATAAAACAACTAGTAAATTTCATTTTAAAAAAATCATACTTCAAAACTTAAAATTTAGCCAAAATATTAACACGGAACAAGCTTTTGAAACATTAATATTACATATTTAGTGGTTCTTTATTTTCTTAATCATAAATAACATATATTAATATGCTCTCTGACTTGTTTCCTATGTTATGGACTCATGTCAACTCATATAGACACCCAACTCCTACATAAGCAACCTCCAAATCTACAAAGAGTTAAGAAAAAAATGTTCTTCCAAAATTCTGGACCACATACATCATTAAAAAATTATGGAGTAGAAGGATTCTACCAAAATGTCAAAAGTACATACTCAAGAAAGTAAATTAAAGAACCTGTGAGATATGCACTCCAAGACTTCGGTGAATTCCTGAGCACTGCATGCATATGAATATTCCAAGGTTGATGCTTGCCCATCTTGGGGCCCTGGTATCCAAATGCATGTTTTAGGACAAAACAACATTGGAAAACATTAACTAGAAATTAAAAGATAAAACATTGATCCAAGCAAAAAAACATGTATTTAAACAAACAAGTCGGGAAAAGAGTCATATCTTATCATAAATGATGTCATTATTAGTTAATTAATTAGTCATTTAAATGGAATCATTTCTAGTTAATTATAAGGCTAACCAAAAGCTCAAGTTTGTGGTTGTAGACCCAAGAAAGGCTTTTATTTTCAACATAAATACTCTTTTGTATAAGAAATTTACCATATGTAAATTTGACGTTATGTTTTCATTTCAATATGTAAAAATACAAGAATCCTAATGAAATATTTTTATGACATCCACAAATTTTATTTTATTGTTTACATTTAAATCTGGTATCAACCGAACATTAAAAATCCTCTCAACTGTTTCTTTTCATGTTTAAGGTTTACAATAAACTTTCTCTAATAACTTTGTTACCCCACCCTTTTTTATCATCTGCATTTAGTCAAGCTGCCAGTTGTTTTTCCCTGAATCTTTTGCTTGTAAATGCCATGTTTTTTGTTGATTTTCTTTCTGTTATTGTTGTTCTTTCTAATTATCATACAACATAATTAATATTAAATTTTGATTCTAGTATATTAGCTACTTTTTGTGCATCACAAGGGCTTGTGTTAGATTTAATCGGGTTTGTTCACATATAACCGAATGGGTAATGAGTCGATGTTTGGGTCAGTTAGTATAGAGTCAATTAGTGTGGTGTCGTTTAGTGTGTTTTACATATTTAATTAATTTAAATAAAAAAAATAGGGCAGTTTCTAAAAGGCAGTTATGGGTAGTTTCTATTGTTAATAGGTGTGTTGGTTTGTAATAGTTGTGTTGGTTACTGGTTAGTAAAAGTCATGTTGGTCTGTTCTCTATATATATTTAGTGAACACAAATATTCCTGTACAGTTTACATCAATAAAAATTCTATTCTGCATACCAATATGTTCTTCCTATCAGTTTTTCTACATTTGGTATCAGAGCGGTGTGAATTGCGATCAGGGGGTGTACGATCTACCACAAAAGGGATCCGCCAGAGCATTTCAACTTCCTCGACAACAGATCAGAAATCTTTGACCAAATTTCTTCCTCGCCTAGAAAAAGAACATCAAGTTGCTAGTTTTTTTTCTTTGGCAGAAGAATTCCAACCAAAAGGCGCGGGAAAAACGAATAAGCGGGGTAGCTTTCGTTTAGCGGCTTGGAAGACGGAAAAGCAGGGACTTGTCTTCTGGTTGATGGTCGGTCGATTGCAGGTGGCTTACAACCCAGGAAGGAATCAAAGTCTAAGAATTTTGTGAAAATTGTCATAGGAATTAAAGTCGTGCAATGGAAGACAATAGGCAGATTGTGACTACAAGGGAGAATAGTTCACTATCTTTTACGGTTCCAATTCTAAGTGCTACAAACTACACTATTTGGGCTGTGAAGATCAAAGCAATTTTTAATGTTAATGGGATTTGGGAGGTGATCGAACCAGGAACAGAAACTAATCCAAAGAAGAACAATATGGCAATAGCATATCTGTTTCAAGCTTTTCCGGAAGAGATCGTGTTACAAGTTGCCCAGTTTACTGAAGCAAAAGAAATTTGGGATGCTTTGAAGACTCGCTTTGTTGGTGTTGACAGGGTTAAAGCGGCGCGATTACAGACACTTGAATCAGATTTTGAGAATCTAAAGATGAAGAACAATGAATCACTTGATGATTTTGCTGGTAAAATTAGTCAACTTGCAACACAATCAAACAACCTTGGGTTTGCATTTGAAGACAAAAGATTGGTTCGAAAGCTTTTGGATTAGGTACCCGAAAAGTTCATGCAGATCGTTGCTGCAATTGAACAGTTTGCCGACATTAACGCAATGCCATTTCAAGAAGCGGTTGGAAGATTGAAAGCATTCGAAGAACGCATCAAAAGGCCAACTGATGAAGGAGATACACATGGTAAACTACTCTTCACTAAAGGTGATGGAAAAGAGAAGGTTCAGAAGCACAAATGTGAGCATTGTGGTTGCTGGAGCTCAAACCGAGAAGACTTTGGACGTGGCCGAGGTAGAGGTTGGGGGTCCGGGAAAGGTCAGGATGATGGTCGGTTTAAGCGGGATAAGAGTCACGTTAGGTGCTTCAAGTGCAATGAGTTAGGGCATTTTTTGAACAAATGTCCAAAATGGGATCAAAAGGAACAGATTGCAAACTTGATTGAAGATGATGAACCAACGTTGTTGTGAAGATCAGTATGAACAAACAACGATTAAGGGCGTGATTGTTAGATTTAATCGGGTTTGTTCACATATAACCCAATGGGTAATGAGTCGATGTTTGGGTCAGTTAGTATAGAGTCAATTAGTGTGGTGTCGTTTAGTGTGTTTTACACATTTAATTAATTTAAATAAAAAAAACAATAGGGCAGTTTCTAAAAGGCAGTTATGGGTAGTTTCTATTTTTAATAGGTGTGTTGGTTTGTAATAGTTGTGTTGGTTAGTAAAAGTCATGTTGGTCTGTTCTCTATATATATTTAGTGAACACAAATATTCCTGTACAGTTTACATCAATAAAAATTCTATTCTGCATACCAATATGTTCTTCCTATCAGTTTTTCTACAGCTTGAAAGCAAGTAAGCAACTAAAAGTGTACATTGAAAATTTGAAATCAAACCTGCTTCGGCAATCAGCGCATTCCCTATTCTCTGGTAGCTTGAGAAGTCCCTCTAATATCTGTAAGTGGTATTTGAAACCATTAAATATGACTCATTGCATGTCAGTTACAATGTCCCAAAAAAGGCATTCACTTTCATTCATCTCAAACACATTGCTTAGTTACACAAAGTTTTATAATTTGAACAACATTAACTTCTAACCTATATACTTCTATCCATTATTCTCTGTGTTCTAATATTAGGAGGACAAAATGGAAGAGGAATGATAAAAGTACATTATCTAAAATAATAAAGACAAAGGAACTAAATGAAAAATTTAGGGCAATTGGCAATCAACCCTCCACAGTTCATTAACATAATGGCTTGAAGAGCGCGGTGTACTTCCCTTTTGTTTTTCTTTGTATGCAATATTACATAACATACAACAACAACAACAACAACCAAGCCTTATCCCACTAGGTGGATATATGTATCAAGCGATGTCATTGCACCCTATGTGATAAACAGATTTCATAAAGGATGAAAGGAAGGTTTTATAAGTCAGACCGACAATGATTTATGGTGCAGAGTGTTGGCCGGATAAGAAAGTCCACATTCGTCAACTGCATGCAGCGAAAATACGGATGCTATGGTGGATGTGTGGGCAAACAAGGTTGGATAGGATCTGAAATGAGATTATTCAGAGACGGGTGGAAGTGGCACCGGTGGAGGATAAGCTACGAGGGGTTAGGCTAAGATGGTTTGGTCATGTGACAAGGCGTGCACCTAAGGCCTCGGTGCAGTGATACGAGAGGTTTTCGATAGTTGGTGGGTTTAGGGGTAGGGGTAGACTAGGAAGAATCGGAAGGTGGTGGTTAGGCAGGACTTAGGACACCTGGCTCTTACCGAGGATATGGCCTTAGATAGGGACGTCTGGAGATCTAGGATTATGATAGTTGGGTAGTCGTTTAGTCTGGGGTGCTAGTTTTGTTCGTGTTGTGGTGTGTTGTGTTGGCTTGACGTGTTTCTTCTTTCAGTTTTCTATGTACCTCATGCCTTATTGTTTTTTTCTCGCCCTTGGTGTACTCTGTCCTCTTGTCGTGCTATTTTCTTTTTTTGCTACTTGAGTTTGGGGTCTCTTGGAAACAGTCTCTCTACTTTTACTAGGGGTAAGGTCTGCGTATACAGACCTGCTTTAGTGGGATTCTACTGGGTTGTTGTTGTTGTTGATGTCATTGCACCTGATCATGTACTCCGTATTATATCTGCAGCGAGATCGTTGACCCATAGATCACCCTTTACCACTCCGTGCCAAGTTTTCTTAAGTCTACCCTTTCCTCTAGCACACGTCTACTTTCCATTTGATCCACCCTTCTCACGAGATGCTCTATTGATCTTCTCACCACATGTCCAAACCCCCTAAGACAGGCTTCCACCAACTTTTCAATAATATGTCAATCCAACTTTCTATCCCATATCTTCATTCATATCTCTATTCATACGCATATGACCGCTCATACAATAACATAACGGTATCAAAATGTCTGATGATCAAAATCCATTCTACTTGCCCAAAAAACAAACCATCTGGCGATTTCCAATAAACCAAACAATTGTCTCCTTTGGAGATCAGGCCTAATTATAAATTAAACTTTTTCCCATTAGCAGAATACAAATGCCTATTATTCCCCGTGACAAAAACTTGCATAGCAAGGCCACAGATTCTATACTTGGACCCAATCAGATTCCATTTATGCTTGTAATGAATACAGAAAGCAATTCCGAACAAAACAAAGCATTGAAAAGGACGAATAGAAGAACAAGACTAAGAAGAAGAAGAAGAAGAAGAAGAAGAAGAAGAAGAAGAAGAAGGAATCGTACCTTTGTGTGTTTAGCGTTAAGTTCCTTGGAAACGGAAGATTTGTTGTTCATGTTTGAGCGCAGAGAGAGAGAGGGGGGGAGGGAGAGGGAAGGGAGATTTGTTTTTCCTCTCTCTCTTTGTTCTCTCTTTCTCCCTCTGTTTCAGAATCGGAGAAACTGTTAGCGGTGAATGGAAGAATTTCTGGGTAAGAGCCAATGACCGATTCAAAGGAGGGATGGATGGATGGGAATGGAAGGTGTCCTGAAATGGCGGTTGTAGTATGATTGTATCTGCAACTGGCGGCGACGGAGTGGTGAACAATTAATTAACCATGGCTCACTTTTTTACAATGAATTAAATATAATTTAAAATAATATTCCCTTCGTCTTCTAGTTTTCGTTCACTTTTGACTTTTGGAACTGTTCATCTAAGCACTTTGATTCATCAAATATAGCCATGTGTGATCTTGTTTGATTTGTCTCAACATATAGATTATTAATATATAATTTCTATAATTTTTTAATATACAAATTACAAGATAAAATGGATTAAAGAAGTACATTGAATGGTGTGTAAAAATGAAAGTGGACAGAAAAAAGGGGACGGAGGGAGTAAATGTTATAAAAAATTTAATATTTCAAAACTATATTTTCAAATAAATCCAAATTTACTAAATTTACATTATAATTAAATATATTTTTTTCATAATTCACGATCAATGAGTGTCATAGTTTGACAAAAAAATCAATTTGTGTAAATCTTTTAGGGACCGAGAAAATATAAGACAAGCCAATACTATGCAAAAGAAAAAAAGAGTGAATTCTCAAAACGGTCTTTTTTAATACTCCCTCTGTCTAGAAATGTTCTTCGCATTTGAATTTTTACGGTCTTCAGTATTGCACTTTGACCATTAATTTATATATTTATACATAGATATATTTTATAAAAAAATTGATATTTCAAAACCACGTTTCATTGAGAATATAATGATATTAAATTTATATCCTAGTACAATATATTTTTCCACAAATCAGAGTCAAAGTTTACAAATTTTGACCACGAAAAGGCAAATGTGAAGAACATTTTCGGCGGAGGGAGTAAGGTGTTTTTCTAAATTAGTTCTCAATAAGCAATAATTACCAACATGGTCCTTTGTAATTGAGATATATTCTCTAAATAGTGTTCCCCCAAAAATATATATGAAATGTCAATAAAATAAAAGATATTTTGATATTTTCTATCATCTAAACTTAAAATAGGTTCTCGATATGACTCTTTATAATTAAATATTTTTCCAAACTGATAGTTTCTAAGTAAATATTTTCCTAAAATGGAGTTAATAAGCATACTCAAGATAGGTTCGTTCCTCTAGCAACTACACACTTAAATTGAAAGGGACTATTTTGATGACTTATTCATAGTTTAGATAATGGAAAATACAAAAATACTCTTACTTAAGTGTCATTTAATACACATTTTTAGCATATGACTATTTAAGGAATACATTAATACTCTTACTTAAGATCACATTAGTAATTATTACTTATTAAAGACTAATTTGAAAAAATATCTTATTGGAAAAGATCATTTTGGAAATACTCAAAAAAATAAGGATGAAATATATCTAAAAAACTATAGTGCTCTTTACTATTTTTTACTGCTTACTTTTCCATGTGGTTGCATATTCTTGAACATTTTATAAAGAGAAATATTTCAAAATTGTCTTTTCTAACAAGGTGTTTTTCTAAATTTGTTTTCAATAAGTTTTAATTACATATGTAGTCATTTATAATTAAGATTATTCTCTAGATAGTCCTTCATAAATAATGTTACTCAAATGATGATTAATTAGGTGTATTTTGATATTTTTTCAGTTAAAATTTAGAATAAGTTTTTAAAATGATCATTTCTAATGAAGTGTTTTCTCAAAATAATTTTTTTAATTAAATATGTGTATCTGATACGAATTTTATAAGATTTTTTTAAGGGTTTTGATAATTCATAAATTATGTAAAGTCAGTTTATTTTTTATTTTGTATTTATTTGTATAGAAATGACCATTCCGAAAATATACTTTAAATTTAGATGATAGAAATATCAAAATACCATTTGATGAATCATTATTTGAGTAACAGTATTTACAAAGGATTACCTGATGAATAAATCTCAATTATAAAGGACTACGTAAATAATTACGGAGTAAAATTTATTGAGAACTAAATTAGAAAAACACCTTATTACAAAGGATCATTTTGAAAATTTACTCATTTATAAATGAGAGTAATCAAGAAAATAAAATATGCGATAGTCGGTTAAGGTGAACAACACCTCTATTCACCCCTTCTAAACGTGAGCGCTAGGTCTAGGGATAACAATTTATATCTAACCCGATGGATAATCGATCAACTCGACCCGCACTCGTGGATGAAACCCCAAAAAGATTATGGTGATGAACAGATGATGAATGGACTAATGATGAATCAGGTTGGATACGGGTGGAATGTTTCTCGCTCATCACCCCATCACTCGACACATTCATATTTACTTTAAAAAATATTTAAATTGAAAATATTCCCTTTGTTGGGTACATAAGTTTGTTCTAGTTTCTAATGTTACATTTTATTAAAATCTAGTTTATAACTCGAAAGATTCTTTCTTTGCGTGATTTTATTATAAACATTATTAATCTCTTATTTTTATAAGAATTTTTCTATGTTATATGCTTCATATATAAGTTTTTCGTTTCATGTGATTAATGATTAAAAACCTATTGTCTATATCACTCATTTTCACCAGCTTCACCCGTTTCACATGTAGTTGGTGGATGGATCGTGCGATGGGTGATGTATGTAACAGATGATGGATGTAACATGTTTGAAATCATTTTATTTAAAATTGATATAGAAATAAAAAATAAAATTACTTCTTCGAGTCCTAAATTCATTTACACTATTGCAGAATATCATCCCTTTAAAAATGATTTTATCTATAAATTATCATAGAAATAAAAAAATATAAATAACATACTTAAAAAATAGCATCAAAAGTTATACTCCCTCCGTCCCTGAAAAAAACCATTCTACTTTCTTTTTTTAATCCACCCCAAAAATTTTCTTATTTCTATAGAATATTAAGAAGTCAATTTTACTCCAACTTATTCTTAACCTATCTATCACATCATATCTATTTATTATTAATCTGCTTATTATATCCTACTTTTACCTATCACATCAAAGAATATTTTTGAAAACTCAAAACTAGATAAACTAGATACACTCTCTTAAAATCTCTTAAAAGATAAAAACTACCATGTTTTCAAAGACAGAAGAAGTATAAAATAAGATATAGTAGAATATTGTATTCTATTGAATGACTAATCAAAACACATGAACACATAAAAGTTATCGGGAAACTCAAATAATAAAAGCATGAATTATTTTAAGAAAAAAATACATAGGAATATTAAAAAATTACTACCTCCACCCGGAATATTTCTCCAGTTTTGATTTTTTTAGTTAATCGTTTCCAGTCTTTGCCCTACAATTAAATAAAATATATATTATATGTTAATTGGATAAAATAATATTTTGAAAATATTTTATATAATAAATCTAGTAAAATAATTTTTATATCAATGTAGTATTATTTTCATTTAATTTGACGTCGAAGTTATCAATTTTACCTGAAAAATAAAAAAGAGTAAATTCTATAATTGGTTCTTTATAACAGGGGGGTTTCCATATGTAGTCCTCTATTATCAAATATTACCCTCATAGTTCTTTTTTAAGGGTGCCTTTCTACAAATGGTTCTTTTTTATCTTCTGCCATGTTAGTGTTAATTTAAAGGCTGAAAATATAATTTGACATCAACATTATGTCTAGTGACATGTTCTGATATTGGTTAAGCGGATAACACAAAAACAATAACTATGATTGTGGCTATAATTCTGACGAAAGACCACATTTACAGACTATGGTTGTAGTAGAAAGCGACTGTAATTCACAAACGACGCAAACAGAACAACCTTTGGAATTGTGTATGACAAAAAAGATATATTATCATTGTGAAATTACACTTTTCGCCCTCAAATTAACACCAACATGATAGAAGATAAAAAAAGGACTATTTATGGAAAGATATCCATAAAAGAAGGATCACTGGGATGATATTTGATAATAGAGGACTAAATAGGGAAACTCTCATATTATAAAGGACCAATTATGGAATTTACTCAATAAAAAATGAACAAATAAAGAGTGTAATCTAATGGGTATCAATCAAATTTCTTTTGATGTAAAAAGCTAAACAAAGCAACGGTTATGAATATTGCTCAATAAGAAAGGTATCAATCCAAAGCCTTCCAAATACGGATTAATAAAATATTCTTAAAATAAAATAAAATAAAATAAGAAAACGGAGTCTTGAAATCCCTCTCATAGCTCACCAAACTTTGCTGCAGAAACACCTGATAAACCTTCACCTTCGTATTCATGAATATTGTTGCTTGCAGGTAATCGGCGGTCGGTGAATGCGATAATGGCGATTTCCCACCAGCTGACCGGCGGCCCGTGCTTCTGCTACGCCGGCGCCGATTCCGGCAAGGATTATTGCTACAATGCCGCGCCCATCAGACTCGGATACGGCCTTAGGAGGAGGCGTTTGGCGGTTTTGAACTGCCGGAGGTCATTAGCCACTGACCTCCGCGTCCGCTTTGCTGAAACTCCGGCTGCCGGCAGGGTTGATGGCGCTGCCTCGCCCTCCTTGCCCGTTCCCTCCATTGAAATCCCCGTCACTTGCTATCAGGTCTTCCTTACATCTGTTTCTCGTGTGTTACCTGCCACTATCGACTATGCGATTGAATCACTTCTTGCTTAGCTAGAAATTCACTTTCATTTGCGGTTTGTTGTCTTGACAAGTCTACTTGTTTTGTTAAAAATGGGGTAATTCTTAGGTTGTGCGGAGCTAAGTTGTAAACCCACTACATTCTTCTGTGTGCTGGGAAATGTGGGATGTGTTCAATTGGTGTACATATGAAATGCTTAGGTTGTACGGGACTATGTTCTATATCATCGGTGGCATTTTTCTCTGTGCTGGGAAATGTGGGGTGTGTTCAATTTGTGCAAGTATGAAATGCCCTCAAGATATTTGGGGGATGAAGTTGTGCTTAATGATGCAGTGAATTTCTGCTCTGGTGTCTTGTGGGCGGTTGAGTTGGAGGATGATAGGAGTGTGGATAAGTTCATGAGTTTTTGACCAAAAGTTTAGAGCTTACCAGTCTCTAGCTTGTATGTCTGCTTTCACCCAAAATTGTCACCAGTCCTTGTTGATTTTAATTCCTCATCCCCTCCCCAGGGGTTATCCTTGCTCCCTGTAATGTTAGTTCTCTGCTTGCCCCATAGAATACCTTCATCTCATGCGGTCCATTAGATTTCTAGCATAGGTTCATAATAGGAGTGGTAGAAGTTAGTGAGGTTTACTAGGGTTCTTGGCTACACCATTTGAGTATTCTTTTAGCTCCTTGTCATATGTATATATATTTACAGATTCTTGGTGTCTCTATTAAAGCGGAGAAGGATGAGATTGTCAAGTCAGTGATGCATTTGAAAAATGCTGATGTTGAAGAGGGATACACTATGGATGCTGTTATTTCTCGCCAGGTAGTAATATGATTCCGCTGGATTTGATAGGTACTAGGAAATTTATCCAACTCTCAAGTTCCTTATCTGATTTGTGTTTCCCGTTCATGATAACTACAAATGTGCACTTTATCTTCAGAACCTTTTGATGGATGTGAGAGATAAGCTTCTTTTTGAGCCAGAATATGCTGGGAATGTAAAAGACAATATCCTGCCACGGTCTTCAATTCGAATACCTTGGGGTTGGTTGCCAGGTGCTCTTTGCCTACTTCAAGAGGTGAATTTAATCTTCAAAATCATTTCATTTGGAAGCTTTTACCTGAATTGAAATAGAGTTGAGGAATATAGCAATTGGATGCTAAATGTATATATGCTTAGTTTTCTCGTTGCCTTCATCAACATTGCTCAATATTGTCTGCCTGCGTTTGATCAGTGTTGCACTTTTTATTTTGAGAATTTGACTTAGTTTGATTCAAAGGTATGTATTATATGGCAACAACAACAACAACCCAGTTAAATCCCACAAGAGTAGGGTCTGGGGAGGGTGTGTGTACGCAGACCTTACCCCTACTCGAAAGTAGAGAGGCTGTTTCCAAAGAGACCCCCGGCTCAACGTCGAAAGTTGCATTGCTTGACTAACTGCTACTTCATTAATTAAAGAAGCGCAGACAGTTTAGAGATCCATTTTGATTTATTCCATCACACCCCAAAGCCAAAAAATGGTGAAATTTTGGCTCCATCGGAGATGATGGGAAAAATACTATTCTTATATTGTACAAACGTCATTCTTAAGAAACACACCATCAAACTGAATTTCCTTAAATCCAAAACACCTCAACCTTAAATTCCATCCTTTTAAGTTTTAACCCTTGGACTGTTTTCTTCTTTTGTTGTAATAGTCTTTGGGATGTTTTCTACGATAAATACACTGAAATTAATTCTTGAGC
Source organism: Cuscuta campestris (assembly GCA_900332095.2). NCBI lineage: Eukaryota > Viridiplantae > Streptophyta > Magnoliopsida > Solanales > Convolvulaceae > Cuscuta > Cuscuta campestris. Next base: position 113,128 of record OOIL02001766.1, read on the forward strand.
ACTCCTACACACTCTTGGCCAAAACTATTCAATCAAAACCAGCTAACACGTCACTCTATTGAAATAAAGAGAAGAGTACACATAGATGAATAACAAGTCAAAGGGGACAGACCATGAATAATGATGCTCTTTAGTCCCGAGGTAATTCTTGACTTTTCTAGCAACACATGGCGGACTTTGTGAAGCTAAACTGAAGGGAATTAATTCATTTTAAAGTCTTTAGAAGAGACTAAATCATGTTGAAGAAATTAGGGAAGAAGACCAATCACCATTCTTGAATATTGTACAGTTTTTTACTCTATTCTTTTCTATTCAACACAGACTGATTTCTTCATGTTATGGCTGAAATGAATCAAGTGTGATACTTGTTCAATAATTTCCTAATTTATATTCCCTCCGCCATGGAATATTCCTCCAATTTGACCTTTTTGAGTCAAAGAGGATGAACTTTAATCTTTAATTACATTAAAATTGTATTGCATATTAGTATGATGAAATAAATTTTTGGAAGTTGTTTTTGCGAGATAAAGCTAATGAAACCATTTTGTACTAATATGTACTCCGTAATATAAATTTTATTAAACTGATTGTCCAGTTTGACTAAAAAGGACGAATACTCTGGGGCAAGGTAGTATTTTTTTGTTGGTGTGTTTTAGGAGTCTAGTTATACACTTAAGTTGTGATAGTTTTCGGGTATAATAGATAACGAGCCTTAAGGTGAGGTAAAACTTAAGAGTGTGTCATATTTCCTGATATCAACTTAGACTCATCCCTCATCAAGATTCCCTCAAAAATCTTCTCTACTCCAACTTCCTGCATATTTCTTATCGCCCTTACTCTCACATACATCATTTGGTATCAAAGTATACCCTTCATATTTTCCACCTGGATTATGTGCATTGCATATTTGTCTACGTCCCAAGCAAATATAAAACAGTATGATCATCAGCTAAAGAGTTTTCATTGTGAGGTTTTGACTTACCATGATTCAGTTGTTTTATTCAGGCAGGAGAAGAGAAGCTTGTACTGGACATTGGACGAAAAGCCCTGCAACATCCGGACTCAAAGCACTATACTCATGATTTACTTTTGTCCATGGCACTAGCTGAGGTAAGGTCCTAAGCAAAGCTATTAGAAATTTTGCTGCCTTCTCTTGGCAGTTTCGTTAGTCTTCCCCTTCTTATTATAGGTGCTTTCTTGAAGTGTGCTATTGCAAAATTTGGCTTTGAGAAGAACAATATTTCACAAGGTTTTGAAGCTCTTGCTCGTGCTCAGTGCTTACTTAGGAGCCAAACTTCTCTTGAGAAGATGGCATTGCTGTCACAGGTACTCATGGAATGGGATGTTTGCCCCAATAGTGCTGTAATTTACTAATGTCTCTCATACCATTCATTTTGAAAATTCTATCTCCTGCATGGGTGTGCATGCCCAAAGTTCATTACTTTTCTGTCATTTGATTTATCATGAATAGGCACCAACCTACCTTTTTTGGAAAAAAAATCATTCATAAATGTATTTTTTGTTGTTAACTTGCTGAAAGATATAACCAGGGCACCGGGCAATATCTTATGTTCTTTTTCGATGGTATTCATTATATTCCACTTTTTATCTTTGCTTTATACGCATAGTAATTGCTCTTAACTTTGATGTTAGATTGAGGAGTCCCTGGAAGAACTTGCACCAGCTTGCACTTTGGAATTGTTGGGGATGCCTCCCAGACCTGAAAATGCTGAGCGAAGATTGGGAGCCATTTCTGCTTTGCGTGAATTACTTAGGCAGGGTCTGGATGTAGAATCTCCGTGCCAAGTTCAAGATTGGCCTTGCTTTTTGAATCAGGCTTTCAGTAGGCTCATGGCATATGAGATAGTTGAACTCCTCCAATGGGATAAATTGGCGCTTATAAGGAAGAACAAAAAGTCGCTTGAGTCACAAAACCAAAGAGTTGTAATTGACTTCAATGGTTTCTATGTGATTCTGACGGCTCATATTGCTCTTGGCTTTTCCAGCAAGCAAACAGATTTGGTAATGCTATTTCAGGCTTTGAGGCTCTAATTTGGTTTAGTTTAGCTAATTAGATTTATAGAATAATATCTTAATGTATGAAACTGCTCTAACAAGGGAAAATAGACTGTTCTGTCAAATTGAAAGAGTTGTACTTCTATAATGATATGTCTCATGCTTTAATAGCTTGGTTGCACATGTGTAATGGTTTTTGAGATTTCACTAGAAGTAAGCACATCCACCTTTTACTAATTCCTTGGTTTTTGTTTTTTTCACAGATTAACCGCGCAAAAATCATTTGCGAGTGTTTAATGACATCAGAGGGTGTAAATTTAAAATTTGAGGAAGCCTTTTGCTTGTTCCTTCTTGGGCAGGTACCCATTATTTTTTTAACATGCTCATGTGACTCATTTTCCTATGTTGGTGATAAATGAGGTCCATTTTCTGCAGGCTGATGAGGCAAGTGCTGCAGAAAGACTTCGACAACGTGAGCCGAACTCTAATGCAGGATCAGTTGAAATAATAAACCCGATTAAGGAAATGTCCAGTACTTCTAGTGAAAACAAATCAATGGTATGCGTGCTGTGCCTTCGTGACTTTTTAAATTGCTTAGTGTTTATGTAAGTGTTTTTCTTGAATACTACTTGTCTGGTTTTAGAAGCTCGTTTTTGTAGTCCCGACTTATAAATGAAAAACTTTTTGAATTTCTCAAATTGTTGTATAGTCTTATGTCTTCAGTCTCTGTAACTTAATTTTAGCTTATCACAACACCAACAACAAGCTAGTATAATCCCAATTCCATTTTGGTCTAGGCATCAAGATGCACGCCTCGTAGAATATCAGATGGTGTTTCTGTTAGACCTTTAATGCATTGATGCATATAGTTATGGCTTATCACTTCATAACTATTTGTTACATTTCTGTGGGCCTCTCTTAGTGGACTATAGTTTGAAAGACTAACTGTAAACATGCAGCATTTTGTACTTTTTGTTTTGCTGACTTTTCAGCTTAGGCCAGTAACAAGTTACCTATCACTTTTTGTGACAGTTCTACACAGTTCCTCCTCTTTAGGCTGATTTCATCCCGAACACGCAATATTGTGTCCCTTAATTTTGATTCTTTTTCGTTCTAGGATAAGGCTTTTTTTGAGTTGATGAAATAAATTATTTCTATTATCATTACCAGGAAATATGGCTCAAGGATGCTGTGCTCAGTCTGTTTCCAGATACACAAGATTGTTCCCCATCTTTGGTGAGCCATGCATTGCAGTATTAACATTAAAAAACTCCATAAATACTACCCTTGCTACTAGCCTTTTTTAATACTGAGGAAACTAATATTCAGTTACCTAAACAGGCAAACTTCTTTCGCAGTGAAAAACGAAATATTTTATTTAAGGAAAACAAAAGGATGCCACAGACTTCGTCTCATATGAACCACCGACCAATTGCACCTGACTATTTGCATGACCGGAGAGCTTTTGGTGAAACTGTTCCATTTGCTGCTGACAGCTCAAAACATCTTGGGCCAGCTGTTAAACAATTGGCTGTTCCAAATTTACAAGGTCCAGTGGTAGTCGACAAGGTCAGTGGTGGTCCTAATTGTGGACCATCCATACCCCTGAAAAGGAATTTGGGTGCACAACAACATGTAACTCTAAGTAATGCAATTGGGAAGATAATTGCTGTCACTTCTTTTGGATGGATCCTGTTTTTATCCTTAAAGATAATGAACATGCTATCCTGGAGGATTGGAAACAAAACTAGATTGAGGCTAAACTCACCTAGTATGACAAGCTCTACTTCCTGGATTGGAGATGGTTCTCAAGATCTAAGATCCAGACATGCTAAAATTAGTATTGTCCCTAAAGAATTGAGGAAGCTGCTCTCAAATTTTTTGTCACAGGTCAAGCCACACCAAGAAGATCTATGCATGGAAAATCGTTGTCAAGCGGCTGGTTTATCATCCCCTTCGAAAGTAGCATACAAGATGGCAATGTCTTCTGAAGAAGCCGAGAGCCTGGTTAAGAAATGGCAAAATATTAAAGCAGAAGCTCTTGGGCCTGATCATCAGGTTGATCTCCTCTCTGAAGTTCTTGATGAGGCGATGCTTGTTCAGGTGAGCTTCACAGTGTTATGGATCTCGAGATTTTACACCAAGTCTCAGTGTCATAATACGACACCAATCCATTTTTGACGTTAAGGTGCCCCATTGGGCCCGGGACCAAAAGAAATGGGTTCAGGGGTCTAGGTTAAGGGGAGGGTACGGTTGTCGCTAGCCAGGTGGGAGGGTGGGGATGGGGGTTAGGCGGGGTAGGAACCGGCCCTGATCCCAATGTAGCACCGTAGGGCCATGTCATATTTTGATCCAGCAATTAATTCTTCTAGTTAGACAATGTGGTTTCAATTGGTTGTCTATGAATATAATGAAAAGCTGGTGCTTGAAAAGTTGAAATCAAGAAATTCTGTGAAGGGTTTTTTTGTTGGCTCTAATTTAAAAAAAGAACTAAAAACCTCTCATTCTCTTGAGCTAAAGCTACATATTTTGGCAACCACCTGCTTTCATTTTTGTCATCTGATTTATATTGCAGTGGCAAGTTTTGGCTGATTCTGCAAAAAAGAAGTCATGCTTTTGGAGATTTGTTTTGCTGAAACTTTCAGTTCTACGAGCAGATATTTTAACTGACGAGACTGGAAAAGAGATTGCAGAGATAGAGGCTCTCCTTGAAGAGGCAGCAGAACTCGTGGACGAATCCTCCATAACAAACCCCAACTACTACAGGTAATATATGGGTATTTTGTTGAAAGATGTCTTCCATATAATTATCGAGCCACTTGCCCCCCCCCCCAACTTTCATTTCCACTCGTGGTGCATGCTTATTAATTTGTCTCCTCTTTAGGTCCTTAGTGACTTCATCCTTCCATCTAAGTGCAAATGCATCGCGTGATCTAACATGATATTTGTTTAAAATCGTATTTGGTTGACCCAAGGTGGCAATAGTCAACAACGACCTAGTTGGGTCCCACAAAATAGGGTCTGGGGAGGGTGTGTGTACACAGACTTTGCCCCTACTCGAAAGTAGGGAGGCTGTCGAGTAGTCATACACACAAATTTAGAAAAACTGAGAGTCGGTTATCAAAAGCGAAAGTCAAGTAATAGTTGTGGGGCTTAGAGTGGAAATAGTTCTTTTCATAACTCATTGTCCAATACGAATATACAAATCCATCCGGAACAAGAACGTCTCCGTATCATTTTCCCAATCACGTGTATGAACTTAGCCTTTATGTTTACACTTTACAGTTCTTACAAAATCCGTTACATCCTGAAGAGACAAGATAACGGTGGTTGGAAGTTTTGTGAGGTCAATATCGAGACTCCATGATTTTCAACAAAGCAGCAAAATATAGCACACTCTTCCTGCTGCATAACCATATACCATGAGATTGTATAATCTAACACCAAAAGATCGACATCAACCCGAGCATCCATCAAGCCAAAGGTATTGTAATTAGCTTTTCCATTTCGCATTCTTTTGGGGACCGATTAGAGTGATCATAGATAGCATCATTAGAGTTACTTGCCTCCTTTATACTCCCACTCGTCTAACATGGTCCTCTAATGAAAGGTTTTGGCTGTGTTGTGTGCGTGCGTGTCTGCTGTGTTCGATCAAACATTATAGTTATGGAAAATACATACTACCTTCGTCCCTGAGTATTTGTCTAGTTTTGACTTTTTGCAGTCAGCCATTTTTTGACCTTTGACCTTAAATTAAAAAGAAACTACATGGTATATTAATTGAATAAAACAATATTAAGGCTTTGTTGGGTACACGGAATTCAAATTCTGGAATTCGAATTGGAGGCAACAATTCCAATTTTGCTGTTTGGTAGCACGAGAATATATGGATTTGGAATTGGTTGTACCAAAAAATGTATTGAAATTGGAGAATTCAATTCCATAGAATTTCAACTCTCAATTCAATTCCATTTCCATGTACCAAATGGACCCTAATATTATTCAATTAGTAATCAAAGTTTGTCAATTTTAGCTGCAAAAAGTCAAAACTGGACAAATACTTAGGGACGAAGTATTCTCATATTCTTGTCTATGAGAATAAGTGATCTTAAACATCCTGCAAACTCATGCTCAATTGGAAATATATTGCAAATTGCTAACATTTACTTGAATAATTACTAATGCATAATGACTAAAAGTGCTACATTGGGAAGAAAAACATATGTGGTGCTATTTAGGGAAAGTCATTATGTTTTAGTACTATTTAAGTAAATTCTTCTTTTTATTATTGGTTGTATATCGAATACTCATTTTCAAGTAAAAAGAATGCTCAATTTTTGCATTTATGTTCTTTATTTTAGTTGTGCATCCATTGAATTTTTTTCTGAACAACACAATACTCATTTGCGTTTGGGAGATGTGAATGGTTGGAGAAATTCTAGAAATTGATGAGTAGTACCAAAAGGAAGCTACAACCGGATGTACCTTATTATTTTCCCTTATCAGAGCAACTCCAAAGGGTAGTCTATATTGTAAAATATACACTATATACAATTTAGTGTTGCCTTTTCAACACTCCAATGGATATGGTAAACCAATTGGTAAAATGCAATGTAGTGTAAAAAGCAATCTCCAAAGTGTATTTTTACAAATCCCTATAGATAGTGGAAATAATAAAAAATTAATTTTCTTCATTTTTTTTCTTCCCTCTTCTCCATTTTCATATGTACAAGGTATTTATTATGTCTTTTTTAAAAAATCATTAAAAATAAGTTACTTAAAACAAAAAATTTTTTTAAAAAGTGTATTATATACTCCTTCCGTCCCAATTTAAATTGCCTTTTTTTACTTTTGGGCATATTTAAGGAAAATAAAAAATAGAGTTGATTTTTCGAAATTGACATTACTTTTTAGAAGGGGTGATGATGAATGAGAAGATAAGGTGAATAAGAGTAACTTATTTTAGGGGTAGTTTAGTTATTTTAATTTTAAAAGTTTACGAAAACAACTAACAGGCAACTTATTTTGGGACGGAGAGAAAGGCAAACATGCAATTTAAAATGGGACAGAGGGAATAGAAGATATGGTTGGAGTAAGTATAAAAAAATGGAAATGTAAAACACTATTTATAGTGTAAAATGAAGTGTACACTACCAATTTTTACACTACACCTTGGAGATGCTCTCAGTACCTAAAAGGTGTAGGGAAGATTTCTGAAAGAATATAAAAAAGTCAAAGAACAAATTTTTTTATTAAAAAAAAAGTGTAAACACAGAATTCTGAAGTTCAACAAATCAAAGAATGTGCTCTGTGGTACTCCATTCGTTCCAATTTAAATTGTTTATTTTGGTTTATGATATTTGACTGATTTTAGTTTAAAATTATTTTATATGAAAAACGGTATATAATTAAAAAATAAAAATTACATTTTTAAAATTACATCAAAAGACCTACAAAACTAGCAATGATATGATTATATTATTTTATCAAATGATCAATGAAAATAGAGAAATAAAATGAATGGAATTTAAGCTTGTGAATAGTAATAAATACGGAGTAATTTAATTTGAGATAGAGGGAGGGGAAAGACTGAAAGGCCGGCTTTCAACATAGAACAGAACTAGAAAAACCAAAAAAACAAGTTCGCAACAAGACTTTACTAATCCTGAAAAGAAATACTTGAGTCATACAAAAAAATTGGGAAATTTACAAATAGGTCTTTCTAAACCCCAACAAAATGACCTCAAATAAGTATTGTTGATGCTGGAGTTAGTGGAGCAAACATTTGGTGCAAGTAAAAACATGTAAAGCGAGTACCGTAAATAATTGAGTACTGAATTGCTTGAAACACTTCTTTGCTACCTTAATTGGTAATTACCTAGACAAAAAAAGAAATGAGAATGGTGTTTGATTGGTCAAACTAACGGAATTTGCAATCATAATGGCCAAATAATGGTTCCGTCCATCACAAAACTGGCGATCCAAAACTGGATCCACCTCTGCGTAAGGTGCTCGTCTAAAATTTCACAGAAAATTATTTACGGGTGACACGAGTTTTGTCAAAATAACTCTCAGGTCCCTCTATTTTCAAGAAGACAATTGAGGTCCTTATATTTTGTTGTAATGACTGGGAGGGGACATTTCATCTAATATTTCATCCATAAGTGTTAATAAATGTATTTTTTTTCCTATTTTCCATTACCGTTTTTTCCTATTTTTCCATTACTCGGTTTTTTCTTTTTTAGAAAATATTTTATTTCATTTATTTTAATATAATACAAACAATTTTTAATTTTTATTCGATTTAATAGAAGAATTTCTAAAATAACACTTTAAAAAAGAGTAAAAAAAATAAGAAAAACAAAGAAATACAAAAAGGAGTGATCTAAGATTTATTACCTTAAAACATTTAGAAAAAAATAGGAAAAAATACAATTATTTACGTTTATGGATGAAATATTGGGTGAAATGTCCCCTCCCAGTTATTACAACAAAATATAAGGACCTCCATGGTCTTCTTGAAAATAGAGGGACCTGATAGTTATTTCGATAAAACTTGCGTCACCCGTGAGTAATTTTCTGAAAATTTCATGAATAATGTTAGAACTCTTTTACTCCCTCTGTCTCATTTTAAATTGTCTGTTTTTCTTTTTTCTCCATCTCAAAATAAGTTACATGTTTCTTGCTATCGTAAACTTTTAAGAGTAAAATACCTAAACTACCCCTAAAATAAGTCACTCTTCTCCATCTTATCTTTTCATTCATCGTCACCCCTCCTAAAAAATTAATGGTAATTTCAGAAAGTCAACTCTTTTTTTCTCTTCTTTAAATATGTCTCAAAGTCAAAACGGACGATTTAAAACAAGACAGAGGGAATATTATTTATTGTATCAAAAGTACTCCAAGTTGTACCCTATTTTAAACTTGGATACTTTTACTAGTATTACAGATACAGAATTTGTGATACTCTCTCCTTTTCAATTTAAATTACATGAAAAGGATATTTGATTGAAGTTATTTTCAATATAATTTATTTAAAAATGAGACGGAATTGAAAAAAGTAAACTTTATATATTACTCCCTCCGTCCCATTTTATAACGCCTGTTTCGGTTTACGATGTTTGACTGAAATTATTTTCAAATCATTTTATATGACAAATGGTATAAAGTTAAAAAATAAAAATTACATATCAAAATACTACATCAAAAGATCTACAAAACTAGTAGTGACAACAATACTTTATTTTATCAAATTGTTAACGAAAATAGAGAAAGAAAGTGAATAAAGTTTGACCCTATGAATAGTGAACATGCATTATAATTTGGGACGGAAGGAGTACTTCGTACTCTGTAAAAAAACTACATCAAAAACTCTATGAAACAAGAAGTGACATAATTATTATTTTAACAGATGAATAATGAAAATAAGGGGAAAAAAGTGGATGCACCTTGGGTACCCCATGGTTTTTTTTCTTTCCACCTAATAGGTTGAGAGCACGCTCACACCGTGGTCCATTGAGAATTTCAAATACAACGGCCAAATGGTCACTTGAAATTGAAAGTAAATAATTTAGATCGTGTTCTCTTCACCTGATATAAATGGTTCTAATTTGATTGAAATAAATTTTGATCTGACCTCGTTTGAATGTAGTTATATCTTTTTTATTAAATTTGAAGTCAAAATTTACTACGGAGTACTTTTAACAAAAAAAAGTCAAAAGTAGACAAATACTCATGGGCGGAGGAAATATTTACTAAATTCAGTCAAATATCGTAAACTCATATGATAAGATAATCATGTCACATCTTGCTATGTATAACTTTTGATTTAATTTTAAAATATATAAACTTTATTTTTTTAGTTTTTAACTCATTTCTGTATTTACTAAATTCAGTCAAATGTCGTAAACTCAAACATATGATTTAAGTGAAAGGTTATATGCCGTTGAGATTTGTTTTAAATAGAAAAAATAATAAGAGCATAAATGCATAATATTTATTTTCTTAAAAATACTTTGAAGAGAAAATTATCAGAGTGAAACATTTATTTTCTGAAAGGGAGTGAGAAAATGTAAAAAAACTTGGGACGTTTAAAATAAAAAAATTGTACTACTATTTTAAAATTCTTTTGGAGACACGAAATACTATGTATGTACTTTACCACATACCAATGCCACGATCCTCTCGTAGGGATGATAATTCTACCCAAATTTGACCTTTACCGGTCCGATCGGAGCTTATAATATACGAATAAAAATAAAAAAAAAAGTTATTCAAACCCAGGCAAAAAATTTAAACCGAATCGGATCTTCGTCGGGTCAGATTTCGGTCATTATATTTGACTGACCTGACCCAACCCGAATCCTATACAAATAAGCTTTCAAAAATCCTAAATCCTAATATTTCATGTATATTTGATGTGTACTCAATATGTTTTGAATGTGTACTCAATACTCCCTCCGTCCTATATCTTTCTTCTCGGTTCGCAAAACGAAGAAAAATCCCAAGTTTTTTCAATCTATTTTATTTAAATATTGGTATAGAAATAAAAAATAAAACATACATATTTAAAAACTACATCAAAAGTTCAACAAAACAAGTGATGACAAGAATATTTTATTTTATCACATAGGCCATGAAAAAACACAAATAAATATAAATTCCCGTGAAGTTGGAATAGTGCTCTGGGAAGAAAGTTTTAGGACGGAGGGAGTATGTTTTGAATGTGTAAAAACTTACTCGTATTACATTTGGGTTTTTACTTTTTATCGTAGAAAAAACTTGTGACATCCCTTTTTCATTTGTTTTTGTACTCCATATATTATTAGTTACCCCGGAGTAAAATTTTATCCGTACAATTTACTTTTTTAGGATCATTCAGACATAATTAATTGTGCTAATATCTTAACATTTATGTTATCTTCAAATTTTAAAATTTTTAATGTATTTCAATCTTAATTTATTCATGAATGTATATATTAGTATTCAAACTCGAATTTGACCATAACCAACACAATCGAATCTCAAACTAAACCCAAACCAGAAGATAAATATCTGAATCTAACCCAACAAATCAAACTCACACTCTACGTAAGTCGACCCATTACCATCCCTCATATCTCTGCCATATTTTTCCTCTATTCTGAAATCTCGTGTTTTCTCCAAATCATTTGTCCCTATTTACAAACAAAACCAAAAATTCTTGAAAAAAGGACTAATCAGCCATGCTAGAAGCCTAAAATGATGAGATGACTAAGAGCATACATAAGTCACCCCGATTGATATGACATTGCCCAGCAATGTCATAGCATGACACGAGACATCTGCGATGCTTCGCTCGAAAAAAAATTGATGATTCGTACCCCCTTAACTCCTTTGGCCAACCCCACATNCCAAGTGTAATCTTGAGTCTCTTACTCGCTCCTTTCTCAAAAATTAGTCTCACTTAAAATGTGAAGAATCTCATTTCTTCTAAAATTATTTTGTTTACAAATTGGTATAAAAATAAAAAATATAGAGTACATATTATACGTATTTATGAAGTATATCAAAGGTTTCACAAAACAAGAAATGCAAAAAAAAATTATTCTATCAAATGATCAACGAAAATATGAAAACAAATAAAAAAATATCAAGAGACTAGAATACTAATTGTGACAATAATTCTTAAAAGGAAGGCATAGATTTTACGAACTGAAGCCATCTATAAAGTATAGAACTTGTCCCATATCAATTTTATGGACAAGTGATGTTTTTATAGACAAATGAGCACCCTCACCTAAACATATTAGTCTTCTGGGATGGGCTCTCATGCTTAGTAGTCTATATAACAAGTGATATCAGAACTAACTTGAAGTGGTGGCCCGGTGGAGCCAACCGTAGTCAACATGGTCATGACCAACAAGGATGCTGGCCCTCAAAACGGGTCGAATGGGTGATTTGTCCCACATTGGTTGTATGGGTAACATATGAGACATTTATAGACCAAACACTATGTTTGGTTCAAGGAAATCAAAAGAGAAAAGAAAAGAAAATGACGTGGAAAACAAGTTTTCTTGTTTGGTTAGAAAGGAAAAGTGGAAGGAAAAGAGAATGAGAAGGCAAAATGTACCAAGTGGAGGGAAAACCAAATTCCTCCCATTTTGGTGAGGAAAATGAGAGAAAACCATTTTCTTTTCCTTCAAAATTCCTTGAACCAAACATAGTGTTATAGACCAAATCAACAAAGAACACACCAAACAGTATGTAATGCATTTGGAATGGAAAATTTATATGCTCTGGTTTTTTTCTTTGGGTAACCCAAACAAGTGAAATCCCATCCAACCAAACAGTACTTCCTCATGAAATGGTCAATATGACTACTGGTGTCTCTCAAAATGTTTCAGTCTAGAAACCAAGGATGTGTTTAAGGGCAAAACACGAGAAAAGAAGCACAACAATGCAAAAAAAGAAGGGGGGGGGGAGGAATATGTGGTGCTTTTTGGCGATTCGAAGTTCCAAATGATGCACAAAGGAAAATGACAAATGCATGTTTTGAAGAATGTGTACAAGGAGAAAATAGTCCATCAAACAATATAAAGTAGAAGAAACACATGTATCACTACTCACAGTATATTGTATTCTTTTTTCTCTAACTTCATACATAATTGAGCATCCTGCTCTAGTTATCGCGCCCTGCGGGAAAAATGGAATAAAAATTATCAAAAACAGCAGCAACTGAAGCAGTGTATAAACAAAAAAAACTCTTCAGGATGACAAAATATTATGGCTTCTTAGGACAGCCCGACTGGTGTTGCTCCAAGACAACCAGAGGAAGTGGCAGAAACAAATACATTGTACTTATCTAAGAATCTAAGATCTAAGCTAATCTCATCGGGCTATAAGTGTCTAAAGACACTACATTTATGCTTCTGCTCATTCAATGATTTAGCACAAATGCCACATAAAGTAAAAAGAATGACCTACACGCTCTGAAATGGGCACACTTGGCTGATACATACTGACCTGATGGTTCAACAAGAGGCCACTCTTGGCTCATTGACTATTGTATTCTAACCAAGACAACGAGTAGCCAGTTCCTAACAGAACACCATTAACAAAACACTAATGCTTTTTACTGCAAAATCCTGCAAGAGTAATATTGAAGAAAAGAAACGTGTGGAATGAATGTACCAAGCCAAAAAAAATGCCAGGTCGGGCTCGTGCACCCACTCCCACTACCTGAACATATCTGATTGAACCTCCATAAACTTCTTGTTCTCTTTGTGGCAGCAGTATAATTGCTCACTGTCTTCAAATACACCCAGTTTATCATTCTGTTAGCTCACCCTCAAATCTCATTACCTGTGATGCATGAATTTTATGTCACCTTCCTCAAACTATAGTCAGTGTCAGGGATCCCCTTTTTAAAAGTGCATTTTGACAAGAGCTTTTTTGACTTTGGGGCACAACCATGGCAATCTTGAAGTGTTATCACCCACAAACGGCAGATAAACGGAAGCAGTTATTTGGACTTTCAAGAATTTCTTGAGGTGTTCAGTTGGGGATCACCAACACACCACTCTTGAATAAATTGGTTTCTCTGGGCCAAGTAGTGTTACAAGTTACAAAACCTCATATAATTATCTCATATGGACACCACCCAATTTGAACCAGTGTACGGGTGAGACCATCCATGCACGCTGAGATATGAACCAGACTGCAGAGTCCAAACCGATGCAGTAGATGCTTCTCACACAAATTTTGTTTCTGACACCATGACCATGCTCAAGGACGCATACCTGTTGCTGAAGACCCACTGCTGGCAACACCTGTTGCTAATGGATATTGTTGGGTGTCGATGGATGTTGGATGTTCATAGATGCATTATGCATACTGTGAAGGTTAAGATGGTGGTACAATTGATTATCACAAACCTAAACTAGTGGCGAAAGTTTATGGTGAGGTTCTTGCTTAGAACTTTGGGGTTACATTCTCTCCAAAGGCAATGTTCCCTCTGGCTGATACTATCCATGGTTGCTATGTGCCATCAGCCAATATATCATTTGGATATCAAGAACAAGGCGGTTGAAGTCATAAGGCACACCGCACACTCAAGGCGCAAAAGCCCTATACCGCAAGCATGCGCCTAACTCACGGAAGGCTCATGGTTTTGGAAAGATTATCTACATGAATCTAGACCTATCAAACATAACACCATCTATCTCTTTCTAATGTTCACATTTTTTTGGGGTTGTGTCCCTAAATAATATTCTCATTTCATAAATTTCAATCACACAATTTCACTGTTCTTAACCTCTACTCAAAATGCAAACGTAACTTATTCAACTATATGCACCAACACAACTATTTTGGATGTAATGAAAACATTAAAGAAAATCCCAAAATAAAAAATAAAAATGTTAATATGTAAACTTAAACATTATTAAGTATTAAATGTCACAATAGTTTAATAGCAAATATTGGTTTGGTTTTGTTTATAAAACATAAAACTGTAAAAAGGTACCAGAAACACATAGTGTAATAAATAGAAATGGGGTACAAGCAACAAACATATAATTAAAACTAGGAAAACACAAAGGAAGAATAAAAATGAATAAATAAAAAAGAAAGGGGTACAAATCGATGGCAGGATACAGATCGAAGGAAAAAGATGGAAGAATGACTTGCTGTGTGTGAGCAACTGAGCTGGATTTTATCTACTCTTTTCTTTTTCATTGTTTTCAGTCTTTCAGGAAAAAACCATTCTCCTAGAAAAAAAGAGGCCAAAATATGCAAAAGGGACAAAAAAATGAAAACCTAGCCAAGGTGCCACACGCTTTGTATGCTTCTTAAGATTTGTGCGCTTGGATCCCCTGACACAGGTTCATGCGTCTGAGACATATTCATGGCGTTTTATAGCTTGGGTGCCTTGCCTGAAGCGTGCCCGCTATTTTACTACCTTGATCATGAATGCATTCCCTTTTGGCAATCTTCAGGAAGAGGGTCATATAAAGCAACAACATGAGTTAATTGTGTTACGCAAGGAGTCTGATCCAGTATGTGCGCTCTAACCTTCTTTTACTGGTTCGATACAACGTTTGAAATGTTAGTTTGGTCGGTTGACTGGTTCAGTTATGTTGTAAGTGAATTTGCCATGATGTCTGGTGATTCTAATCCATTGTTGTCAATAGAGTCCAAGATATTGTAATTAAGGTAATGATCAAGAATGCATTTCCAAACTAAAGATCATCTATTCAACATATTCCAAACTAAGATGCAGAGCAAGTTGAAAGACATTGCCTATTTACATTCTGATTTGAATTTTGTAACATCTAGTCTGATTTGATAGTCTCATTAGAATCTTAGTGGTGTTGGCAGACATCTGATTTAATGTACTTTGATTAGAATCTTAGTGGTCTGGGCAGACTTGGTCCTAATCCTTTTGGTATTGACTAATCTGACTTAATTTGAATATTTCTGGTCTGGTTTGATTTTGAATGTTTTTTATCTTTTTCAATTTTACCTCTGGTCTGATTACACCTGCATGATATGAAAATTTCTGGATTGGTGTTAATTAAAATTAAAAAAAAAAAAGGTTATACCCTCAATTTTTTGAATAAACATAGAGAATGGATGCCATAGCAGCTCCACAAACCTTCCATTGTTCCTTTTCACAGAATGTTAAGTCCTTAGCATCTGCTTCCACCTTGATATGCTTATACATTTCAGCTCTCATTTTGTGGGTAACACCACACTTCCGAAAAGATGTTCTGTTTCATCCTCTTTGAGAACACAAGTTTTATCCACATCCAAATATCTAAATATCCTCTTTTTGGTAGACAATCAGTGTTTGTGTAACAACCACATGAAAACTTGAAGTTTAGATTTAACAAACCTATTCCAAACTGTCTTAATCCAAAAGGATTCCTCAACCTCTCCCAGCAGCCATGCATACACCTCCTGGACTCCCTGGTATATCTTTAAATTTCTCCCCAACTTCGATAACTTTCTTTAGGTACCAACACATGTCATTCTTTTGAGAGAATTCCTCCATAGTCTTCCCTTTAAAATATCAAGGTACCAACACATGTCATTCTTTGGAGTGAATTCCTCCATAGTCTTCCCTTTAAAATATCTAGGTACCAACACATCAATACTCTTATGTAGTTGAAGCAATGCTGTGAGTGTAATACTTCTGTTCAAAAGCTCTATAATCTTCTAATAAATATACCAAGGGTCATGTCACCACTTGCTCAATAGAGCTTTTATAATAGTTTTGAAAAATATGGATTTAAAGTGAATTAAAAATAATTTCAATCAAACATTGTAAACCATAAAATGACAATAAATATGAATGGAGGGAGTAGTCTTCACAGTCATTATCCCCTTTAATGAGTACCTAAACAGCTAAACCTAATTTATCAATATAATATAATTATTCTCTATTAGAAAACATTGACAATAATTTCACCTACAAATACTCCAAGAGGATCCCAGCTTAATAAATTTTGCTCTCCAAATTTGATCCTCCATTACTCAAGCTATAGGCCAATTTAAAAGAAAATCACTCAGCTTTCCGTCTATTAAATAAAACCGAAAGTAATACAACCACTACATAATAATGGGAGATCCCACTTATTCAAAAAGTAATTAAGAAAGGGCTAACAAAAATATATGTTCAATTCAAATATGCACTTTGCTTCTTCCACTACCCATGCATGCTAGGTTCTCCTCGAACCAGTCAAGAATAGTCCACTATCATGTAAATGATCTATATGATCCAACATGAAGAGAAGTGTTGAAATTAGGGGTGTAATCAAACTGAGTTGAGTACAAAATGTCTCGGTTCAAGCTCAACTTGATTCTATAATAGTGATGTTTTAGGCTTGAGTTATGCTTAGTAGAATCTAATTATAGCACGTACTCTTTCATTGGCTCTTGAAAAAATTATTTGTTTAGTGCTTGATTCGTTTGCTGTCATATTTAGAATGAGAGAAATTACTACCTCCATCTAAAATAAAAGGGCGGGGGGGGGGGGTTGGTTTACGATGTTTGAGTAAAATTACTTATATTATAATTTATCCAAAATTGGTATAGAAATAAAAAAATTATATATTCAAAAACTATTTTGAAATATCTATAAAACATGAGGTGACATGAGGACATGACTATATTATTTTATGAAATGAGTAGCAAAAATGGGTAAAAGAACGTGAATAAAGTTTGACCATATGAATAGTGAATTATGCTTTTATAATCAAATGGATGGAGTATAATAAACTCCTTAAATTCTTAACATGAACAGATGTACTCCCTCCCTCCCATAAAATTCTTTACACCTTTTTTTGGATATCCCAAAAAAACTTTACACTTACTTTATTCTCTATATTGGTAATGAACATGTGGTACCAACAACTCTCTCTCCTTTAAATAAATTCTAATCACGCACTATTTACTTTTAAACAACTTTTTAAACTCTGTGATGTCCGGCTGTCAAGAATTATATGGGGCGAAGGGAGTATATACCTTAGCTATAAAATTTATTTCATGCATTTGATATGACCAAACATTACAATTTCCAAACTCAACTCAAACTAATATCTGAATTTTAAATTCACCTCATGTTCTAATGTAGAACTTGAGCAATTCGATGATTGCTCAATTCAATGACAACCATAGTTGAAAGGTATAAAAAATGCAACTCTAACCCGATAAGCTTATCAGATATTAGGTATTTCGTGTTATAAATATGGAGCTTCAATACAAATTTCTACATATTAATGTAATATAGTTTCCACTGATCTTGTAGAGAGTGTTGAGAGTGTTAAATGTATGCTTAAAGGTGATTGAATGCATGCTTACAGGCTTGTTGAATAATTGTATTCAAACATGCCAAGTTGATAAATGGTAGTTGAGCTCATTTTGTGATTGATGCAATGAGAATTCCATCCCATCATACGCGAATGCCCAAAAGGGCATGGTGTTATGGGCTTATGAACTCCATAAACCTAATTTAAAAAGCATAATGGTGAAGGGCAGTTTTAAGTTATTCTGAATTTTACAGATTCAAAGTTCAGAATTCTGCTATATCAAAAAAGGATGGCATGCTGGTTTCATTGCATGCCCTTTGTTTTGTTAAATAAATTAGTCAGGTCGAAGATGATTCCTCAAAACCACCAAGCAGGACACCAATAACATTACCACCTAGCGGAACACCAATTACGGGGTGAGATTATTAGGTACAGACGTACAGTTCAATATTCTATCAGGGCCTCAGGGGTATTAACATTTGTTCAAAGGGTCTAGAAAATTTGTATGTACCAACGAATAATGGAGTATTGTAATTTGTATGTATCCACACAAGAAAGGAGTATGTTTGTTAAAGTCTTACACTCAAATACCAGGTGAAATACTTCTCCTTAGTGTTAAATGGGTTGATAGTGTTAAAGATTTGTCGAAGAACTGGAACTTAATACCTGATCATTTAATGTATCTTACTAGAAAAAGTTGAAATGTTGACACACAACATGACAACAGGCGACCCAATTGCAGGCTAAGAGGACTTCCTAAGTATCTTCTTTATACCCATTTGTATGGGAAGCCCCCGCACCCCACCCCCCACCCCCCATAATGATATATCTACTGCTGTCTTCAGCCACAAGGTTGTATAGTTCATTTAGAGCCAGTATAAAAAAATGTTATATATGGGCGGTATCATGATAGCCCCCGGTGCCTCATCAGAACTATCAAATATACACTATCTTACAGGGTATTTATTTGATTACTAAAGGAAAGGAGTTTGCACCATGAATAGCAAAAACATTGATAAATTATAAGAACACGTCATAGAATTCAATGACCTTAGTTCCAATACCTTTTGAAATCTCAGCACATGAGATATGGTACAAACTCAATTCAACGAACTTCAATTCAAACAGCAAATAAAAATTATAGGAAAGTAAATTTCAAGGGGATATGGTACAAAAATAGAACACATACTTCAACCACTACGGCGACCAGTATCATCCCTGTTGTCTCTGTTTCCTCCATTGTTATTGTTTGTTCCTCCATCATTATTTCCATTGCCTCCAGTATTGCTGGTCTCTGCAGGGGATCCATAGCCTCCAAACAGCCATGGAATTGAAACCCTAAACAACCTTTGCCTTTCCACTGCCCTTGGTGCCTGAGGATTCTCCTGATTTCCTCCACCTCCCAAGCCCCCAAGACCCACGCCACCACTGTTTATGTTTCCAGTTTGCTGCTGGGAGGATCTCCTATTCTCATAATCAGGGTCATCCGTGGGCAACTCATATCGGCATACTGGGCATGAATTATGCAACTCAAGCCATGGCAAAATGCAATCCTTATGGTATATATGCTTGCAAGGCATTTGTTTAGCATCCTCATCGAGTTCAAAACCATCTTTGCAAACAGCACACTGAGACGAATCTGAGGCAAGTATCTCCTGCGAGATCTTGATATCAGGAAGCCCTTCCATAGCAGATTTGGAAGCAGGAGGCGTGCCATAACGGTTGGGATCATTCTCCATAAGCTGTTGGATCAACTGTTCAAACCCGGGACCCACAAAGTAATCTCCAAGGTTCCCTGGAATGCCAAAGCTGCCGCCGCCGCCTCCATCACCACTGTTTTCAAAAACTAAATGAATATTAGAACCATCTGCCCTCAAGGATTGCACATAGTTCTGGAGGAAAACGATGGGATGGAATTGATTGGGGGATCTACTTGCTGCCACGCCACCAAACAGAGCTGAAAGATCATCCAGCGCAATCCCACCACCGGATGAGGCCGTGGAGAACATGAGGCCGTCACCGCCTCCTCCCGCACCTCCAAGGCCAAACGGGAAATCATCCATTTCCGCGAAAAAAGGATTGACCTCGCTAGGGTTTGTAGGCGGGGCAGTTTCCGCTTCCTCCAAGAAGGTGCCGTTGCAATTAGGGCAAACGAGTTCGGAGTCGGGGGGCAACGGAGTGAGGGACACCGTTCCCTCGCATTGGTAGCAGAAATAGTTCTGCCGAACGCCGCCGCGGCCGTGTCCGTCTCCGCCGCCGCCGCCACCAAATAACCCGGCATATGACGACATCTTCCGCGTCCGATAGAATTGGGGAGACCTCCAACTTCGGATTGAAAAATGAAAGGAAGGAATTGGGGAAGAAGAAATGGAGGACCCAAAGCCTAATCTCTGTGTTGGAACTTGGAATAGACAGAGAAGAAATGCCAGGAGGAAAGAAATGTGTCGTTCCAACTTGCACTAGGGCGAACGGGGCCCGTTAGGTTAATTAGGTAGAGGGGTACACCAACATGGGATACCCCAAGTGTACACCAAAGCCAACACAGACACACACAGACACAAACTGTTTGTGTTGCACAGAAATTTTGTGTCTGTGTGTGTCTGTGTTGGCTTGGTGTACACTTGGGGTACCCCATGTTGGCGTACCCCTAGCATTGCCCTGAATAAAATGATAGCCTCATCCCCATTCCCCAGATTCGGCTGGACGGTCGCTGAGAGTAGGTAAGTTGAACTTTAATCGCGTGTTGGTAGTAAAGAATGGCTTGTACAGGCCCTATGCTTAGCATAATTGCCTCCCAGCGCATGTAACAGGAATCAAACTCGGGTCTTACCCACTTGGTTCTTCTTGTCTTGCCAAATGCGCTATGCCCACCGGCGAATTCCCAACTATAGAGCCTCCACATCCCGACCTAGGGATTGTAATTCAACCTAAACCCAATCTTAACCGATCCAACCGATCACTAAAATATCTGAATCCGAACCGAGAATAAAATAATCCAAACCCGACTTGAAATTTTTAACTCGAACCCTACATCGGGTCGGGTCGGATGTAGGTTTATAATTTTACCCGACCCGAACCTGAATATTTTATAACATAAAAGGCTATCTATGGACTTAATGAGCACTCTTAGCAAGGTGCTACCATATCAAGTATGTTTTTTATAATTATTTTTATAATTCCTTAATAAAAAATGATACACAAAAAAAGAGACACAAAAATATTTAGGTTTAATCTTTTTAAAATTATTAGGGTATGTCAAATTGATTATTGGTTAAATTACGAATTCGGGTTCGGGTTTCGAGTTTAACTGTCAGATTTGGGTCGAGTTTGATTTTTGACTTGAGAAGTCGGGTTTCGATTTTAAAAGTCGGGTATAGTACTATCCGCCTGAACCTGAGCCATTGTTATCCCTATCCCGACCCGACAGATAGTAAGAGGAATATAGTTTAGCGGTCGGTTAAAAAGAGAAATTTTCCCAACAAACATACAAGGAGCTTTGTTGTTGATGGGCATAAAATCCGTTTCCGTTGGCCTATTCTGAAATATTATTGTACCATTTAGGGATTATTCTAATTTATTTATGATACATTTTTTTAGTCTTGAACTTGTTCTGTCCCTTTTTAAAAAATGAACGGGTGCGAGACAACATAAAATCAATTTATTCCATCCTGTTTGTCTCATTTCCTTTTTCTAATAATATTTGATATGACTTGTGAGCATGTTAAAGTCACTTAATTTCACACTTTTAATCTAATCTTATTTGGCCCAGAATTCTACAATTCAATTTTTACACCGTATAATCTTTATTGTATAACCATATGAGTAGCTTAAAGAACTTTTTTTGGATAACCAAATTTTATTGAAGTGAACAAAGAATAAAGGTAGGAAGCTAACTAATTCCCTCTCCCGTGCTCTCAGAAGCACGCGCTAATAAGTGTGAAGTCTCATTGGTAGAGCGAGCAGCGAAAGTAATGGAGACATTTTTACCACAACTAGTCAAAAAATTTAAAATCAACTAAAATGAAATTCACGTATGACTAATCTTGAGTAGTAACATTGATAATATTAAGTATGTCTTTCAATCAGTTTGGAGAATAACACGCCGCCAACCCTTGTTCTGATCCAACTCAAAGCCTCTTTCATTGTCATTGCTTTTGCTTCTCGCGGTCTATAACTTGCCCTGCATACACCATTTTTGGCCGCCACAAAAATATCATTGTAATCTTGAGCAACAAAACCTAGTCCAACTACATTATCGACATGACTTGTTGAAGCATCCACGTGAACTTTTAAGAAACCATGTTGTGGTCGAGTCAGCCAACCCACTCTTGTCAGTCAATTATTGTCTAGCAAGTCGCCACCGTTCATCAAAAGTTAATCCCGCTATAGCTTATGTATGGAGAGGAGAGGGACTCTCATCATGCTAGACATGGGTGTTTCTCTCCTTCCATATCACCCAAAAGACTGCACAAGCAACATTCTATTAGACCTGAAATTGGTTTTTAATCACATGACATTTTGTTTTCCCTGCCCCTATCCCAACCTCCCCCCCCCAACTGTCCTTCCCAAAATTTTGAAATGTTGTAGTCTAACTATAGCACTTCAGTGTTTTGGAGAGAGGAACAGAATAGGGGCTGGAACGGGCAGCACAGGGATAGCAAAGAGAGTTTGAGGAGACAATGTGATAAAATTTGATAATAATTAGTTTAATTATCTATGAAGATAACACACACATAAATACATAAATATGTGTGTGTGTCGGTGTGTGAGTTGGTTTAGGTGAGAATGGCTCTCAGTGAAAGAAATAAGAATACATCTTGACCATCTAAAAACTGAATCAGATGGTCCTCAAAAAAAAAGAAATTACATTAGTTTTAAAAAAATGACTTAAGCTTCAAATTGGGGCTTCAAAACTTTCTTTTTTATTTCTTTAAATATACATTCTATAAATTAAATTAAAAATACTCCATCAATAAAAAGAAATTACATGAGTTTTAAAAAAATATAAATAAAAGTAACATGAATTTAAATAAAGCACAAAAAAGTAATGATCATTTGAATGACTGAAAATATGTTCAAGTAAATCTGCCATTAGTGCGTCATGAATCTATCGGCTTCGAATTTCTTGGCGATTTCTTTATTTTTTCTTCGTAGGCAGGTGCCTCCTCATCTGGGTTACAATGACAAATTGCAAACCTGTAACACCCTAATCCGTCCAGGTCTGCAGCCCCTTTCGAACTAAAGTATTAACTTGGTAATCGTAAAATTTAAAACTTTTCAAACACTTTTATTTATCATAATAATATTTTTCATATCATAAACAGTGCAGAGTTTTCAATATTGCGGAACCTTAACAAATCATAACCACAAACATAATTTATTTTTGTATTTCAATTCAAAACCATCACATCCATTCCGACAATCTCGCCTCCGTCTGCCTCCAAGATCACATCACATCATTCTATTGACCTGCGTGTAGCGAATAAAACACACTACACGCTCAGCGGTAAAGCTGAGTAAGCATATCTAATGCGTTGAACATCCACATAAATTGAATCTCAATTCATAATCAACCATTTGATATCATGCACATAATGTTCAGTTCAGATATTCAATAATCAATATTCAATTTTCAACATTCATTATTCAATCATCCAACATGTATATTCATCATTTGTCATTCAACAGTATCCTTAAACTATTCTTAGTCTAAGGCCAATCACTTTAATATTTGTCAACCCTTAAATGAATTCTAGTTTAACTAATTAAACTATATTCCAGTATACAAAGTACTCCTAATAATCCTTAAGCTAGGCCTAGTTTAAGATAAAAGGGTTTTGGAAATCTTAAACTTACCTTCACTTAAGGCCAACAAAAAACCGACAGCGTAGTGTTCATTGTTGGGTGGGTGGTACCCCCAAACGAGTAGGTACTCAAGTTTGGTTCTTGGATCCCGTACGTACGTTTTAACCCTAGCCACTGGGCATCATACCCGCAAGGCCTAACTTTAATAGGTATATCTTAGAATTCTTCTAGATACCTTTCAAATCAGCATCAATATGGGTATATCTTAGAGGTCTTCTAGATACCATTAACAATACATATTATTTTCACAAGCATCAATATATTCATTATGATTTAATCATTCATAATTTCCATTTTTAGTCAGAACAATTATCAATATTTAATCATCATAATCAACAACCAATAATTATTACCATAATCATCAATCAACATAATATTCAACAACAATTAGCGGCCTAGCTTCGAGTGTTAACACCCAAACTTACCGTCATGCATCACATAACATTTTTATTTGTTAAAAACATCATTTTTATTGTGGTAAATCATTTTTATAATGATCATAATCAATTGGTATCAAAAATAGGATTTTAGAACTCAAAAATAACATTTTCAGACAAATTTTCGGATCAGAACTTCAGGGGATCGATCCAGCCCTCTGGATCGATCCATACTATGAAAAATCACTCCCAGGGGATCGATCCAAGCCCCTGGATCGATCGAGACAGTGGTGTTTCAGCCACTGTTCATCTTCTTCTTCGTTCGGGTCCAATTTCGGAAATACCGTTTTTAGTTATCGAACTTCAACGAAACTATATAGATATGTTCTCTAAGGTTCATAGATCATTTTGGCATCATTAATTCATAGTTTTAACATCAATTCCATGGTTTATGATTCTTGAATCTTCAAGCATGTCAAACACAAAACTCAACCAAACGACCATTTATGAACGTAGAAACGATCTATACGAACATTCTAGTCATTAGATATATCTACGGGCTTACCTCGAAGTGTAATGGAGGTTTTGAAGATTTTCCGGCGAAACTTCCGGCGATGATAGCTCTCTACTCCGGCGACCTCACACCAATACGACAGCACCACTGCGTTCTCCTCACTCCCAACAACAGAATAGATAGAAAGTTTGTAAGAAATGGCGAGGAATTGAAGGAATGGAGATGGTCCTTATATAGCCAAGTGAAGAGGAAGAAGAAACGGTGATGACCTCCCTTCTCCTGTTTTGGCGTCTCAGTGGAGCGGACGGCTGATTTCTACGGGCTGTAAACGCAAGTCCCTGATTGGGACTAAATTGGTCCCAGTCGGGGAACACTTTTTGGTCCAACTTTCTCCGAATTGAAATTCGTTTGCACCGTTGCGATCGTACAATTAAACTCTATCCAACGATGTAATTTTTATATTTATTCGTTATACTTTTTCCAACATCATATTTTTTTGGGTGTTTGACTTTGACAGAGTCAAAATGGGTTTAATTGACTTTTATTCAAAAAGGTTCTCACATTTAATTCATATTATTTATTTCCATGATTTATTTCAATAAATCATTTCAAAGTTCACATTATAAACAATTTCTTCATTCATTCTTAATTTGGGTCTGTACTCAGGTTCCAATCAAGATCACACAATAAGTCAACATGTTGGATTTATCTCTATGAGATTTATCCCAATTATGTTTATTGGATATCAATATATATTTTATTTCGGTACAAAGCCCAACAACAATTTATTTTAATCAAAACGAATTTGATTAATTTATTATTTATTTATTAATAATTCTAGGATATATTTTGGGGCGTTACATTTCTCCCCCCTTAAAAGAAATTTCGTCCTCGAAATTCTTCTAAGGCCAAACGTTCAACATTTCGTAGTGATCATACTTAATCATGACCGTGTCATGTTCACTTGGTTTTACGTCACTATCCACATGGATATGTAATCTCAACTGCCGGTGTTATTAAACTCATTCGTTCTTCAAAAGGTTAACAATCTTGGATTAAGCAAGGTATCCAATGATCCTTTTTGCAGGTTCCCGTTCAGATTTTAACATTCATAACCAAGTTCCTGTGCAGGGTATAACATTGTATTTTGGAGCATATCTGACATATTTGCACCTCAATTCGTTCATTCACAAGTCTCGATTAGTCAACAACATTCTTTCTTTGATTGAAAGTCCTTCAGTAGCATTTGTAGTTTCAAGTTCGCGATAGTTGTAGTGGAAGATTTGGAGGTTGTTTAATTCATGTGTCATACGTAATCTTCTAAGTCATCAAAACATCTTCACATCGTTCACAGTTTGGCAACGACTTGTAAGTAACATCTAATGGCTTTTATTGGTTCAGGATTCTCAGAATATGGGATTTGTCATCATTTATGAGGAGGTACTGTCGATCAGTTATACAGTAGTTTGTCATTTATCGACCTTATGCCGAAACATTTCTTCGTTCACTTCATGGTATATCTCATTATCGTTAATGAGTCTTTGCATTAGTTCGTATTCACAGGTGATAACGTTAGAGTGGCGTTTCATATACGTCTTGTCGTATTCAACTTTCTTCATTGATCAAGATACGTTCATGATAGCGACAAATTCGATTGTAATACTATGGTTGCTCTCGTTTTGAGGGAAGAAGAGAACATATTCAGTATGTGATTAAATTTACGAATTCAAAGATTAAGGAATCGTACGGGTCCTTACACCAACATCACATGTAAATTCGGGATTTTTGCTTGAATGATTCAGCTTGATCATTCTGACGTCATTTCCTCTTTGGATGTCGCACAAACATTCCCTTTCTAGGGTCATGATGGAGTTTGTTTGGTCAATGAGATCATCGGTAATATTCTTCATAGATAACGCAATCGCATCTACCGTTTTGTAGTTCACAGAGTGAGGTTT
This sequence comes from Cuscuta campestris, assembly GCA_900332095.2. Classification (NCBI taxonomy): domain Eukaryota; kingdom Viridiplantae; phylum Streptophyta; class Magnoliopsida; order Solanales; family Convolvulaceae; genus Cuscuta; species Cuscuta campestris. Next base: position 139,649 of record OOIL02001766.1, read on the forward strand.
AAGATAATGTTCAAGTCAGGGTAGTTTTACTATTGTGATCGAGTCACATAGTTCACAACGTATAGTTTTCGAAGATCGGTATCATAAAGAATTTCTGGGATTTAATGAAGAACCATTAGTTGAGACAAGTTTTCAATAATTTAATACAAACAATGGAATTCGATCTTTTCAAGATTGATCAAGTGAGATGTTTCAATGATGTAGTTAACACAGCAAGTTTGAGTCATTCAAGGATGTGAGTCACAAGATACAAAGATGGTATTTATGAATTATCGTCATCAATCGTAGGTCTTCAATCTTCAATGCTTCACTCTTTGGCAGTTACTCAAGGGTCATTTTCTTAGGGAAATAATCATTTTGACTTTTCGTCTCAAATTTGAATGTATGAGCCTAACTATTCATGAGTCTCAATATGTCATGTCGTCAGCAGATTGTAGTATTGGCGAGTGCATTCTTGTCTGGAGCGAATCCACTTTCCTGTACGTTTTTTAGGCTGGTGATAATTACTTTTCCATCAATGGTCAGGTTTTAGAGACTATATATATCACGATTATGGGAAGAGTATCTCACATTCTCACATTATGGAAGGAACTTCTCGAGCTCTTTCTTATACCATAAGATTCGTTGGTCTACTTGGCAGTCATTCTCTTGGTAGAAATCCAAAGTTTATGGCTACTGCGGTAGATTTAGGAAGAGAATTGATAAGGCGAAGAATTAGTCTTGCTTATGGAGGAGGCAATGTTGGCCTACAAGGAGCTGTTGCTTCAACAATATTTACCAATGGTGGTCTCGTTAGAGGTTTCATTCCTGTGTACATAGCAACACGACGGGTCTACGGACCTACATATGGCATAGAGCACACAGTTTCCAGCAATTACTACAAATATTTTGAGATGAATCATGCTGTGGAAGCTTTCATCGTTCTTCCCGGAGGAGTTGACACTATGGAAGGTTTGTTCACCTTGATCTCGTGGACTTCTGAAGGGTTACACAATAGACCCATTGGTCTCTTGAACATTGACGGTTATTTCAATAACCTAATCAAATTTCTAGACGATGCAGTGAGGCAGAACTTCATGTCTTTGAGTCAGAGGAAACTTTTCATTTCTTCTTTCTTTGTTGGTGAGCTTTTAGACAAGTTAGAGTTTGCTATAGCTTTCCCGGGACCAGGGGTTAGTTACGATGAGTTTGTGAATCCTGGAAGACTAGACTTAGAATTGCATTTGTAACATTCCTCTTGTAATTCAAGTTGTATTTTGTGTTGCAATGATATTATCCATAAATATTCTCCTAGGTTGTATGGCTAGTGCGAGCTATATTTTCTTCATTCTTCAGTCTTTCACTATTGGTGTCACCGTCTTGTTTTGTATCGTCACCATGTCGCAATCTTTCAGGTCAGTAGGGTATACGAACGAGTCGATTATCTTAATGATTTGTCTTGTGAGCATCACTTTACTTCATTTTGTCAATTCAGACTACATTGACGTTTTTACGATAAACAACTAAATCATTAGTCGTTTCATAGCAAGGCATCAGTTCATTCAACAAGGTCGAGATGTCCGTAGCTTTTAACAAACAGGTTCTTCCAAAAAAAATTGTCTATACGTAGAAAAGGGTAGCGATTCTTTGATTATCAGTTTGTCCATCAATCTTAACAGGGATGTGATAGTATCCTGACCGTAAGTCAATCATAGAGAATGCAATGGATTCTCTAAGCTGATCAAATAAGTCATGATACGAGGAAAAGGATAACGAATTGTTCAACTGACACTAGTTGATATAGAGTCTCATTGATTCACGTATGAACAAAACAGGTATTCTCCCATGGAGGAAACACTTGGTCCGATGATTCTTTGTCAGACAATCTTTATAGTTGAGTTCTTACTTTCGACGGAAACACACTCAATATGAAATTACGAATATTGGTCCTTTCAAGGATCAAGATTAACAGAGATTTCAATTTCTCGGAATGGTGAAATATAGAGATGTTCATATCAGAGAGGTGACATACTTTAGGTACGTTCCTTGAGTTCAGATGTTTCTTTTTGCGTGTCACCTGAATAGACTTCACACTTCTTACGGTTGAGACGTTTTCGCATATATATATATATATATATATATATATATATATATATATATATATATATATATATATATATATATATATATATATATATATATATATTCAAGATGAACTTGGTCGGTTTAGAAATCAGCATAAAAATATTCACTGTTGGGTGGGTGGTACCCCCAAACGAGTAGGTACTCAAGTTTGGTTCTTTGATCCCGTACGTACGTTTTAACCCTAGCCACCGGGCATCATACCCGCAAGGCCTAACTTTAATAGGTATATCTTAGAGTTCTTCTAGATACCTTTCAAATCAGCATCAATATGGGTATATCTTAGAGGTCTTCTAGATACCATTAACAATACATATTATTTTCACAAGCATCAATATATTCATTATGATTTAATCATTCATAATTTCCATTTTTAGTCAGAACAATTATCAATATTTAATCATCATAATCAACAACCAATAATTATTACCATAATCATCAATCAACATAATATTCAACAACAATTAGCGGCCTAGCTTCGAGTGTTAACACCCAAACTTACCGTCATGCATCACATAACATTTTTATTTGTTAAAAACATCATTTTTATTGTGGTAAATCATTTTTATAATGATCATAATCAATTGGTATCAAAAATAGGATTTTAGAACTCAAAAATAACATTTTCAGACAAATTTTCGGATCAGAACTTCGGGGGATCGATCCAGCCCTCTGGATCAATCCATACTATGAAAAATCACTCCCAGGGGATCGATCCAAGCCCCTGGATCGATCGAGACAGTGGTGTTTCAGCCACTGTTCATCTTCTTCTTCGTTCGGGTCCAATTTCGGAAATACCGTTTTTAGTTATCGAACTTCAACGAAACTATATAGATATGTTCTCTAAGGTTCATAGATCATTTTGGCATCATTAATTCATAGTTTTAACATCAATTCCATGGTTTATGATTCTTGAATCTTCAAGCATGTCAAACACAAAACTCAACCAAACGACCATTTATGAACGTAGAAACGATCTATACGAACATTCTAGTCATTAGATATATCTACGGGCTTACCTCGAAGTGTAATGGAGGTTTTGAAGATTTTCCGGAGAAACATCCGGCGATGATAGCTCTCTACTCCGGCGACCTCACACCAATACGACAGCACCACTGCGTTCTCCTCACTCCCAGCAACAGAATAGATAGAAAGTTTGTAAGAAATGGCGAGGAATTGAAGGAATGGAGATGGTCCTTATATAGCCAAGTGAAGAGGAAGAAGAAACGGTGATGACCTCCCTTCTCCTGTTTTGGCGTCTCAGTGGAGCGGACGGCTGATTTCTACGGGCTGTAAACGCAAGTCCCTGATTGGGACTAAATTGGTCCCAGTCGGGGAACACTTTTTGGTCCAACTTTCTCCGAATTGAAATTCGTTTGCACCGTTGCGATCGTACAATTAAACTCTATCCAACGATATAATTTTTATATTTATTCGTTATACTTTTTCCAACATCATATTTTTTTGGGTGTTTGACTTTGACAGAGTCAAAATGGGTTTAACTGACTTTTATTCAAAAAGGTTCTCACATTTAATTCATATTATTTATTTCCATGATTTATTTCAATAAATCATTTCAAAGTTCACATTATAAACAATTTCTTCATTCATTCTTAATTTGGGTCTGTACTCAGGTTACAATCAAGATCACACAATAAGTCAACATGTTGGATTTATCTCTATGAGATTTATCCCAATTATGTTTATTGGATATCAATATATATTTTATTTCGGTCCAAAGCCCAACAACAATTTATTTTAATCAAAACGAATTTGATTAATTTATTATTTATTTATTAATAATTCTAGGGTATATTTTGGGGCGTTACAAAATCCATTATTCTCTGTAATCATATTATGAAGAAATGACAAATTGCAATCCCATTATTCTTTGTAATCATATTATGAAAAATAATAATTTATACATAATATTCTCATTTTCATTTGAGGATAACACTTAAACGGTTAACATATAATAAGCCCATTACCTTTCAACACACTGAAGGCTCATTCAATATCCTTTCTTGCCGCATCATGACCTTTTTGTATGTTTGTCGTTTAAGACCAATCGGTTCCTAGAGCGGCTTGACAATTGTGGAATAATCTGGATATATTTCATCGACAAGATAATATTCATGCTTGTAAAGTATCTTCTAAGCTCAAAAGATGAGTCGAGTGCATTCTCATTAAACCAATTGTCAAATATGGGTGATTGATCAAGAACATTTATGTCTTTATTCGAGCCGGCAAACCAAAAAGAGCATGCTAAAGCCATAGGTCATTTGAAGCCTTATTTTGAGCATAATGGTAGGTTTGGGATGATTACCCCGTGAATACTGACCATGCCACATAATGAGACAAATTATCCATTCCCAATGCGTGTAATCGATGCTCCCAAGCATGCCAACAAAGACGTGTTTAGCGGCATGCCTCGCATGTAACTGCTCAATGTCGCTCACCTTTTGCTTACGTAAATATCTTTTACGATACAATCGAATAATAGCTCTTGAGAATTTATAGACACAAGTCCTGATGTTTTGAGCCAACATTTTCAAGTATTAATCGAACATATCACTAGCGATTCGATACGCCCTATGACGAAGCGCGGCAGTGCACTTTTGGACGTCACTAAAATCACTGACTTCTTGCATCAATACGTTGAGTAAACCAAGGCACGTTTCGTTCAAGATCGCGTAATATCATTAAAAACAAAGAACGGATCATTCGAAAATAGTTACTAATAAACTCCTCCACCGTGTAAACACATGGGGTGTTAAAGTAGTTAAGTAGTGCTTCGTGCGCAGCCACCTAATCGCAATTTTAACGCTCACTCCTGATTTAGCGACTTGACGATTCTGCTTCTTCTTGTTGTTGCGACCACTTATAACATTCCGTGGAGAAAACACAAAACATGAATGCTTTTCACTCCTCGTCAGATGAAGATGGTGACGCCATTGTTTTATATATAAAATATAGGATATATTTTGGGTGGGTTGTAGAGAAATGAGAATATATTTTGGATGTATGTTTTACATAAAATGATATGATATTTATAGTTGAAAGTGGAAAAGTGAAATAATATTTTAATGTAGCCAGCGACTACTTTTTTGAATATGTGGACCATTAGAGGGGGGGATGCTTTCTCTTCCAACGCCACATTAACGCCTTATGGGGGTACTGTTTAAAGCCATAACGATGTTAGACCCGTTTTGAATGAGCTTGAAGACCATTTGTAGAAGTGAAATTTACAGTAAATAGGAATATAACATAAATCATTTCTCAATGTAAAACCTAATTTTTTTTAAAATATGGGTGGATATCTATTTGAATAATGACTAATAAACCTATATTGAGAAATAAAAATATATCATCTTATTCTTAAAAGCATGGGAATTATGCCCCATGCTTTTTTCCGCCCAAATGCTATGGTCTATGGACCATCGATTTTAATCCATTACATTTAATCTACGGTTATTATTAATCCATTTGTATTACTCGAGATAAAAAGGGAAATATCGTGTATATTAAATGCGTTTTTATTTAATTACCAAAATCAATACCATGCGTTTTTATTAATGTCGTGTGTATTTTAAGGAAATATGATGTAATTCAGGCAATTATTACCTTAATCAAGGAAATATACTAATGCATGCTTTAAAACGACACATCATTAATTCAAGAAAAAAATAAAATTAACAAGCTAAAAAATAATGGTTTAATAACTAGCATAATTTTTAAATATTAAAAAAAAGGAATTATATTAGTGCATGCTTTTAAAACGAGCCATTATTAATTCTAAAAAAACTTATTGACTAAAAAATACTTCGTAATGGTTTTAGAAACATGCGTAATTTTTAGCCCCATTTGACTAAAAATCTAAAAATCTAGAAGAATAATGGTTTGAAAGGTATGATTAATAAACTTCCTTTTTGAACATGCGTTGTTAACCTATATCGTTTTAAATTAATGCATGGAGGAACGGAATAGAACGCCATTCTCAATTAATGAGGTGATTACCTTAATCAAGGTAATAAAAATTGTGAAAAAATTGGTAGAGGATCCCCGTGTGTTATATTATGGTTTAGAAGCTATAATTAATGATTAATAAAATTTCTTTTTATCACACGTTTTCCTAATTAAAGGTAAAATAAAGATACACGGAGGAACGAAATAAAACACGATTCTCAATTAATGTGGTGATTACCTTAATTTATGTAATTAGATTTGTGAGAAATTTGGTAAAGAAACCCATGAGTTTCAAGTTTATAAACTATAATTAATGATTAATAAGCTTCCTTTTCTATGAGATGTTTTTAAACAAAGGTAATTAAAGATTCCGCAATATATACCTTTCTACGCATTTATTAAAATTCACATATTTATTACTTGATTTGGAGGAAAAAAGGAAAGCTACCAATTTGACTTATTTCCTTAATTTATGTAATTAGATTTGTAAGAAATATGGTAAAGAAACCCGTGAGTTTCAAGTTTAGAAAATATAAGTAATGATTAATAAGCTTCCTTTTTTATGAGACGTTTTTAAACAAAGGTAATTAAAGATTCCGCAATATATACCTTTCTACGCATTTATTAAAATTCGTATATTTATTACTTGATTTGGAGGAAAAAAGGAAAGCTACCAATTTGACTTATTTGGCAATAACTCAATATATTAAAAAAGAGGTTCTACGCATTTATAATTTGATTTACCAATAATTTGATTTACCCAATTACCCATTCGTTTCCATTTACAAAAATAATATTTTCGTATAAATTGTGATCCCATTTACGAGATCCACAATCCACAATACAACGATATATTCTTCTCGACTTCTAAAACAAACCGTATATTATAATGCGTGTGTGGTCAACTTTGGACAAAATTGATGATGGTTTAGGCCCGTTCATGGTAAAGGTGCGAGTGGTAAGAGTTTATCGAACTGTTGCGCATGATCGCACACCAGAATCTCTTGATGTCATCTTTCATGATCAACAGGTTTTTTAGAATTTTTTTAATCGTTGTTATTTATTAAACAAACCGTTTTTATAACAAAAATAACTATTTCTTGATTTACAGGGAAATCGGATCCATGCACAGATAAAATATCAAAATATCAAAATTTTCGAAAAGGAAATTGAAGAAAATCAAGTTTATGGTTTAACCCGGTTCAAAGTTCAGCACAACTTCCAGAACACTAAGACAACCTCCCATCCTTTTATGATAGTATTTTTTGGAAAAACCAAAATTCAAAAATTGTCATCAGACTTTTTTCCAAATTTTCGATACAAATTCATGGCATTCGATGATATCAAGTTACTACCTTGCTTGGACGACATTTTGTTGATTGGTGAGTTATATAAAAAAATTTTATATGTCGAGTAAAATTACTTTAAATAAATATTATCTACTATTATTTTAATCACAGATGTCATTGGAAAAGTTGTTTGTCGTACCATGCCCGAAGAACGCATGGTTAAATGTGCCCCCGAGAGGATGATGGAGGTTGTATTGGAAGACCATAGGTATACATAACATAAATGTATCATATTTGATGTTAATTTTTTTAGAGCTTTCTATTATTAATCACTTTAATGAAGATAAAGTGATCGAGGGACTCAATGAAGGATTGACAAGTCCACCAATTCATTGTTTGCAGATGGTGAAACCTAGGCGATATAATGGTATCACTATTATATGTTCTTTTAACATTGTTTCTTTTTCAAAAATTCTTTCATGCCTAACGATTGCAATAATTAAAATTCAGGAAAAGTCTATGTTTCTAGCTACCTTTTATAATGTGAGTAAGGTGGTGCTTAATGAGGAACAGCCGAAGTTAAAGACTTCCGAAAAGAGTAAGTTACTATTTCTTTATTTTACTTATGGTTTTAATCTAACGGCTAAACAAATTTGCTTTTATTGTATCATACATGTTATTGTCGTGTGGTGGAGATAATTTATTTCAGAGTTGCAGCATTGTATCCACCCAATCTGGACCTAAAACTAATCCACTAAATACAGAGATGACAGTAATCTCCATCCGAGATCTCAAAGCTATGAAAACTGTAAGATAATTATTTGATACAAATCTTTATATTGATTTGGCAGTAATTGGCGACTTACTTACTTAAGTAGTAAATATTTGTACTTCGAAAAAATTCTATAACAAGTCAATAGAAAGGTGTCTGCGAACAAAAAAGGAACGATTTATATTTAATGCGTGTAAATATTTTTGCCTTATTTATAACATATGACCCGTGTAAATATACATTGTACTTCGCTCCTTCATTTATAGCTCCTTTAATAATCATTTATTTGTACTTCGATAATTTTTGTCTTATTTATCGCTCCTTCAATAATCATTTATTTGACCTTCGAAAACATTTTACTACCTATACTTCATTCATATTACTTTGTAAATGTACTTATATGTGATGTGAGTATTAAACTTGAGTTTAAAACTACTTTTTTTAAAAATTGCCAGTACATATAAATGTAGCGAGCAACTTTCAGATAGTCTAAGACTGAATAAAACATGCCTTATTAATGTATATTATTAATTGCAAAAGGGATATTATTGGATAATTGGTGATGTGGTAGAGATTGAAAACATAGTTGAGTAGTGCTACCTTGGTTGTAAGACATGCAATAGTAAGATTATTCTAGATGGTTCCCGATTTAAATGCAAGAAATGCAATACAGATTATCCCGATGGAGTCTACAGGTTATAAAAAGTTCTATATTTTAATTTTAAAAAAACTAATTTACATGATTAAATTACAAATAAAATGTATATTCATTCAAATAGGTACAAGGTCAGTGTCTGCGTTATAGACAACTCGGATAGCGCTTCTTTTATACTTTGGGATAAAGAATGTGTCAAGCTTCTAGGCATGCAGGCTAGCTCTATGAGAACCTTGGTATGTGAGGTATGGAAATTTAAACAAAATACTTTTAATAGGTATTTGTATAATATGTATACATAATTTGTATATACTAATTTATAAACATGAATCTCATAACAGCATGATGATCCAAACAAAATTCCCAAGGAGATTGCAGAAATAGTGAATTTGAGAGCTTTATTCAGCGTATTTGTAAAGGGAAATATTGAGCATCAATCGTCTTATGTCGGGAATAATTCTTATGGAGTATATGATCTTATTTGGGACAAGTCAATTATCACCAAGTACGAAACTATAGAAGCAGACGATGATTTTGATCAAATGTGTAGGGAACATAATAAAGATGCACAGGGTCTCAAAATGGTATTTATGACTTTATAGTTTAAATTAATATTTATAAATACATACATACATACATATATATACATACATACATATATATATATATATATATTGAAACAATCCAATATGGAAAAATATATTCTGTTCTGTTTTTGTCAATAACCCATTACAACGTATATATACGCCTAAACTATGTAAGGAAACCAAATCACTTTACATTTCTATCATACATAAATTGTATATAAAAAGGAAAAACTAATATGAATAAAAGTGTAGCCAAATAAGTGTCCTGGATTCATGCCGCCAGTCATGCATACGGTTTCCAAGCCATGTGTTACCATAATGACATTTCTCCACAAATTTTGCTTTGCCATAATTAATAATATAATTTCCTTTAACACCCCCCCTCAAGTTGGAGCGTGTAACAGAGAAACGCCCAACTTGGGAAGTAGAGCTTCGAACCGTCCTTTTCCAAGAGCTTTTGTTAGAATATCCGCACACTGATCATGAGTTGAAACATGAGATGTACGAATAGAGCCACGTAAGAGTTCATCACGAACAAAATGACAATCAATCTCGATATGTTTGATATGCTCATGGAACACTAGATTAGCAGCAATATGAAGTGCTGCTGTACTATCACAAAAAATATGCATGGGAGCTGGATGAGGAACATCAAGAAAACGTAATAACCCACGAAGCCACTTGAGCTCGCAAGTTAAGATAGCAAGGGAGTGATACTCAGCTTCGGCAGATGAGCGAGCCACGGTAGGTTGTTTCTTCGTTTTCCAAGATATGGGGGACACGCCAAGCTGTACAAACCATCCTGTCAGAGAGCGACGAGTCAATGGGCAAGCGGCTCAATCGGAGTCACACCATCCAGTCAAGAAAAGGGAACTATGAGAACGTAAAAGTATGCCATGTCCTGGTGTACCCTTAAGATAACGAACCACTCCTAAAGCTGCATTCCAGTGATCAATTTTTGGCTCCTGAAGAAACTGAGCCAAAGTGTGTACAGCATAGGAGAGATCGGGACGAGTAACAGACAAGTAAACTAGGCATCCCACCAGACGACGATATGCTCCTGGGTCGTCAAGAAGTGGTCTAGTAGCCAAAGCCAAGTGATGATTAGGGTCTAACGGAGCTCCAAGTGAACGACATCCAAGTAACCCTGTCTCAGAGATAATATCAAGAGCATATTTGCGTTGACACAAAAATAAACCTGTAGAATTCCGAGCGACTTCAACGCCCAAGAAATAATTGAGCACACCCAAATCTTTCATATGAAAGCAATCAGAAAGATATTTCTTGAAACGATCAATTTCAAGAGAGTTATTCCCGGCGATCACCAAATCATCAACATACACAAGAATGTGCACCACATAGTCGCCTTTGTGAAAAGAGAATAATGAATAATCTGAATGAGACTGAACAAAGCCATATCTACGCAACGCACCGGACAATTTTGCAAACCAACACCGCGGGGCTTGCTTCAGACCATAGAGAGATTTGCGTAATTTGCATACTAAATCTGGTGTCGAGGGGCGATAACCCGGAGGTGGTCTCATGTAAATTTCGTCAGTCAAATCACCATGAAGGAACACATTGTGAACGTCCATCTGATGGACCTCCCAATTGCGTGTAGCCGCAACCGCAAGAAGAACCCGAACTGTAGTAAGTTTAACAACGGGGGCAAAAGTTTCCTTGTAATCAATACCTTCTACTTGATGATTCCCCAAAATAACCAATCGAGCTTTGTATCTCTCGATCGAACCGTCGGACTTGCGCTTAATGCGATACACCCATTTGCAACCCAATGCCTTTTTGTGACGTGGCAAAGGAACAAGTTGCCAAGTATCGTTTTTCTCCAGTGCTGCGATCTCGGCCGACATGGCGTCCCGCCATTGTGATAACTTGATGGCTTCCTTATAAAATTGGGGTTCACGACCAGAGTCCACAGCGGCCAAGTAAGCCCTATGACCTGCCGAAAACTTAGCATATCCAATATAATGTGTCAAAGGATACTTACAATTTTGAACCGTAGTGGAAGCACCATGTTTAACGGCATAGGTCTGGTAATCAGCTAGACGCACATTCGGTGTGCATTGTCGCTGACCGCGACCCAGAACAGGTACTGATTCAACACTGGAAGGCACTGGCAGAGCATCGGGCAGTACCGGCTGGACATCGGCAGTAGTTTGGGGGTCATCTGTGTGCGCAGAAGCAGGTCCAGTAGACTGCCCAGTAGACTGTGATTCATCCGTGTGTGGAGAAGCTGAAATCTGCGTGGATGGAGAGGACAAAACAGCCGCTGGAACATCATCCTCATCGTCTAAAAAATTGAAATGGGAGACCGCCGCTAGAACATCTTGAGAAGGAAAAACAGTTGGCGTAGAATTTCCTTCCTGAAATGGAAAAACATTTTCGTGAAATATTACATCACGAGATATTAGAAATTTTCCAGTGCTCGGGCAGTAGACACGCCACCCTTTCTTCCCGTGGGGATAGCCTAAAAAAATGTCCGGCATACTCCGAGACTCAAATTTATCTCCGTGACGATCCTGATTATGAACATAGCACAAGCAACCAAAGGTTCGAATGGAATTGAACATCGGTGAAGACCCAAACATTAGCTCGTAAGGAGTCTTGCCCTTCAACACAGTGGAAGGAGTCCGATTAATGAGATACGCAGCGGCAAGAATGCACTCCGCCCAAAACTTGATCGGGAGAAACGCTTGAAAGCGTAGGGCGCGAGCAACATTTAAAATATGTCGATGCTTGCGCTCCACCCTACCATTCTGTTGTGGTGTCCCACGACACGATGTCTCATGTAAGATACCATGCTCACGGAAAAATAAATTGAGGCATTCAAACTCAGTTCCATTGTCACTCCAAACAATTTTTAGCTTTTTATTAAACTATCGTTCGACCAAAGCATAAAATTGACGGAAAATTGTTGGCACTTTAGATTTTGCACGCAATAAATAGACCCAAGTACCACGAGAAAAATCATCCACTATAGTCAAAAATGAAGTAAAACCATCCAAATTAGGTGTCCTGTATGGACCCCATACATCGATGTGAATAACTTGAAATAATTCTGTGGCTTTATTGGTACTCGAAGGAAAAGATGCACAACACTGTTTTGCACGCAGGCAAATGGAACAAGGCCCATTATTCAAAACACTAGATTTGCTATCACTAGCAATTAGTAAGAAAGATAAAACTTTTGGTGACGGATGCCCAAGACGTCGATGCCATAGGTCGAATTGACATTCCTTCACGCTCGATAACGCACAACCCACGGATGCGTGTTGAAAGTAATACAAGCCAGCAGATTGCCTACCCGCACCAATCACCTGCATCGTGATACGGTCCTGGAACAAACATAGTGGCTCGTCGAATTTTACCAGGCAGTTAGTCTCTCTTATCAAATGAGACACGAAGAGTAAATCACAGCTCAAATCAGGAACAAATAAAACATTTTGCAGAACAACAGAATCATTAAGTCTAACACGACCCGCAGTCGTAGCCGTTACCGTCTTCCCATCCGGCAAACGTATCCAACAATTCGGTATAGAGTGGACATCAATCAAACATTTCAAATCCCCCGTCATATGATTTGTGGCACCGGTATCTATAATCCATCGTTTAGTAATAGGAATACCTGACAATTTTTCAGTGGGAGCATCCTTGACAGAAGCTAGAAGTGCCTTAAAAGTATCCCATTGCTCGGCAGTGAGAGAGGGAACCACCGACCCACTACTAGATGGATCACTGCCGACACTGCTTCCAGCCGACCCTACTGCCGCAACATGGGCATTGTGCTGCTGTTGTCCTCCAGCGCCTCTGCCGGCAGAAACAGAGATGCCCCGCCCACGCCCACGACCTCTTTCGCCGATGCTATGACGACCCCAACCCTCGGGGTAGCCATGAAGCTGGTAACAGGTGTCCTTCTCATGACCCGGCTTTCGGCAATGGGAACAAGTCACGGCTTTGTCTCGTGGCTTATCCATGGTGGTGTGACGTGCGACAAAGGCTGTGTTTTCAGGTCGTTCACGAGTCTGAGCTGCCCGCGCCGTTTCCTCTTGTGTCATGATGCGATATATGCGGCCGGTAGTGGGAAATGGTTCCTGTGAAAGTACGGTGGAACGAAGATGACCATACAAACTTTCGTCGAGCCCCATCAAGAATTGATGTACTTTCTCTTCATCCTTCTTTTTTTCCAATTGTTGGGCGATATTGCATGTACATTTGCCGCAGGTACAAGTAGGAAACGGATGTAGTGGGAAATGGTTCCTGTGAAAGTACGGTGGAACGAAGATGACCATACAAACTTTCGTCGAGCCCCATCAAGAATTGATGTACTTTCTCTTCATCCTTCTTTTTTTCCAATTGTTGGGCGATATTGCATGTACATTTGCCGCATGTACAAGTAGGAAACAGATCGACATCGTTCAAGTCATCCCATAGTTTCTTCAGACGGCCATAGTAGGAAACAATTGTCAGGCCGCGTTGATCGCACGTTGTCAATTCGCGCTTGAGTTGCTGAATTCTCGGGCCATTAACAACGGAAAATTGAGCCTTAATGTCATCCCACAAGTCTTTTACCATCTCCATATGCGAGATCGTCGTGCGGAGGGACGGCTCAATCGTGTTACGAATCCAAGAAACAAGAAGTGAGTTGTTTGTCCACCAATCCTCTAGATCGGGAGAGGCATCGTCAGGCTTCGGAATCGACCCATCTACGAAACCAAATTTCTTCCGAGCACGAAGAGCCGTACGAATCGCACGTGCCCACTCTTCATAGTTTTCACCTTTGAGAATGACCTGCGTGATAATCAACCCCGGATTATCATTAGCATGAAGTCATATGGCGAGATCGTACGACGTTGAGGAGCTCCGCCGGTGTCGCCGTCGGATTTCTTCTCCCCCGAATTCGTCATAGTCTTCTACGCCGTTTGGAAAAATTACAGAAAAACAAGGCCCGGAGGCTCTGATACCATGAAACAATCCAATATGGAAAAATATATTCTGTTCTGTTTTTGTCAATAACCCATTACAACGTATATATACGCCTAAACTATGTAAGGAAACCAACTCACTTTACATTTCTATCATACATAAATTGTATATAAAAAAGGAAAAACTAATATGAATAAAAGTGTAGCCAAATAAGTGTCCTGGATTCATGCCGCCACTCATGCATACGGTTTCCAAGCCATGCGTTACCATAATGACATTTCTCCACAAATTTTGCTTTGCCATAATTAATAATATAATTTCCTTTAACATATATATATACACACACACACACACACATAATTAACAAAATAATTTATACTACAGATTGGTTCTTATGATCATTTGAAGGTTTTGGGACAGTCAAGTACATCAAAGATCAGGGATGTTAAACTTAGATGAACCCGTCAAGAGAAATTTAAAAGATGAGTTCAGTTCAAGTGCAAGTAATAAGAAACTGAAGGCTGTGAAGGTGGAGAAATAATAAAGAGGAATATTCATGATTTTAATGAGTTGTATTTCGAAAAATTTACCTTAAAGGGAAATAAATTCCCTTTAATATATTTTTATTAACCATTGTAGGTCTTACACTTAAAAAAGAAGAGATTCAAAATTATGTTCTATGTGATATAGAAGAATTGCTTCAAAGTCGTAGGAAGAGCCTTCGCGATTACACAGATATGCCACAAGCAAACCAGCAAGGAATTTGGTCTCCAGCCAATCGAATGATTTTTGATGAGATGCAATATGATCGTGTAACCTTGGCGAGTGAGCACATCTCCCTTTTAGCATCATTAAATGACGAACAACGTGCAGCGTATGATGCTATAATACAATCCATTAATACAGATTCGGTGAAAGTTTTCTTCCTCTATGGATACGGTGGAACAGGGAAGACATATGTCTGGAGAACTTTATCAGTAGCATTACGATCTAGAGGTGAAATTGTTTTGAATGTCGCATCAAGTGGAATAGCATCCTTACTTTTGCCAGGTGGTAGAACAACGCATTCACGTTTTAAAATCCCGTTGTGCCTGGATGAAAACTCCACTTGCAACATAAAGCATGGAACACCACTAGCACAACTCTTAGTGAAGGCAAAATTAATTATTTGGGATGAAGCACCAATGACACATAAGTATTGCTTCGAAGCTTTCGATAGAAGCTTGAGCGACATTCTCCGATTCTCCAATCCATTGAGTAAAAACCAAATGTTTGGAGGAAAAACAATAGTCTTTGGTGGAGATTTCTGGCAAATATTGCCAGTAATTCCAAAAGGAATAAGACAAGACATTGTTAATTCGACGATTAATTCTTCGTACATCTAGAAAGATTGCACTGTGTTGCGTTTAACAAAAAACATACGACTGCAATCAATGATTGGAGATAGTAGTTACGACCATTTAGTTGAATTCGCTGAATGGATTGCAAGTATTGGCGATGGAGTTGCGGGAGATGAACATGATGGCTATGCAGAAGTAACAATACCTGATGATATGTTGCTTCCATCTTCGGGAAATCCTATAGCTACTATAGTGAATTCCATCTATCCAGATTTTCATAAAATAGCAAATGATCCAACCTATTTGCAGGACCGTGCAATTTTGGCTCCAACGTTGGATGTCCTCGATTCTATAAATGAATATATGACATCGATGAATCCCAATGAGGAATCACACACTTATCTTAGTTTCGAAAAGGTTGAGAACTCGGACTCTAATTCGAATTTCTTTAACGACTTGCACTCTTGAGTTCTTGAATAAGATTCGTGCTTCCAGGGTACCAAATCATGAGCTCATTTTGAAGGTAGGCACCCCGATTATGTTACTAAGAAACATTGATCATTCGATGGGTTTGTGTAATGGTACTCGATTGATGGTAGCTCGATTTGCTAATCACTCGATCCAAGGAAAGATTTTATCTGGAAGACACATGGGTCAAGAAGTTGTTATTCCAAGACTATCACTGACACCATCTGATGCAAGAATACCATTCAAGTTTCAAAGAAGATAATTTTCCGTGGTTATTTCTTATGCAATAACGATTAATAAGAGTCAAAGCCAATCTTTAAAACACGTGGGATTATTGTTACGGAAACCCGTATTTAGTCATGGACAATTATATGTTGCGGTTTCAAGGGTAACAAATCGTAATGCCTGAAGATTCTTATTTGCAACGCAGAGGATGTCTCAACAAAATGTACCACTAATGTAGTTTATAAAGAGGTTTTTCAAAATTTAATTTGTAATTTATAGATACTTTGCAACACTAAAAAAATATTATATTTCATTATGTGTTGTATTTTTTTCCTTTTCTAGTGATACCAATGTAAATTTACAACGTAATTGCGACCCGTGCAACGCACATGTGTGATACTAGTAATCCTATGTTGAGAAAGTCATTATGTTTTAATATTATTTTAATAAATTTCCTTTTGTAGAATTGTAGTGTTCTAACAATCATACTTAGGATTATGCTATGTGTACCCCAAGATTTGTACCCCAATTTGTACCCCGCAGTTTTACACCAACATTTTGTGTTTGTGTAAAACTAATTTTTGTTAAACGCACCAACATTTGTGTCCGTGTGAATTTTTATTAACGCACCAACACTTGTGTCGGTGTAAACCATCGAAATGTTTGTGCAAACTTGTGGTGTACAAATGGGGTATATTTTTTGGTGTAAATGTAGCATGGTCCTACTTTAGTTTGTCATTATGAATAACAAATTAAAGTAGTTAACTAAGTCAAAAGAGCATTTACAACTCCAGACCAAAATCCTCTGAATCTGGAGATTGCTGGTTCCCGCCTTCCACGAGCAGGCGGAGAGAGATGGTAAGGGCTGGCGGGAAGAAGGTCAGGAACGCTCCTCAGGCGGCGGATCCGGTGGCGGAGGAGCAGAAGAGGCTGAAGAAGCTCGCTTTCTCAAAGGGGATGCTTTCGGAGACACCTCTGAAGGCGGCGGCGGTGAGGAATGCTCTGCGCCCATCGAAGACAGTGGTCAAGCACAGTGGGAAAGACATAATTCGCAAGTCTCAGCGAAGCAGGAACCGTTTTCTCTTCTCCTTCCCGGGGCTTCTTGCCCCCGTTTCCGGCGGGAAAATTGGCATGCTCAAAGACCTGGACACCAAAAACCCTATTCTCTACCTCGATTTCCCTCTGGTCAGTCTCATATACTAACATTTGGATTTACTTGTTAGAGTACTCGGGTACAACTTTGAGGTTTTATAGAATTTCTTTAGTCTGTGATCTGTTTGTTTACATTTGTTTGTAAGTTCTTTTAAGTTTAGTGTTTAAGAAAAGGAATAGGTGATTGGTGTTTAGATAGTGGCAAGCAAAGGAAAGGAGAGCATTTAGATACCCCGGGAAATATTTGATTTATTTTGGGCGGGCAAGGTCTTTCGTTTCACTAAATGGTTAGTATTGTGGTTATGGCCCGAACGTTTCGTAGGACAAAGTGATTCAAGAATTTATGTGTCTTTTAAACTCTTGAATTAGAACTTCCATTTGTTTGGCGGGCAAGACAAGTTCATAGTTGTGGTTCTTTATCACATGCAGGGCCAAATGAAGTTGTTTGGGACAATTGTTTATCCTAAAAACAGGTATTTGACTCTGCAGTTTTCCAGAGGGGGGAAGAGTGTAGTGTGCGACGATTATTTTGACAACATGGTATGACCTTTCACTCTTTGTTGACGTCTTTTATTTCCCATTCCACATTGAATATTTATTATAATTAGAATTGTGGAAAACTGTATTCTATCTCTTTTTCCATCTTGAACTCTACAGAACAGTTTTGGCCATGCATATTACCACACTCATACAATCATGATTTCATGAACACACAGTTTCTATATTTATCAAGCTGGTTTTTTTATATTTTTTTCTCAATTCTCATGTTTAAGGAAGTGCAACGAATTATGTTGCTAATGAATGTCTCTTTGTTATTTGAGTTTCATGCCTAGTTCCTTATGCTATGATCCAGCAAATGAAATGATTCATTGAAGAGCAGTTAGTGGTTTTCTTCTTTTGCTTTCCCATTATATGGTGACTTACTGCTTCGTCGTGCTTTTCTAGATTGTGTTTTCCGATGCATGGTGGATAGGTAGGAAAGACGAGAATCCAGAAGAACTTCGTCTTGAGTTCCCAAAGGAGCTGAATGTGGTCGGTTTCCTATTTAACATGGGCTCCTCTTGTTTTGCATGGTTATTTTCGTACTAGGCTAGATGCCCTATTGCTGCCATGTATTACTGAAGTTATTTTTAAATTTTTTTACCCCAGGACAAGACTATAGAGCATAATTTCAAAGGTGGTGCTGGTGCTGCATCTGATGGGAAACAAGGGACAAACAAAACAGGGATGAGATTATTGGAACAAGAATCTCCCAAACTTGAAGAAGAAGAAGAAGAAGATGATATTTTAGAAGATCAGAGCAATGTCAAAGAATTCAGTGATATTGCTCCAGCTCGGCATTCAGCTAGGACAGCTGGAAAGACATTCAAGTAATTTTTAAACTTGTTTTCTTCTTTAGAGTTTCTAGTATTGGTCTGAATAATAATTCTGCTTGCAATTTCTAATGCCAACATGTTTTTTTCCTTAAATACAAAATTGAAAAGAGGTCTAATGCACCAACTCAACGTTACTATAACTTAGTAGTATTGGTCTGTATGATGGTGTTGCTGGCAACTCCTAATGCTAGTAGCATGTCATTTTTTTATCCTCCAAAAAATTATGAAAGTGAAAATGAAGCACATAGCATTGCCATAGCACTATAACTTGTCTATTTGTACTGATGGATGAACTCATGAAGCAATATGAGAAAATACTAGTATACTACTCCATTATGAAGTAATATGAGAAGATATTAGTATACTATTCCTTTTGTCCCACCGAAATATTTGAACTTTCCTTCTTTGTCCATCCCAAAAAACTTTTCTATTTCATATTTTAGAAAAGAGATTTACAACCATATGTTCCCTCTTTTTTTCCAAGTAAATTTGAACCACACAAATTTGCAATTTCTTAATTTCCTTGCTGGCCCAAGATGGAAAAACCCAAATACCCAATAGGACGGTGTGAGTATTTATACTCCATTTGTTTCTTTTTATTGGACTCATTCACTATTTACAAGGTCAAACTTTATCCTCTTTCTTTTCCTATTTTCGTTACTAATTTGATAAAATAATTTAGTCACGTCACCTTTTGTTTGTAGAAATTTTGATATGGTTTCAAAATATATGAATTTTTTTTAATTTTACACCACTTATCAAATAAATTGAATTGAAAATAATTTCAGTCCAACATCATAAACCAAAATGGGTGAGTAAAACAAAATGGAGCAACTAATTGACAGCTCAGCTGGTCATTCATAGTAGCTTTACTGGGAAGGACTCATAAATAAAAGGCCAAAGAGAAAAACAGGGCAAAGTTGACAAACAGCCGACTTTAGTTGAAATTTGAAGCTTAGATTCCAGAATATGTTTCTCTTGGGCAAGAAATTTAGTGGTTTTCCTTTCAAATTTAATCATGTGAAAACTTATCAAAGACCAATTTAGCCTTACTTGTGCATCAGACCATTTTTCCATTGCGAATGGAGCTAAAAGTATCGTGTTTGACAATATTTGCTTCAGATAAAGAATGGACAAAATCAAAATCTCACATTACACTTCTGGCAGTTGACTTGAAAGTGTCTCAGTTTTGCAGATGTTTCTTCTGAGGACGATTTAACTGCTAATGATGCTGAGACTTCTGACAAAAAGGAACGGAGGGTCAGTGTGAATATTGCAAACATGAACTTCAAAGAATTCTTTTAATCAAAACTTAAGAGTAGTTTATTTAACAGTTTTTATACCCTTTACCTAGTTTATGGGCCAGACCTTTTCCCTTTCCTTAATATGTGGCGAGATTAAAATTATTAGCCTCAACAAAAACTTTGCCCTGAATTTGTTGCCCCTTCTATAGCTGCAAGCGGTGATGCTTCACTGCCAGTACCCCGACCGGCGACAACCCTGCTTCTCCTTGGATGCAACTCTTGTTGTTTTGATAAGAAAGCTCTTTGAGACCAAGGAACTGAATTAGAATATACTTAGTTTTATATTTGGCATAGAGAATAAGTGTATAAAGAAGAGTTGGTTTGACCACATGAATAGTGAAGGGGACAAATAAGATGAGATGTTAACATCTGTTTACTTTCCATTCTTAGTTCCTCTATTAAACCTTTCATCATCCCCCACTCCCATTCTGAAGGAAAGGATGACCTAAAAAATACTCCGTAGTAAATCAGAAGTAATATGCAAACATTGTCTACTCATCTGATATGTGATTTTTTTGATGAATGATATGTGATCTTTTTTAATGAATGATATGTGATTTTACATTTAAGAAAATTGTCATCTGTAACTTCATAATGCTAGTTCCCTCAAACATCTGTGCAGGAAGAAAAATTTCATGCTTCAGCCTTTGATGGTGACAACAAAGATGTAGTTATTCTAGATCGATCTGCTGACAAAAGTAAACCTGGTGCTGAAGTAGTCTCTAAATCCACAGGGCACACTCACAGTAATCACGGTTCTCTTATTCAAGCCACTATATCTACTATGTTCAAGAAAGTGGGTGAGAAGGTATTGACTCTCAGGTTCATCCATATGATCCAAAGTTAACTCCTTAGAATGACATTACAGGTCCTAAATCAAAGATGCTTCAATGGAAAAATGAAAATTTCTCTTCTTACATCTGACTTAACTCTTTGACATTGGACAAATGCATACCGATCTTTCAGTGTGAACAAGTTATACCGGACAAGTTTTTTTAATAGAAAAGTCTTTGAGCATTGCAGTTTTTTATTTAATTTTTCCTAAGAAGGTTCGTATTCCTAATGTAAGAGTTTCTGTTATGTTGCAGACTGTGTCGTCCAAGAAGGGATCAATTTCAGAAGAAACTAAAGCCGGTAGTCCATATTTTTTGTACCCATGCATAATTGTTCTAATTTCTAGCAGTTATAACTTTTTAAGCATTACAGGATTTTATACGCCTGCATTTGAAATCTTAATCTATTGTACGGATCTCTAATTTGTCATAGCATTGTAGTAGTTTGTAAAATAACAGAAGTACAATAAGGGAAAGCTATTTTATTCATACCAATGCACTTAGCTACTTGGCATACATGCTTCAGAATGAATGGAAACACACCTCAAATAGAGGGTACAATGGAAACTGTTCTAGGTATGTGCTGTGAATGAGACTGCCTTATGGTCTTTGGTCTATGCTACATACTATGCTAGTAACTAGTAAGACCAACTAAAAATTCATCTAACATTCAACCGTGTACAAGCGGAGACAAAAGGGGAAGATAGTGTGGGACGGCCTTTTGTTTTTACTGAATTTCTCACTATTTGAAACTTCACTTTTCAGAGGTTACCTGGATGTATGTAATTACAAAACGGTTCTTTTGACCTATTTTATGACCCGGGATACCTACGGTGTTCCGTTGGTAAAACCCCAAAACCCCCTCCCCCGGCACCCCACCCCACTCCCCCTACTCCCCCTGTCCCCCCAAACACCAATTTAGGCAGCCCAAATCAGCTTTTTAGGGGTGGGGGTTGGGGGGGTTGGTGGGGTGCAGGAGGGTTAGTTGGGGTAGGAACCATCAATTTTACCAACAGGGCACCGTAGGTGCCCCAAGGTCAAAAAATTCTTGCCAATGTAAGTAATCTAATTATTACTGGAAGTTGTTGGACGGAGGCATATGTATGGCCATTATTATTATTATTGTTATTATTATTAGTATTAATATTCCTATTCTATTTTTTATAATATTCGTAAATAAGGATTTCTGTTTCCTAGTATGATTATTGTAGATCTTTTCTAAGGCTTTCCCTATTTAGAGCTTGTTCTCTTCAACTTGTTCTTATTAGAATCGAATTAGATCATACTAGATGAGATTAGAAATAGCTTTATATATAACTATAATCAGATCAGAACTTATTCCAATTAGATTAGAATCAATCAGATTATTTAGATCATGTGAAGAGTACTAGCCCTTACACTCGCACAATCATTAATAAAATTATCATTGGTTGAAAATTCTCAAATTTTGAGAAGCTAGTTATGGACTGCTCTCCCTTTCGAGTCACGGGCAGGGAAGGATCAATATCTTCTATATTCGCTAATGCATTCATTACGATCTGGTATCAAAGCTTTTTTCTTTCCTACCCTCTTTATCTCCGTTCTTGTCTTCTATGTTTTGTTTTATTCTTTCCTTATCCTGGACAATAGAAACCCAGTTCTGCAGCTTCCTCTTCTTTACCCATGCAAACAATCTAGTGCCCTGGTTTCATTCCAATATCCAATCATTTTTGCATGTTCTTTTTTCATTATATTTGAAGCTGCTATATTCTGGTTAATCTCATGAGGTAGTTCTTTCTCTCCCCGTAAGATCATTACTTATTGGGTCCTGTTGAATCTTGCTCAAAGCATTCAGTTACTGGGACCTCACTTCTTCAACTTGAGAATGGATAAATCAAAACTTATCCTTTTTTATTCTTTCTAAAAGGATTTCTTAAGGAGACTCGACTTCTTAACAAACTAAAACATGATACAGCCTCTGATTTTTTGCTTCTACATATTTTGTAGGATGTCTTTGAAACCTGGATACAACATCCACATATCGCAAATTCTTTTTAGCCCTTTCTGTTTTGTACAAGCCAGCAAACAACAACCCAGTATGATCCCACGAAAGTAGTTTGTGTACAAGCCAATGGGTCTGAAAGTAGTTTGGATAGTCCCCTTAGCCTCCATATTCAGGATCCATTCCATGTTTATCAAAGCTCTCTCTAACTTCAAAGTCAATGCCCTGGACCTTGTTTACTAGTCCAAGTATACTTTAGACTCTCAGTAGGAAGTTCTTCTAAGCCATATTTTCTAACCCACAGCTCATAGTCAGCTATATCCTATTTGGAAATAGGGTTACCACCTACTCTGTCATCAAACTCTAGAATGCCATTACAACCTTTCTGTGGTAATTCATGAATCATATGTGTGTCTTGATTTGCCTATGCCTGAAGCAAGTTCTGTGCCTGAACTTTTAGGAGGTCAACATTGCGTCTATCATTTTATCTCCTTTAATGTTCTTATGGCCGATAGACTATGGATCAAAATAGCACTAACGTTCATGTAACCAAACTTATTTTAGCTTTGTACAGTTCTTTGGCCTTTCATATTTCCTTTAAAGTTCACATCATTTATTATTAAGTATTTTGTTTCCATTTCTTGTAGGCAGAAAGATCACACTAGCAAAGAAGCAATCTGAGGTGTGCTATTTTCATCTTTGTTCCTTCCCAATAATAATATTGAATGCAAAGCTGATTTGTTTGGTTCATCTTTTCTCAGCTGTGTGTACTCATTTTCTAATTATTGTTTTTCAGAAGGCCTCAAAACCTTCCACATTTGCATAAGCCATTTGGTGGAATCAGAGTCAATCCTTTCTGATTTTCACACTTGAATCTAGAAATATAAGGGAAGGCATGCTTTTATTGCCTGTCCACTATATACAATCACTAGAATGGCTAAAAGGCCAACCTAAGAAACTCAAGCTACCTTTGGCATCAACTTGAGCGTTTGAAAATGCTATCCAACGACATCTTTTAGCATTAGCGTTATCAAATTCTGTATACACCACTGAACAATTATCCAAAACGCTAATGGAAATTACAATGTTCCCAAACGAAGCCTAAAAGCTATGAAAAGGAATGGGAAAAGGGTTTCTATATGCCATCTTACTAGTTCAATGTGCCATTGGCCATCAACATCGACAATGAAGCATCATTTATCCACTCAATGACTCAAGAAACTAAAAGTCATGCAAATATCATATTTTCTAGTTTCCATCATGTAGTACTATATTTTTTTTCTGACGTGGCATTCTGGCAATTAAGTTACTGGTACTGTCATAATTTTGCACCCCTTATTCTTGCAGACATGTCAAAGTGAATCATCATCGTCAATAAAGCTAGAAAGCCCCCCATACCAATCTGCCAGAATCGTTGTCTCCCTCAGAACTTTTTTTGTATCTATTACAAGATTGGGGTTTAGGGCCTGCTAGTTTGATTTTATTATGTCTTCATATAAGAGAATCATGATCAGTGTAGGAGGCAGAGGGTGAAGTGTTGTCGTAAATAGCTATGCTAATAATGACTTTTGATATTCATGCCAATCATTGCATGCATGAACATTTGTTTAGTGCTTGTTTCCATGGGTTCCTCACTGCTCTTTGTCCATGTAATCCTTGTCCCTGCTCTTGGGGGAAGTTTTGAACTTTGAAGACGTTATGGGCCAAATGTCACCCGTTTTTTCAAACACAATCGACACCTACTTTTAAAACATTGTCGAGCCACAGGAGATGACGAGTGATGGGTAGAATATCAAAGGATGGCAAAGCATGCAGGATAGAGAAACTAGCGAACAAGTCACCAAAACCAATGAGCTGTGTCGTTGGTCACATCAACATTGGAAATGAATGACTGACATGAGCAACCTCCTTTGAGCTTCAATGTGAAAGTGATGGGTGAGTTGCAACAGTTGTTTGGAGCATTGGAAGACACATAGATCTATTAGGAAGAAGTCAGTCTCAGTCGCACCATCCTGGTCACATTCTAGTGTATGTACTCCCTGTTCACAGTTCACATTCAGCATACTGTATTCAGCTTTCATTGTTTTCTTCTTCCTTCTCTTCAGTGCTTCTACGAACATAAAGGGCCATCTATCTCAAAATTTTAGATTGATGCTGTAGTCTGAATCCAAAAGCTGCATTGGTGGAAAGAAATGTGTAGTAATAGGTTGTGTTAATATGTTCAAAGTGGGATGGAACATTTATTAATCCAATTAGAGTGCAGTGCCGCGCCATCATGCATTCAAGGTTACCTTCTGCAACTAGGAAAATGCCATATTTGCATGAAATGAGTTTTGGACATTTCTTAATCATCATTTTAGTTAAAGACCTATGAATGATGCCTAATTTGCTAAGGGTATGAATTTTGGTTAGACTGTTCATGCGTAGCAGGTACATGTGCCGAGGGCATAAAATTGAGACATAGGATTCATATTGCTCAACCAAGTCTTAGACAATTGTGCTAATGGTGAATTTGAGGAACTGATGCCTCCTTTTATGCAAAAGAAATTTTGAAATGTTATTTAATTTCTACCTTGTTAATTAGCTCTCTAAACTGCTCAAATTATATAGAGTTATAGTTCTTACCATGCTCAAACCAAACCAGTGAAACTACTAATGGGGTTTTCCATGATCTGTGGGTCATCAACCCAGTTTATATAAGGATTTTGTTTCTCTGCCTCTATGACTGTACTCTTATTCATTTTCATATGTATTAACCTCCATTTTAACCTGCTATGCTAACCTCGTTGCTGAAAAATCAATGAAGAGTATTGCAAAATCTGCTGATGCTGCTAGAGTGTACACTAAGAATACAAAGGCCAGTGGCTCCAATATATCAACACAAAGGAGGGAGAAAACCAGAAGTGTCTTAGATCCGAGTTCATCCACGCCTATTGATTCTTCACAGGTTGGTATTTGGCGATTCACCAAGTTCTATATTTAGTACTGCGTCCAAAAATTTAAAAAAATGAGTATTTGCCCAAAAGACATTTTAATTCTGGCAAGGTAAAACAGCTAAATTTCATGATTCCTACTGGTTGATCTAAAACGTTGTTGGTTTAACTAAACATCATATTTAACTTGTTTGCAATTCATTTTTGGCAAATTACATGAAATACGAGCTTAGGGAGTACATCTGGGCACAAAGTCCTGTTTGCACGAGAGTCAGAGAACACCTTATGGCTTATACACTGCATGAAAGAGAGTGATTTTCTATTTTGTATACTTTGCAGGCTGAAGATGAAGAGATTGAAGAGTTCTCTAGCACATCTCAGGTTGACTACATAATATGCAAATTTTATACATTTGAAATAGTAATAATTTAATGGTGTGAGTTTGTGTTATGCGTCTTCCGCTAGAGAAACAATGAAAAAAACAGAGTATTTTATTTAAAATGATTTGTATATATAACAATTGATTTGTATATAAAACATTTGAGCACAACAATCTAAACTTTTGCTGGGTTAAATCATAATCTAATCTTTAATATAGATACTGGATAATCCAACCTCTTAGAGTTGGTGCATGAAATTTTGTATCTTACCATTAGTATTAAGCTAACGAAGTTAACTTGGATACATTTTAAGCAGCTACTTTGAACTAAAGGTCGGATTATTCTTAGCAACTCATTAAAGATTGGATTGTTTTGCCTAAAATTTCCAATACTATTTAAATATCAGTTACTCCGGGGTATATGATAATTTATCAGTAGTACTAATTGTAATGTGATATGTACAGGATATGGACGAAAGTGATGAGGATTGGATCGCTTGATTTTTTTCTGCCGATGCAACGATCATATTGTGACAACTGTGGTTTAAGAGTTGTATATAGTTGCGGATTTACGAACTGGCTTCTCACAGGACAATCTATAACAGTGCAAATAATGCTCTTCAATACACTCTTTTTAAAGGACAGATCTCACTTCTATCAATCTGATATCATAGTTCAATTTACCTCCTCCACTGTAGAAGGGACACCCTAGAGTTTCAACCTTTTTTAAAAAAGGATATCGTGATCATGCTAAAGCATAAGACTTTTCATGAATATCGTGTTCGGATTCAAACCTGACATTGTTGCTCGGATTTTGTTTGGCAGCCTAGTGTTTCGTGTTACCTCCAGGCGGTCCAACATGAACGCTTGACCTTTTTTGTAACAAATCTAGGTTTGAGGGGTTAAGGCATTATTTATTCACCATTTTTGACATCACAGTGTGTCACAAACACACACATACAGTGCAAAAGTGTCAGTATGTCTGTGACTATGTGAGTGATGGATACACGGGAATGGGGGTATCCAGCCCAGCAGGAAGACGGCCCAGCCCAACTTCGTCAAGGCCCACTTGACAGAACCAGGACAAATGACCAGCAAAGAGCGCCTCGGCAGCACTGCGCACTCGGCCCCGGCAGGGTTGGTCATCCTCGGAGCAACCACGGCCGGCCTTCCATCCAGAGGTTTCCGAAGGCAAGTCAGGCGCTCGGCCTCGGCCACGAGCAGCGGCAGACCGGACCTAGACGAGGGAGCTGGCTTAGTCAGGATCAAGGGGCCCACGATTAGACTCCTGCCATGCCTCTGGCAGAGTTGCTATAGCCACCCTATTTGTAATCTACTTTGTGTAGCAGTCCTAGGGTTAATTATGTGGTTGGACGCCGCCAGTGAACAACCCAATCTTAGTGGGCCCAGACCGTTGGATTACGGACCAACGGTCGGAACCCCAGCTGTAACTTGTATATAAACCTCTTCCCTTCTAAGGGAAGGGGGACGGACGTTCTAACTGATATTCCAACTAGCACATTATTACTCTCAATTTACTTGACCCCTCATACTTTGTGCGCTTGTACTTAGTTCGATACTCATCCGCCTAGTTACCTAGGCCCCCGGGTTCCATAACCCAACATTGGTGCTCTCATTGAGAGTGTCGAACACATCAAGCGTGCTCCAAAGGAAAATGGTTGCATCAAGGAGAGTTACCAGGTCGTCTACCGCCAATCTCGGTGGAGGTCTCAGGATGACTGTAACGGCGCCGATCGGCGCAGGTCCCGATGAGCTGGACATCAGCCTCAATGATGTCGCCAGCCAAAATACCACTGACCTGCGTCATCGCATTCCCAAGCGGCGAACGATGAACGCTGGGGTCTCAGGCGCCAACACAGCAGGTGCCCACCTAGGGCGCCGGCATTCTAACCCAGCCTTCTCCCAACGGGCTCGTGTGTGGGGGAGGCATGGTGTTGCCCGGTGATTTCAACTCACCATTCTTCCAATTCGGGGAGACCTCCGGTGCGAGGACCCCAGGTCCAGACCCTAGCGGTTTCTGGGCCATGATGAGGGCGATGATGCTCAATCAGCCCATGACCGGTTTCCACATGCCGGTCACGATGCCGCAGCCGATGTTCCAACCTGACGGGCATCGTGAGGTCCAGCAAAACGTGGTGGAAAGTGCAGAGCTTTTTGCCCAACACCTGAAGAATCTAATGACGGACTCCCGCCTGAATCCTTTGGCCGGGGACCCGAGAACAAGGAGTTGAGCCGATCCCAACAGCGGGACAACGGCAAGGGCCCGGAGCGTAGGCCCAACAAGAAGCAAGCCAGCCGTCGAGACAAAGAAACGACGAGCAAACGTCGTGAACCCTTGAAGGAAGGACAGGGTGAGAGTGAGTCGCACGTATCCGTGTTCAGCCGGATGCGAGTGCCGGTCACGGAACGGCTGTACGGCCGACGGAATGCCTTCCTGCAGAACGAAGCGGGAAAGATCAGGATGCCCTGTGAGGAACAGTGTGACCGACACAGAGAGGTCCATCCGGAAAGGCAAAATTCCCGGGTCGAGCAACCCGTTCAACATCCGATTCTGAGAGCGCCGCAAGGGGCGCCTATCGCGATGGACGGGGGCATGAGCAGACCTGGGGACGAACGCATCGATCTCCTCTTGCAGAGACTGGACGCCCTGGAGAGGAGGAACGGGGCGGGACAGGTTGCCGAACCCATGTTCAGACTTCGTTCTCCTTTCTCCGAAAGGATCCTGAGGGCACCACGGCCGAGCAGCTTTCAGATGCCGCCCATACCAAGGTATGACGGGACCACGGATCCGCAAGAGCATTTCAACCGATACCAAACCCTCATGAACGTGGTGACGTTCTCCGAGAAAGTCCTTTGTAGGTCGTTCCCCGCCACCCTCGACGGTTTGGCGTTTGAGTGGTTCAATGAGCTGCCTGAGGAGAAGATCGACTCATGGGAGGATTTGGCACGAAGGTTCCTGGTCCATTTTGCCGGGAACAGGAAGAAGAAATTACATTTTTCACATCTCCTGTCGGTTAGGCAACGACCTGACGAGCCGCTGAGGGAATTCCTGGCGAGGTGGAAGCTGGAGACCACCAGAGTTTACGGAGCGGATGACAAAACCAGGTTATCTACCTTCCATTTGGTCTTACGCTCAGGTGACTTCTCCAAGCGCCTAGCCCTGGAAAAACCGAGGGAGTATTCCATCGCGCTGGCCATGGCAGAGGATGAAGCCGAAGCAGAGGAGCTGGAGGCAAATAAGAAAAAGGAGGAAGCTGGAAGGCTTGGTTCTATCGCGACTGCGGTGAAGCCCATGCCGAGGAAGGTCACCATCGATGAGCGACCACATTTGCCGGTCGGACACCGCTTCCGGAAGGGCAGAGACCCTCGCGACCGACGATCGCACGGAAAGGACATATATGAAGAAGGAGGCCAGAACAGGAGACCTTATCCTCCCAGAGGTCCCAAGTTGTTGTTCCCTGATGAGCTCACGCCGCTTACACATCCCGTAAGCGCCATTCTAGATTTCGCCGAGCATCAGAGCTTGGTGGAGTACGATCCGCGATTCCCCCCGATTTGCACTGTCGGAGAGGGCCCTTACTGCAGGTTCCACAGAGCGGCCGGTCATGACACGGACGTGTGTAAGGTCCTCAAGAGGGAGATCGAGAACCTGATCCAGGCGGGATATCTGCGACAATTCGTCAAAAAGAAGAACACATGGCGCAAGGATGACGGGAAGAAGAACGAGGACAACCGAGGGAAGAAACCGGCGGGAACTCAGCAGAAGAAGAGGAAGGAGATAAGTCTCCCGAGCGACGAAGAAGAAGAAGACAACCCTAGACAGAAGAGGGTCGAGGAGAACAGAATGATCTACGGTGGCAACACTGGAGGAGACAGTGCCGAGCAAAGAAAGAAGTGGGTACACTCGGCCTATATCGGAGATGTTCACAGCGCACCTGGACCATCGAAAATCACGAAGACGGAGCCCCTCCTATTTGGTCCCAAGGACCTGCCTGAGATCCCATCACCCCACAGGGACGCGTTCGTCGTCAAGTGTGAGATCAACGAGGTGGTAATCCACCGATCCTACGTTGACAATGGGAGCTCGGTGAATATCATGTATGTAAGGACATTTGAGGAGCTGGGATTGAAGAAGGAACTTTTGAAGAGAGTAAGGACTCCCTTGTCCGGATTCACAGGGGACATCATCGATTCAGAAGGCCTGGTCGAGGTGATGGTCACCTTCGGCGATGGAGAACACAAGAAGACAATCCCGGTTGAATTTTTGGTGGTACGACTTCTGGGATCCCATAATCTGATCTTGGGACGGCCTGCACTGGAAGATCTCGACTCCGTAACATCGGTGAAGTATTTGAGCATGAAATTCCCTACCGATTCAGGAGTAGGAGTATGCAGAGGAAACCAGAAGCTCGCCCGACTCTGCTACCAGAAACAAACAAAGAAGATGGACGCCCAGGATCTCAGGGTGGACAGTATTGCCACGGCACTTTTGAAGGAGGAAGAAGGCCGTCCTCGAGCTGAGCCAGCCGAAGATACAGAAGATGTGGTGATCATGGAGGAGCAGCAGGAGAAGAAGATCAAGCTCGGTATTAACATTAGTGCCGAACTTCGATCGAAAATCATACAGGTACTCAGGGAGAACTTTGTGGTCTTTGCATGGAGTGTCGAGGATATGCCGGGAGTTAGCAAATCCCTGATCACCCACCGCCTCGCGGTCGGATCGGACGCAGAGCCCGTAAAGCAGAGAAGGCGGCACTTGAGCATAGACCGGAGAGATTTCGTGAAGAAGGAGGTGGACATGCTCCAAGCAGCAGGGCATGTCAAGGAGATCAAATACCCCACCTGGCTGGCCAACGTCGTGCTGGCACCAAAGGGGCAGACGTTCAGGATGTGTGTGGATTACACTGACCTGAACCGAGCTTGTCCTATGGACCCTTTCCCTTTGCCCAACATTGATCAAATGATCAACGAAACAGCCGGGTGCGAGGTCATGTCTTTCATGGATGCGTTCAGAGGATATCACCAAGTGTTCATGCACGACGAAGATGCCGAGAAGACGGCGTTCCTCACCCCGGAGGGGGTGTATTGCTATTTGGTGATGGCATTCGGGCTGAAGAACAGCGGAGCCACGTATACCAGGATGGTCAGCCGAGTGTTCCACTCGGTCTTGGGAAAGACGATGGCAGCATATGTGGACGACATGATCGTCAAGAGCAAGCAGGCTTCCGACCATGCGGAGGATCTATCCCAGGTTTTTTCTATTATGCGCAAGTTCAATTTACGTCTTAACCCCAAAAAATGTACATTTGGTGTAGAAGGTGGAAAGTTGCTGGGATACCTCGTGAGCCGACGAGGTATTGAGCCCAACCCCGAGAAGGTCAAGTCGATCCTGGACATGGAGGCCCCCCGTTCTATAAAAGAAGTACAGCGCCTGACGGGAAAGATGGCTGCACTCGGCCGATTTTTGTCAAAATCCGTCGAGAAGAGTATTCCTTTCTTTGGCACACTGAAGAAGGTCCCACGATTCCAATGGACACCCGAATGCCAGGCGGCATTCGAAGAACTGAAGAAGTATTTGCTAACCCCGCAGGTATTAGCAAAGCCGGTCAAGGGCGAGAAGCTGTACCTCTACTAGGGAGTTAGCCCTGGAGCCATAAGCTCCGTTTTGTTGCGAGAGGAAGGGGACACTCAGCGCCCTATCTATTATGTTAGCAGAATCTTGAGGGATGCCGAGCTCAGAATCCTTAAAGGTTACGAGCT
Organism: Cuscuta campestris; assembly: GCA_900332095.2. Lineage (NCBI taxonomy): Eukaryota > Viridiplantae > Streptophyta > Magnoliopsida > Solanales > Convolvulaceae > Cuscuta > Cuscuta campestris. The sequence goes on from OOIL02001766.1 coordinate 171,752, forward strand.
CGTACAGATCCCGAGGGCGGAAAACACCGAGGCCGACGTCCTCTCCAAACTGAGCAACGACACTCCCGAGCACGTCTCCAAAATGGCTCACATTGAAGACCTGGGGTCTCCAAGCATTCACGTTCAGCTCGTCTCTATCGTTACCGAGGAGGCCAGCGGATGGATCGCGGACTTGATCCGGTATAAGAAGGACGGAGTCCTCCCCGGCGATGAGACAACGGCCCATCTGATCAAAAGGAGGGCACCGACGTATGTCATTGAGAATGGTCGACTATACAAGAGATCATACAACGGCACATTGCTGAGGTGTGTTGACGAGGCCAGAGCGGGGCAAATCATGGAGGAGGTCCACGAGGGAATATGCGTGACACATCAGGGTCCTTTCTCCATGGCCAGACGCATTGTCCTGCAAAGATACTTCTGGCCGACCATGGTAAAGGACTGTTCCGAGCGCGCCAAGCGTTGCAAAGTATGCCAAGTTTTCCAAAACATTCCGGGGAGGCCAGGAACCAGCTATCATCCCATCAGCTCATCAATTCCTTTTGCTCATTGGGGGATAGATTTGATCGGACTGATGCCGAGGGCACCCGGTAATTTCCGCTGGATCATTGTGGCTATCGATTACTTTACAAAGTGGATCGAGGCCGAGCCTTTAGTGGGAGGAACCTCAGAACAGTGCTCGAGATTTGTGAACAACAACATACTCTGCCGATATGGTGTTCCAAAACAGATCACTACAGACAACGGAACCCAATTCGAAGCTGGAGATTTCAATGAACTTTTGGGAGATTGGAAGATAAGGCACACTTACAGCTCTGTGGCATACCCGCAAGGGGACGGCCAAGTAGAGAACGCCAATCGAACAATCATGGACGGGATCAAGAAGAGGCTTGAATCCTACAAGGGAGCATGGGTCGACCAACTCCCCAACGTGCTATGGGCATACCGTACCACTCCAAGGAGGGCGACTGGAGAAACGCCGTTTTCCATGTGCTACGGCCTGGAAGCGAGGGCACCCTCGGAGGTGTTCATCCCGACATGGAGAGAGGAGAATTATGAAGCCAAGGAGAAGGAGGAAGCCATGGTGGCCGATCTTAATTTCGTTGAAGAACGCCGAGAGCAAGCTTTTCTCAAAGCAGAGAACTACCGGAGGCAAGTTAAAGAATATTACGACCGCAAGGTCAGAGCAAGGGAGTATCGGGTAGGGGACCTGGTACTCAGGAAGAGGGAGGCCAGTCAGCCTACAGAAGGGGGAAAGTTTGCCAAAAGCTACGAAGGACTGTACAAGGTCATAGCTGTGCTCTTGCCAGGCACTTACAAGCTCTCCACGCTTGAAGGTCGCGAACTCGGCAGGCACTTGAACACGCACAATCTCATTTCTTTTTACATGTAAGGCGCTGAGAACCGTAACCAGTCGGCCTCGGTAGCTAAAAAAAACAAAACAGCAAGATCTTCTACTTAATGAAATACTCGCTTCCACACGAATTCCGTTGTTTTTGCTTTACGCAATTTAAAGACGCTGCTTAGCGCTATCGGGCTCCCACGCCGCGATTTTTTTATGGCCTCACGCTGTCTTTCGCTATACGCGAACTAAGTCCTTTTGTGCTCACACATATCACGAGAAATGAATTTTTGCCGTCTCGCCACTCGACAATACCTATTGCCGAGTGTCCCTTCAGGGGGGAGCCCGTCCGCACGGCTTAACTCGGGGAATTGGCGCTCTGAACGAGACGAAGAACAAGGTCCGAATGGGCACAACTTGTTAATAGCACAAAGGGCAGCGCAAGGTCCTGCTTAGGACAAAAAACTTGCAATCCTGCTTAGGATGTCTTCCACGACCCCTAGTCCTGCTGAGGACACACCTTTCGCCGCCCTGCTGAGGGCGTGAGCGCAAAAGAACCCTTCGGGGTGTAAAAAAAAAGAAGGAAAAAGCAGAACACAGGCAGTTTTATTACACAAAATCCGCCCAAGACGGCAATACATCATAATTCAGGCACAAGAACGTGAAGCGTTGTTTCCCGAAAGATCAAAATACACTTTTATTTCTTCAGAAAATGAAGAATCTACGGAGGAAGGATTGCACGACGAAAGCCTGAATTATGATGTATTGCCGGCAATACACTTTTATTTCTTCAGAAATTAACGGCAATACACTTTTATTTCTTCAGAAATTTTCGGCAATACACGACGAAAATAACGGCAATACACGACGAAAATAACGGCAATACACTTTTATTTCTTCAGAAATTTGCCGGTAATACATTTTCGGCAATACACGACGAAAATAACGGCAATACACTTTTATTTCTTCAGAAATTATTTCGGCGCTGATCGTCTTCTTCCGGTGAGCACGACGAAAGCCTTTAAGGTAGGCACGCACGTTCGTGCCCACCTTGCGCACCAAACGGCCAGACCTCTGCGCAACCTCTGTTGGATCAGGTTCCCGGCGGAAGGGACTTTGGACAGAATCCTCACTTAAATGAAGGTAGATCGGGATAAGTACACTTCCCCACCGCAGTCGGAGCAGTGGCAAAACTGGGCAAAGACGAATCTGCCATAAGGAAAGAACAAAGGGGAGTAGCCCGAATGAAGGACGTTCCCTCTTCAAGAGAAGGAGTACCAGGGCTTAACGCCATATTGCAAAAAAAAGAGAGACGCAAACAAGGAAAGGAACAATGCATCATATTTATAATTGGCACAGGGCACTTATTACAAAGACATTCATTGTACACAAAGTCCCACTCCATTACAGAGGTATTCTCGAAAGCTACAACATTTATTACAAGCCCTACACGATACGATTGCGACACCGGCAACATTTATTACACAACGGCACTGAAAAAGGAAAAGATATGACTTTCTCTACCTCCCAATGGATTTGGGGATCTTTCTTCCCTCGTCTGAAAATCCATGGGGAGGTAGACACACCCCGGGCCCAGTGGACTTCAGGACAAACAGAGCCCAGGCGCCGAAGGACGTGAATGGCCCCCCGATTCTGCAAACCTCCATCGGCAAGTATACAGGTGATAAGTTCATTTTGTTCTTATTTTATTCTACATATTTTAAGCGTTATTGCACGAAAATAGTGGTAAGCAGTACATAATTTTATGTTAAACTGAACAATATCTTTGATTTGTTCTTTAAGGAATAATAATTGGTTTAAAGTTTATCCAGTCCTGATTGTTGATTTTTCTGTTTATATTTGAAAGAAAAAAGAAGTTTTTAACTGAGAATTTTATCATGGGAATATCGGAGGAAGTTCAAACAAACTGCGAAGCAAAATGAGAATTGAAGTTGGGCCTTATTTGGATCAAACCGCGAAAAAAGCCCACGGGAAAAGGCCCGAAGCGTCCAACCTTGGACGCTTTGCAGGTTGGACGCTTCCCTTTGGACGCTTGGCAAAGATTGGGCACCACGAAAGGCACGTGGCGTGCAGCGAATGGACGAGCTACGTAAGGCGTCCAACTTTGGACGCTTTGGATCCGGACGGCTGGGGTTGGACGCTTCGCGTCCAGTCCTATAAATACAGCACTTCCCCCCTCCGATTTCACACGCTGCACAGCGCCCCTCTCTCCCTCCCAAGTCCGAATTTCTCCATTTTTAGTCTAGATTTACAAGGTTACTTCCATATTTTAGATTAGTATTATTTCCTGGAGTTTTCACGGAGC
>OOIL02001766.1:202376-222839 GCA_900332095.2 Cuscuta campestris
TTTATAATGTACAGGACTTTGGAAAAATAGTACCACTTTTCTTTTAAAAATAAATAAAAATTCATATTTGTTTTGGTACTACCTCGTCCTAAGTAGAAATTAGAACTATAGGGAATGAAAAATGATAGTTTTATTTTGGGCCTTGAGAACCCAATAGGAATAATTTCCCTGTAGTACATAGCTTTCTTTTCTTTTTGGGCCACTCTTTTGGGCTTAGCCAAACTAAAACAGTTACGTTTCTCAAACCAAATGAAACTGGTTTTCAAATTGGAACAGTTTCAATCCATTGGTAACTGGTAAAAGATTCCTTTTACTTTTCAACTTCTTGGAAGTTGAAACTCCTTTACTCTCACCGTTCCAACTACCCACTTAATGGAACCCGTGAACCTCCTCCTCCCCTATTTAAATCAAGATATGCCAATCCATTTCCATCACAAACAACTCTCAAAATATGAAAGTCTTCAAGTTCACTGTCTGAGAAAAACACCAAGAAAATATCCTCAATGGAGAAATTTCTCTTTCTCACCCTCATAGACGGCAATGGAGAAAAGCCTAGTGAGAAAGAAAAGTAATTCAAAGTTTATGGTGCAATTCTCGGCAGTAGAGAAAGTTTATGGTGTAATTCTCGTATTTTTCAGGATTATACCATACACTTTCTCTGGAACAACACTCTCTCTATTTTTTTCTTTTTATTTTTACCTTGATCTCTTTCCCCTCCCCTTTCCTTTCTTTGCTTTTTCTAAATCTTTTTTTTTTGCAGTCCCCCCAATTTTCTTACAAGTTTTTTTTGGGTGGTACCTCTGCTCCCTTCTCTCAAGGAGTTCTCAAAATTTTTTCTAGACCTCTTTTTCAAAATTTCTTTTAAATTTTTTTTTTTCATCTTTAAAAACTTTATTTTATCTTTTTCACAATCAATTCTCTTTTCCAAAACATTTTCCTTTCTTGTCATTTTATCTCTCTTTTGTTTTCTTATTTTATTTTTTTATTTTTATTTTTTTTGAGAGATGTGTTGCTTCCTAGATCTTGGTTATCCACTTTGGATAATAAAGATCTATCAAACGCAACGCCAACCGCTCTGCCAAGCAGAATCTGCTGGAGCTGAAAAACGGTCAATGGCGGAAAATATCACAAAATCTCAAGACAAGACTTGGTTTAGGAATTATTGTAATTTGAATTGTATCTGCTTAAGAGTTTTTGTTAACAAGCTGTATATTATGAGAAACTAAAAGAAAGTTATAAAATTAGTTCTCAGTACAGCAACCGCAACTCTTAAACACTTGTTTGTCATCATCAAAAAGGGGGAAATTGTTGGGAAAAATATTATAGATTTTGATGATGATGTATTTAGAATGTATTAGGGACTTTAGGTCTCCCCCAATATTCAATGTAATTTTTCTTTTTAGAAATATTGTCAAAACCGAGCTCTTGAGATTTCCAATAAAAGCTGTGATATTTCTTTAAGCGTTTTGATGTCTGAAGACTTAATCAAATTCAGTGATATGGAAATCGGATATCTTGTTCGGAAATGACAGAGACAAGTAAGGATTTCTCAAACAAACGAAAATCCTCTGATCCGGAAGACTACATAAGAACCGGATGTCTCGCTACAACCCGCTGAAGTCTAAGTCATCCAAATCGGAAGACTAGCGCGGATCTCTTTCTCACCCGGAAGTCTGAAAATGACTCATCCGGATTTGTCAGCTAAGAATCGGAAGACTCACTGAAGACCGGAATTCTCAGAAAGCGGACAAGTGAGAAAAGACTTAGAAAAATTATCTAAGTCCTGAATGAAGAAATTCTACNAAGAATCTTCAAATCACAATCTTCATTCAAAATTGAAGCCAGCAAATGCAACGGATAGTCTATTATGATTCAACGGATAGATTATCCAATCCAGCTATAAATAGCATCCTTGGAAGACTGGAGAAGATATGAATGATAACGAGATACGTTGATACAACAACACAACAAAGAAAACTTCCAAGCTATCTCATTCACAGTTAGCCCAAAAAGCTTGATAAAGAGAGATTTCTAAACTCCTTATCCAGAAGCAAACTCCTCCTCCTTCCAAAGAGCTATAGTGCAAACACTTGAAGGTTTCCTTGCCTCAAGTACCACACCACGTTGAAGGATACAACTTTTTGATCAAACTTCTTGATTAAAAAGGGGGTAGGTCAACTTTCTTACAAGTTGATCTTGCAAGTCCTATTGTTCGGATCTTGCAGTTGTTGAAGAAGCGTGACCTTCGAAGGAACAACAAAGCCAGCACGAGTGCAGTAGCAACATTGGTCTTGCGAAGATATACCGTGCAGAAATTCACACAAGTGTAATTGTTGGTTCATTATTCAACAACCAACTACATAGTGGATTTTGAGGACGTAGAAGGATTACCCCACCTTCGAACCTCGTTAAAGTTTGCGTGTCTCTCTCTTTTATCTTTACTCTTACTTGCAATTACATTAACTGTGAAAACTAACCCATCCATATTGATTACTGCTCACTCTACCCACCAAATTCCGCACACAATCTAAAGTTCTCAAGAACTCTAGATTAACACTTATTTTCACGTTTTCAAAAGAAACGAAAAAGATTTTAAATTTGTGACAAAGTCTATTCACCCCCCCCCTCTAGACTTTGTATCTCACCACTTTGGGACCACCAGTAGGTGTTAAGCTGCAGTACAGCTTTGCCCGGGCATTCACTAAAATGATTATACTTCAAGGTATATTTTGAAAAACAATTTGCCATCAGCCATTAAGCTGCAGTACAGCTTTGCCCGGGCATTCACTATAATGATTATACTTCAAGGTATATTTTGAAAAACAATTTGCCATCAGCCATTTTGGGTAGTAATTGAACGACATAAATGTATAAACAACATCACATTGAGTGCAGAAATCAGAGGTCAATGAATATATTAACATGGCCACACACTCAATTGGGTAGAAAATGGACCATTACTCAGGCATTTGGGCAGAAAATGTAGGTGTGAGGCTGCTGTATAGCTACACTCAAATGATTATTTAAGAGAATATTACAGTAAATTGCAAACTATATTTAAGAGAAAATATTTGCCCATGCATCCACTCAAGATATATTTTGAAAAAAAAAAATTTGCAGTAAACTTAATAGAAAATATAAAATTGCAGTAAACTTAAGAGAAAATCGCACCAAACTTAAGATAATATTACAGTAGCTTTGCATTTAGGGTTTCTAAACAATATTTGGGAAAAGAGGTGCAATTGCAAAAGGAGGAGCAATTACCTTGTTGGCGGAGCACCGGAGGTAGGGAGGAGGCGTGTGAAGAGGCGAGGAGGACACAGACCAGGGACAAAGAGCACCGGCAGGGATGGATTGCTGTGAATGACAATCGGAAGACGAGGGGGCAGAGGCGAGGAGGACACAGACCACGACGGTAGAGACGAAGGTAGGTGTGAGGAAGACAGAGACCACCGGCGGCAAAGACGGCGAGAAAATTCTAACCGGGAAAAAAACACCGAAGAGACAGCCGAAGTTGAGAGCAGAGAGAATTTGCTGGGGAATTACTTGCAAGTGTGGGGTGGGGGTTGCTTGCACGTGTAGGGTGGGGGGTCTTTTATGTTGGGGTACAAATTGGGGTAACTTTGGGGTGTAAGTAGCATTATCCATAAAAAAATGCCACGGGACATTAAAATGGTGACATCATACTGACACAAAGCATTAAACAAGTACACAAAAATAGTAAAGGTTTGTGCGGGCACAGATCTTTACTATCTGTGTGTGTCTCTATAATGCTTGAGGTCAAAATGATGTTATCATTTTAGTGTTTTCTGGAACAAGAGAATTAAAATTAGACATTTATAGTTTGTAGTGCATTGATTATGACTAAAAGAACTACTAAATTTCATAAATAGTTCTTTCTAATCAAAGGTTTTACACTCTTTAAGTTTAATATATTTAAGTTTCGGGATCCTTAATATTTGAGACTACGATTCCATGATAACTCTTTCTTTAGACTAATTGTAGAAAACAATATATTAGTCAAAGGACTAGTTATTTAATAGCTCTCACATATAGAGGATCGTAAACATAATATCTTAGAATTCAAGACTGTATGTAGAAAACTCTCTGTCGTAAAAATTACTCATGAAAAAAGAACACCAATATTTCATTAGGCATTGTGTGAAGTATTTGAAATACAAGAAAGAAATAAGAACTAAAATGACTATGTCATTTTAACAAATAATTAAGAAAAAAACTAAAAAAAAAAAAGAAGGATTTACATTACTACAAATGAGGTTTAAATTCTCAAAGTATCCCTCATCATCTCAAGAAAGGGATTTACCCATTCATTCTTGAGGGGAATATTGTGTTAGAAATCTAGGAGTGATAACGGTTCATAACAGTGTTATGTAGAATGGTATACGAACGAACGTGAAGAATACTGAAAGACTAAACGAATCGCGTGATCGCTTTCAGATTAAAGTTATTTCAGGGTATATTAAAATACTTCAAACGGATAAGATATTAGTATATATAGAATAAGTATGGAACTTAAAAAGGAAATCCATCTAGCAGTGCTAAAAGACTTCCTGTCAAAGATTGGCTTTCAAAGTTTCAGGATTAGGAGGATTTCTTCCCGGGTTACCAAAACAAAATTATGCTTAAATGGACCAATTTGAAAAAACGCACAACTAAAAAGGACTGTTTTGAGAAGTTATTATACGTTTTAATATTGTTTTGACGTCATTTTAACAGTTGTTAGTCAGAGAATTAAATTAAGTGTTGTTTTCAATTAATGAGTATGATCTCACTAATTAATTTATCTCGAGACTAATTTAAGAAAGGAGAATTTACGTAAATATCACTAAAACATAATGATTTTTCTCTAAATAGCATCACATGTGTTTTTTGCCTAATGTAGCACTTTTAGTCATCATACATTATTCATTATTAAAATAAATGTTCGTCATCACTGGTCATTATTAAGTGATATTTAGGGAATAAAACAGTTTAAGTACTATTTAGAGAAATAACTTAAGTTTTAATGCTATTTAATGCAAATATTTCTTTAAGAAAATACATAAGTGGTATTTTAAGAATTTTTTCAAAATCTTTTACCAAGTGTTATTTGATGGTTTTCTAGAAAACCGACATGAAAAGCTGAATGCGCTTTTGGCCCAAATTTCTTCATGACCAATTCACCTAACTGGCCTAAGGAAACCAAGACGTCCACCACCACCGCCTTAAGTCTTTCCTACCTTATCACAAATCACAATAAAGAAAATAAAGTCTTGAAGTGACTTCGGCGGAAGAAAGAGTAGCCACGTCCAATGTTCTATGTCCTACACTAATTAATTAAAGTCGAATTCGATTCCTGACAATTGCACGAAAAACAACGATATTAAACATAGGACTTTGTAAGTACCAGGTGCATACTCTAAACTTTGCCAACAATCTGTAATCAAAGTTTAATTTACCTCCTCTTAGTACCGTCTGACTGGGTCTAAGGAGACCCTCAGGAATGTGGCTCATCCTTTTTTTAGAACTAATATTTTTTTATTAACCTAAGTATTTTGGATATTTTAATACTCCGTAGTACAAACTAAATTCGGAAATATTAAAATAATAATGCTAGGGGTACATTATGTTGTTTGTACACCAAACAAAAATAGACACACACAAACATTTCATAACGCACAAATATTGAGTGTCTACGTGTGTCTGTGTTTTCTTGTTGTACAAATCGGGCATTTTGGTCTAAATCTAGTATTGTCATATTAAATTTTAGAGTAAATTTCGTAATTGGTCCTTTATAACAGGGGGGTTTCCCTATTTAGTCTTCTTTTATCAAATATTACCCCAGTGGTCCTTCTTTTATGGGTATCTTTCCACAAATAGTCTTTTTTTGATCTTCTATCATGTTGGCGTTAATTTAAGGGCTAAAAGTGTAATTTCACAATGAGAATATATCTTTTTTGTCCTACACAATTCCAAAGGTTGTTCCGTTTGCGTCGTTTGTGAATTACATTCGCTTTCTACTATAATTATAGTCTACAAATGTGGTCTTCCATCGGAATCCTGGTCCAAAATCAAAGTCATTATTTTTGTGTTACCCGCTTAACCAATATCAGAACACGTCACTAGACATAATGTTGATGTCAAATTATACTTTTAGCCTTTAAATTAACAATCACATGGTGGAAGATTAAAAAAAGGACCATTTGTGGAAAGACACCCTTAAAAAAGGACTACGAGGGTACTATTTGATAATAAAGGACTAAATAAGGAAACCCCCTGTTATAAAGGACCAATTATGGATTTTATTCTAAATTTTAATGTTATTATGGATAACATTTTTTAAAACACTAAAAATAAGCATTGAATCTATTATGACACATGCACATTGTCAAGCTAGAATATTTATCTAACAATAGGTTTGGTTCAACGAATTTAAAAAAGAAAATAAAAGAAAATATAATAAAGAACAATAGGTTTGGTTCAACGAATTTAAAAAAGAAAATAAAAGAAAATATAATAAAGAACAATTTTTCCTATTGGGAAAAGAGGAAAAGAAAAGTAAAAGAAAATGAGTGCAAAGTACACTAAGAGAAGAAAATACAATTTTATCATTTTGATACGTGAGAAAATCATTTTCTTTTATTTTAATTATAAATTTCTTAAACCAAACAGAGGATACAGAAATCATACACTATACCGAGTATATCTCCTCTTTTTTTAATAAAAAAATCTGAGTATATGTACAATTATTTGGAAATAATCTTGTGGTTTATTATTCACAACTGCTGGCCAAATATACAAACTTAAGAATATAAAGACAAGTTACATGGGCTTGGGCCTGATGATAACTACGGGCCAAATATACAAATAGACTAAAGAACTATCTCTATCTCAATACTCCCCCTCAAGTTGGCGTATGAATATTAAGAATGCCCAACTTGGAGAGTAACACGCAAAAAATGAGGTTCAATTTCGTAATGTGCTGGTCAGCAAGACTCTAATGCTAATAAAAGAGTCATCTCAATAAAAAGTTCAAACTTATAATTGTAGGCCGGCAAAGATTCGGTGCATATACTATAACAATGGTCTTACTTTAATAATTCGTCTATTTATGATTTTAAAAATCCTCAAATTCTTTGCGAAGATATTAATGAGGCGTCTCACATGTTAGCGTAGACTTCTTTCTTTGTGAAGGATCAAACAAACAAGACAAAAATATTTCAATCCAAAACCTCTAAAACAATTGCATTAATCATCATAGTAGGTCATATATTTTTATTACGGTTCAATATATTTTTTCTACAAGTTATCAGAGTTAAAAATTGATCACAAAAATCACATGTGAATAACCAGTTAGAATGAAGGGAGTATCATTTTACATGTATCTTTGTATTTCTACACGAAATATCAATAATATATAAAAATGTTAATATATTTATTTTAGTTAGTAAATTATGAATTAACATAAATTACTAAATTGAAAAAATGACTCTGGCCACTCTCATGTATTTTTGAGTCCGCCACTGATTTTTCGCAGCGTTAATAATACTTCGTATGACTTACTGAAAAGAATATGCTTCTATGGTACATACCTTTTTTTGAACTTTTTAATAAAAAAAACTATTTTTAAAATTTTCTTATTTAAAAAACCAGATATTTACTTAAATAATTAGAAAATGCTTATAAAAGAATTATTTGGGAGGAAATTCTCTGTATATTGAGTTGGCTTGTGAAACTTGTTTTGAATACAAATATCTAACCTTCTTTATATAAAAAGAGGGTAAAACAAACAAGGAAATTTCTATTCCTACTAAAATAAGAATTAAACAAACTAGGAAAGATACTAAATAGTAAACCTAATCCAACTAGTAAAGATACTAAACCTAATCCCAAAGGAATTCGGTTTCCTTTTTCAATCCCGCTTCCTTCTTCTGTCTCTAACACTTTCCTTCTTCAATCTTGTTTCCTTCTTCTATCTCTAACACCCCCCCCCCCTCAAGCTGGAGCATGAGAGTTCAACATGCACAGCTTGGACATAAAAAAAGGTTCCCTCGGTTCGCACATCTGCGCAAGCTTCTCCGGCAGGTCCCACGTGCAATTCCTACACGTACAAATTGGGAACTGCTCGTCTGCTCCAAACCTGCAAGAAACGTTCCCTCGGTTCGCGCATCTGCGCAAGCTTCTCCGGCAGGTCCCACGTGCAATTCCTACACGTACAAATTGGGAACTGCTTCAAACCTGCATAAAACGTTCTCCCGGTTCGCGCATCTGCGCAAGCTTTTCCGGCAGGTCCCACGTGCAATTCCTACACGTACAAATTGGGAACTGCTCTAAACCACAGAAACCGAGCAACGAACGATGGACGCGATGCGGACGATCGTGAACAGTAACTGCGATCAAGAGAAACTGCTGTCGGGACGGTCGACCCACTCGACCGTTCTTCAGCAACGGTCGACCGTTCCGGTACTTCAGCAGCAACAACAGGCGACGATCGATGGACGCGATGCCGGTCGATCATGAACAGTAGACGCGGAAAGAGTTGTTTGTCTCCGTAGAACAACCCTTGTCCGACCACTTCTTCAAGAATGATGGAGGACAATAAAAAAATATAAAAATCACAATATCCCGCCGGTAGGCATTAAATTGTGTATGCCCACCGGCAGGGGAAGAAGCGTGTTTGAGGTCTCAAGAATTCAAAACTGGCTCTGATACCATGAAAGAATTATTTGAGAAGAAATTCTCTGTATATTGAATTGGCTTCTGAAACTTGTTTTGAATACAAATATCTAAACCTCTTTATATAAAAAGAGGGTAAAAGAAACAAGGAAATTCCTATTCCTACTAAAATAAGAATTAAACAAACTAGGAAAGATACTAAATAGTAAACTTAATCCAACTAGTAAAGATACTAAACCTAATCCCAAAGGAATTCAGTTTCTTTCTTCAATCCCGTTTCCTTCTTTTGTCTCTAACACTTTCATTCTTCAATCTTGTTTTCTTCTTCTATCTCTAACAGCTTATTTGTTCATAGGTGCATGGACTACCATAAAATTTACTTACCAAAAAAAGAGGATCAAACAAACAACACAAAAATATTTCAATGCAAAACCACTAAAATGTTTGCATTATTCATCATAGTAGTAGGTCATATATAGTTCACTAGGAATTGAAGCGACGCACAGCTCGACACCTGGACTATATGTAGGTAGACCCCACATACCCACTAAACAACTTAAAAAAGAAAAAAAAAGTAAAAGCCACTTGACAACAATAGAAAACAGTAGTAGTACACGACACTAGTCAACTTAGAAAATCTACAACAACAACAACATTGAACCAAACGTCGTCGTCCCGAGAAGCATCACGTGATAGAACCCCGCCTTTGTCCCCCAATATGCCGAAGAAGCTTCCGGCGCCGGCGGAGCCGGAGCTTCCGGAGCCGGCGGAACTGGAGCTTCCGGAGCCGGGTGAACCGGAGGCTCCGGGTGCGGATGGACCGGAACCGGGGGCAACGGAGCTGGGAGAAACGGGACCGGAGCATCCCACGGGCCGGTTCTCTTGAACGTCACAACCAGCGGGGAATCGCCCAGCGCCAAGATCCGAGCACCTCCGGCTCCGGGAAACACGCCGACATCCTGGCAGACCACCTGGAGCGTGCCGGCCACGGTCGGGCAGAACACGAACTTGTAACCCGGCCCGTGTTTCTCGATCTTGAACCAGTTCCCGATCGTCTCCGGCCCGGGGTTCCCCTCTGCGCCGCCGGTGACGACGGGGAACTTCTCGGCCGCCTCGTCGTACTTCCCCACCCTCCACACCGTCTCGTTCAAGCAGGCGGCGGCGATCGGGGCGGAGAATTTCACGTTGACGTCGGTCGAAAGCTGGACCGGACCGGTCCGGCCTTCGACCGGCGAGATCACGACCGGTAAACCGGTCCGGTCCTCGCCGGATTCTTGGACGATGTCGCGGGGGCAGGCGGCGTGTTTCTCGTTGACTTTAGCCGGGGAAAGGCCGCCGCCGGTAACCGGGAGGACGAAGTAGTTGACCCCGGCCAGCAACCTTCCGCCGCCGGCGTCGAGAACCGGGGACTTCTCTGCTCCGTCGTCGGAGGTGGGGTTCTCGGAGAGGGATGGGAAGGGGAGGAGGGACGAAAGTGAAAGGACGAGAAAAAGTTGGAGTTTCATTTTGGGGTCAAAATGAAATATTGAGAAGTTGGGTTTGAACTATGAAATCATGGAGGTGGTTAGTTAGTGGAATTTATAGCAGAAAAGATATTTGAAAATCACCTAACTCACACTACTTGGAAGTTGGAAGTAGTAACGTGTTTCACCAACCTCCTCAAGTCAAATTAACCCAAGATCTTAAAAAATATTTCATCCCTTCAAATACTTTTTACGTCATTTCAAAAAAATTATCACAATTTAATTATAAAATGTGAAAAAAAGTATATTTGATTATAATCTGAATTTAGTAAAATATGGTTCATTTTAAAATTTAATTTTGATATATTAATTTATTTGATGATCAAAGTGTAACAGAGTTTGACCAAAAAATTCAAACTGTCTCAATCTTTTTTGGGACCAAAAAATTCAAACTGTCTTCGTCTAGAACAATTTTCAAATTTTAACTTTCAACAATTAAAATTGATAAATATTAACCATTAAAAAAATAAAACATATCCCCTCGTCCCAAATTAAATTGCATGTTTCCTATTTACAGGTCAAACTTTATTCACTTTCTGCATTAGATTTTTTTGACTTGTGTTGAACTGATCTGTAGGATCGTTTTTTGGAATTTCTCAGTCGGACACCCATCCTGGGACTATTCTCGTTCCAGCACGCTTAACTACAAAGTTCTGAAGTTAAAGAGGTGTCAAATGCTTCCTAAAAGCAATTGGTGATAGAAAGGTGAATACTTTGTATTTAACCACATTTCTCTGTAGCCCCAACCCGAGGTAGATTCGTATAGGGCACCCCCTATAGTTCTCTCCCTAATTTGGCAAAATTTATTTCATACAAAAAAACCAGCAACACAATGCTTTAAAAAAACACATTTCAATTTTCACAGCTCTATATTTTACAAGAGCCCAAGATGCAAAATCACAACAACAAATCTGAGTCAAACCCCAATACGCTCTGGAGAGGGTGTGTGTACGCAGCAGACTTTGCCCCAACTTGAAAGTAGCAAAGTCACATTAACCTTACTAGAGGTAACTCACTCCATCTCCTTCTACCACCTCGCCGAGTCGGAAAGCTTCAAAAGCCTCATCCTCGAGGATTTTCCGAGCCGTGTCCGGGGTCACAACTAGGACCATCCCGATTCCCATGTTGAAAGTCCGCCTCATTTCCGCATCTTCAATTCTACCCGCCTTCACATCATAACATATGTTTTTCTCAATACAAAATGAAAAATGAGTGTATTCCCAAAATAGTCCATTCTAATAGGGTGTTTTCCCAAATTAGTCCTCAATACGTAATAATTACCAACGTAGTCCTTTGTAATTGAGATATATTTCCTAAATAGTCCTCTGTCAAAAATGCATATGCATATTAAATGATAGTTAATTGAGGGTATTTTTGTATTTTCCATCATATAAACTATGAATAAATCTTCAAAACGGTCCTTTCAAATTAAATGGACGATTGCTAGAGGAAGTGATCCCCCCAAGTAGGCTCATGAATTCCATTTCGGGGAAATATTTACTTAGAAATTATCAGTTTGGAAAATACTTAACTATAAAAGAGTACTTCGAAAACATACTTTAAGTGTAGATGATGGAAAATACAAAAATACCCTCCATTTCACTGTCATTTAATAAGTAAATTTGACAGAGGACTATTTATGAAATAAATCTCAATTACAAAGGACCATGTTGGTAATTATTGTTTATTGAGGACTAATTTGGAAAAATGCCTAATTAGAAAGGACTATTTTGGGAATTCACTCATGAAAAAATTATACAAATACTCCCACCAGGACTACGTAATTATCACCAATGCTTCCAAAAATTCAATATTTTTACGATAATACTCCAAGTTCACATAAAATTAGGGGATTCATGTAAACTAAAAATTCTCACAAAGTATTATAAAATAATATTCCGTAAATTGTGCAATATTAGGGGTGTTCTTGTAAAATCTCCGATTATTCACAGTATTGGGATGTTTTTTTTCCAATGCACAAAGAAGATGAAAACCATAGTTGTGAGGAAATAAGACCTAACCTCTTGAATCCATTTGAATACGGGAGGAACTACCCATGAATCTTTGTTAACGATGGCCCCTAAATCTTTAGGAAAAACGCGAGGTATATTATCTGTAAAGCCTCCACCGGTGATGTGAGCTATCCCTTTAACCACTCCTTTATTAATAATGTCAAGTACCTTAAGAAACATTAGAAAGAAACAAAGAAAAAAACAGTTAATTATCATTGTATTCTCTAAAACATTGCAAACACAAATGCAGCAGGTAAAAATTTACAATTTGTTTACCTGTTTAACATAAATGACAGTTGGGGCCATTAAGGCTTCGCCTAGTGTGATCGAGTCACCAGGAAGCTGGTCATTCAAAGAGAGGCCACTTTGTTTGATCACCCTGTTTCATTTTCTTAGTGTGAAGGGCATTATGGGGAAAATTGAAAATTGAACTTTCAAGCTATAGTTTTTAGGTACAGAACAAGGAGAAGAAGTATGGCTCTAACCTTCTGACAAGAGAGAATCCATTTGAATGAACTCCACTAGATGGAAGGCCAATGAGGACATCTCCGGGAACAATATTCTTCCCGTTAATAACGGAATCTTTTTTCACAATACCAACTGCAAAACCACTAAGATCATACTCCCCAGTTGCATAGAAATCTGGCATTTCTGCAGTCTAAACCAATAACTTGATCCATTCAACACAACTAGAAGAAAGAATTCGTTATAAAATGATAATTTCCTTTTTTGCCCGTATCAAAATAAACTTCACACTTTCCTTATTTCCTTTTAAGAAAAAGAAAGTGTGGCTCAAATAAGTTTTCTTTCTTCTAAACGAATTCTAGCCATCAACTTTTCACTTTTCAACACTTTTTTAAAACTCCATGAAGCCAAATTATGAGGTTTATTTTGGGAGGAAAAAAAGATTTCCAAGTATAAGAAAACTCATCACAAAGTAATCAAATCAATTTGATATTTTCCAATTTTATAAAAGATTACTTCATTACACAGCGCGAGTTTCTATATCACCTTCTAAAATATTAAAGAGTACATTTGTTTAGCAAGAAAGGCAGGTACCTCTCCCCCCAAAAGGGCACAATCAGACTGCTTGCAACCATCTACAATGCCTTTTATCACCTAATAAGCAATCAATTGAAAAACTAAATGAGCACATAATGTAAGAATATTAAACTCCATAACCACTTTATGCAGAAAACCTGCGTATACACACCTTTTCTGCAAGATCAACATCGAGATGGCTTGTTGCAAAGTAATCAAGAAAAAATAATGGTTTTGCTCCAGAGGTGACAATATCATTAACACTCATTGCAACCTGATAACACGAATGCCTCTTTAACATTAGTTGCATAAACTTACATAGAAAGTGATATACCAGAAGACAGAAAACGCACCAGATCAATCCCTATCGTCTCGTGGATTCCAGTTTCAAAAGCAAGTTTTAGTTTTGTCCCCACCCCATCGGTGCCAGCCACAAGGTATGAATCCCCTGATAAAGTCATAAGTGAGTATATACTGTTAACAGAATGAAGGCTTCATCTCCAACAGGATTTGAGGAATTTTAAGGATGTTTTTGAAAATTCTTTAATAGGATCATGGCACTTTTTTTCTTCAAAATAGATGCACCAATGAACATTCCCAACTCCTAAGATACATCCATAGAAGTATAACACAAACAAAAAAAACCACTTTAAATGTTAAAATCACCGCAATCCTCTATAGATTAAACTCTAAAAGAGTACATGCATAGGAGGGATGGCATGATGTTCTAATCAACTTAACCAAAACTGCAGTTTATCTTACATTGTTTAGTTTAGAAGACTTCCACTTATTCCTATGCGATTTTAGCAACAGCATATAAATGGGTAAGAAGGCCCAAATAAACACACACTACAATAGACTAGCCAAGTAGCCAAACCAAACAAACCAGTATATCCCACTAGAACAGACTAGTATATGTGAATACCTAAAGGAAAGAGGCCTCCAAAACCGCCGATTCCAGGTGCCATTTTGGCAATTCTCCTGACAAGCTCTGATCCTGCATCAATGTCAACCCCAGCATCTTTATACGTAAGACTGGCACTGATGGCCTTATTATCATGGCTGTTGCTACCATGACTTGCGGACATCATGTTGGTTTTCCTCTTGCTTTGAGGATGCAACTTTAGACATGATTTTGAATGAACACTGAAGACGCATCTAGGTCCAGAAATACATAAGTTGGAGCTCAAGGTATGTGACTTTTTGCATGAAATGGGTGATTTCATTGTGCACCCGGTTAGCTCCATATTTGCTATGTAAGGTGTGGTCATTGCAAGCCAAGAATCACTGGATTTTCAAAGAACTAAGATTATATAAGATGAAGATTAAAAACAGATGAAGTCTTCAAAAGCATATCTACCTTCAAATTAAAATAAATTCTGTCTCAAACAATCATTCACATAATTAAAACAGAAAAATATACTCCGGGTAAAATAGAAAATATACTTGCAATTTACATAGTAAATCATAGCTTAGTTTAATTGTCATATCTTAAATATTTCAATTAAAAAAAACATCTCTCGAGGACACATTTTAGAATGTATATGTTTTATTGAAAAAACCATAGCTTAGTTTATTTACAGAGTAGATCATAGCTTAGTTATTTTTTTTTACCAAAAAAAGAAACATGTTTTTTATGGTATATTTCATAATTTATATTTTAATTTAATTATCAAATATTTTAAATATTTAAATTTTCTCAAATTTTTCTCACACTTACCAATTTTATTTAACAATTAACATGAATATCACTTTAGACAGAAATAAACAATTAGGGCAAACAAAATAGAAAGAATTCAAACAAAATCGGGCAAATAAAATTAAAACGCACCAAATAAACAACACATAAGACTATTTTGTGCACAAATGAATTACTCCCTCCATTCCAAACAAAAAATTCACATCCACTTTTCACATTTCTCACTCCTCTGCAACATTTTCAACCATACAATTTCATTTTTTTCTTAATCAAGTCAAAAGTGGAAGGCTTTTTGGAATACCCGGAGGTCCTGAACCGCGGCGGCCAGGGGCGGAGGGATGGTGAACGGTCGCCGGAGCCGGGAAGAGGCGTGCAGGCCCAAGACGAAGGGAATGGTGATGCCGGGGTACGGAGACTGCTGGGCCTGGCGTGGGGCAGAAGAACTAAGAAGTGAAGAGGAAAAGCGGAGGGATTTCAAGCCATTTCACTTTTAGATTTGGTCTGGGCTTTGAGATTTTTAGAATAGATTGGATGAAACCATCATATGGACTGGGCACTGCATAGTGTTGGGCCTGTTTCATTGTGGGCACATCCACCATTGGCTAAAACGGTCTTTTTCTAGTAAGATGTTTTGTCAAATTAGTCGTCACTCATCAGTAAATAATAACTACCAATATGGTCTCTAGCAATTGACATGTACTACTTAAATAGTCCACTTGTCAAAAGTTATTAAATGATAGTTAAAAGTGGATATTTTTGTATTTTTCATCATCTAAAGTGTGAATAAATCGTTAAAATGGTCCTTTCAAATTAAGTGAATGGCTGCTAGAGAAACAGACCTAGCCCGAATAGGCTTATGGAAAACTCCATTTCAGAAATTACTTAGATTTTATTAGTTTAAAAAATACTTAATTATAAAAGAGCATTTTGAGAACATATTTTAAGTCTATGTGATAGAAAATACTAAAGTATCTTCTATTTGACTGCATTTAATATAATTTTTTGGCAGCACACTGTTTTAGGGAATAAATCTCAATTTCAAAGACCACGTTGGTAATTATTATTTATTGAGAACTAATTTAAGAAAATACTCTATTAGAATGGGCCGTTTTGATAATTTACTATAATCCACTATTATTTTTGCTTCAAAAGTGGTATCGCTCACCCCAAGCGACCCTCGCCCTGTGCTAGACGATAATATAGGAAGAGGTAAATCATGGTGACTCAACCGGCAACAGAGGGTGGGACCAGTACTCACTATTAGGGCTGTGCATTATTCGGTCCAAACCCGGACCTACCCGAAGACCCGCCAAAATCAAACCGGACCGGTCCTAATTCTGTCCGGTCTCCGTCCATAAATTTCTATTATCCGGGTTCAGGTCCGGTCCGGTCCAAACCTGGTGAGACCGGTGGACCGACCGGTGGACCGGTTATATCATTAATATGAGTTTATATTTTACTTAAATTCTTTAATATATGGGCTTTAGGGCTTAATTTATATACACAATAATGTCAATACCCAATAATCCACCTTAGTCTAGTAGCAAATCCACTTATCAAATCGCCGAAGAAAACTCAAATCGCCACCGCCGAAGAAAACTCAAAGGACACGCACAGACGCACTCACGCAGCGGCGCAGCGCAGCAGGTTCTCAACTCGCGGATTCTGCCCAATCCTCCGGCAATCGCAGCGCTTTCAGCACACGTTCACTCCGTCCGCACTCCGCAGGTACGCAGTCTCAACTCTCCGACAAATCCCAGGTTCTCAACTTGTCGATTCTTGCTAAAATGTCATAGGGTTAACTAATTTGGATTTTTGTCCTGATTTCCAGTCACTTGGTCCAGATTCTTGCTTTGAAGCATCTATGTTATATATATACTTCATATATGCTTGAAGTTCTTCATATACATAATTAAAATTGTACGGAACAAAAGCTATATTTAATTTTCAATTTTTAACTTTAAACATAAGCTTTTTTTATGTTATAAATTTTAATGCTCGTTGAAGCCTTTTTTGAAAATATTTCTCTTCAATTTTTTTTTATTTGTTTTACTTATTTAGTTTTGAAATTTATATGAATGGTTATATTAATTATCTTTAACACAGATGTCTAGTTCTCATTCCAAAAGACCACATCTGTCAAGCACGGGAGAAAATGTTGACACTAATATACAAATGACAAGTGAGGACAATGCGACAGAACCTTTAAATGAAGATGCGCAGATGACATCTGAACCAAGCAGAACAAGTAAACAAGTGGTGAGAAAGTTCAAACCGAGATCCGGATGTTGGAAGCACTTCAAGGAAACTAAAGAGAATGGCAGTCGAGTTGCAGGTGAGTGCAATTATTGTGGTAAAGTGTATAAGGCTGACTTTGATTAGAATGGCACCAAAAATTTAAATAATCACATCCCCAAGTGTCCTGAAAATCCTAAGAATAAATCCAAAGAAGTTCGAACACAATTGATTTTAGAAAGAGACTCAAATAATGAAGGAGAAGCAAAATTAAAAAGTTGGATTTTAAACCCTCATGAGGCTAGATTAGCCATAGTAAAACACATTGTGATTGATGAGTTGCCTTTTCGACATGTTGAAAAGAACGGGTTTAAGTTGATGGTGTCTGTTTTAGCTCCTGGACTTAAAGTGCCTTCACGTACGACTATTGCACGAGATGTTTATCAATTGTATGTCAATGAAAGAGTCTTATTGAAAGAACATCTTGTGAATGCATGCCAAAGAGTTTGTGTGACCACTGATACATGGACTTCTCTACAGAGGTTAAATTATATGTGTGTGACTGCGCATTTTGTTGATAATGATTAGAAATTGCAAAAAAGGATTATTAGTTTTTGTACAATTTCTAGCCATAAAGGTGATGCTATTTCTCTTGCACTTATATTACAATGTGTTTGGATGATTGGGGCTTGTTGATAAATTGTATACAGTTACTGTTGATAATGTCGGGAGCAATAGTACTGCATGTACTGCTCTTGTTGAAGATTTCAAAAGAACTCAACATCATCTCTTCTCAAATGGAGATTTTTTGCAGGTTAGATGTGTTGTCCATATCCTTAATTTGGTGGTGTGGGATGATTTGAAAGTAGTGGGGAAGTCAGTGAGTCGCATTCGAGCTGCGGTAAAGTTTATTAGACAATCACCAAGTAGAGAGGCAAGATTTTATGAATGTGCACTTGCTGAAAAAATTGAGTGTAAAGCATCTTTATGTTTAGATACTCCCACAATATGGAACTCTACTTATAAAATGCTCAATGTTGCACAGAAGTACGAAAATGCTTTTCAGAAGTATGCCAAGATTGATCCCTACTTTGTTATTGATTTCTCAAAGGATAAAGTTGATAAAGTAGATAGACCTCCTAATGCTAAAGATTGGGTTCAAGCTAAACATTTGATGGTTTTTTGGAGGCTTTTTATAATGCTACTTTACATTTGTCTGGTACTTCCTATGTGACATCTAACTTGCTCTTTTTTGAGATTGTGGCTATATATAAGATGTTGCAAAATCTTGAAGATATTGATGAGGTGATTGATGTTCAAGATATAGAGATTGGTTTAGAGAGTGAAGAAGATGAAGTTATGGTGAGAAACTTCAAAGAAATGGCTAACCGTATGAAGTTGAAATTTGAAAATTATTATGGGAGGCCAGAGAAGTTGAACACCTTGGTGTATATCCTAGATATAAGTTGGAGGGTTTAGAAATATGTGTGTGTGACCTATTTGAGGCAACAAGTGGTGATAGCATTATAGAAAAAGTGAAGGGGAGTGTTGAGACACTATTTGATGAGTATTGGCAACTTTATAAGCCATCTCAAGCTCAAAGCGGACAGAGTAGTGAGATTCTCAATGAATTGGAAAATGCTACATCTATGTCAGGTAGGGATGACAACGGGCCGGGTTTGGGTCGGATAGTACTATACCCGAACCCGACCCGACTTTTAAAACCGAAACCCGAATCCGACCCGATACCCGACATTTTAAGCCAAAACCCGACCCGACCCGAACCCGGCATTTCAATCCAAAACCCGAATATGACCCGAACCTGACTTTTAACCAATAATCATTTCGACGTACCCCATTAATTTGAAAAGAATTAAATCTAATTTTTGTGTCTCATTTCATATTAAGAAATTATTAAAAATGATTATAAAATTATTTGATATAGTAGCACTTTGTCAAGAGATTATACGGAGTGCTCATTATATCCATAGATATGCTTTTATGTTATAAAATATTTGGGTTTGAGTCGGGTCAGGTTTGGGTTCGGGTCGGGTCGGGTAAAATTATAAACCCACACCCGACCCGACCCGATGTCGGGTTCGGGTAAAAAAATTCGGGTCAGGTTCGGATTATTTTATTCTTGGTTCGGGTTCTGATATTTTAGTGCTCGGTCAGGTCGGTTAAGCTCGGGTCAGGTTGAAATGCCATCCCTAATGTCAGGTCAAACATATGCTCAACAGTTACAGAAAAGGTTGAAAGGGACACAAAGGGCAAGAGGAAAGAGCTGCAAAAATATTTGAATGAGGGACTTGAAGAAGATTCGGAAGTGGGGGATGATTTGTTAGGTTGGTGGCGCGTCCACGGTCCTCGATATCCTGTTCTTGCTCGTATGGCACGTGATATTTGTTGGGAACGAGGCTTGGCTGACGCAGCGGAAAACAAAAATTTAGAGTCCAAAACTCGATTCCACCCAAGAACAACTTACGTAAATTACTAGCTATAGTAAGAAATTTACCTTAGCGGTGAAAAATGGAGAACGGAGAAACGGTCGGGGATGGTTTTGAGGAGATGAACGTAGCGTCAAACGTATGAAGCCTCCAACGTATCCACACGAACTTGCTCTGGAGTCCTAGATTAAACTTGTGCTAGCAAGTTTAATTTAGGATAGTAAAACTATAATAATACTACTTTGGGAGTAATAAATATATAGTAAAAATATTTATCTTATAAATATTTCTTTATAATATTTTGTATATATTTCTAACACTTTAGAAAAATAACTTGGAACACAAAATAATATTTTTCTTCCTTTCTCTCTCTATGGCCGAAATTCACCCTTGAAAATGGGGAGGGATATTTCTCATTTTATAATATATTGCATTAAGGAATTGCTAGGAAATTGCTTAGGGACAAAAACAAATTTGGCTTAATGCATTGTTCCCAACCAACACAACAATACAAATATTCTTTACTAATCAAATATTTGATTATATAAATCAAATATATCATTAGGTAAAAAATCAAAATATGTTTTGTATCTTTCTCTTGAAATTTTCGGCCATTTCAAATTTATAATATATCATATTTTATTTTGACATCAATAATTATCAAATAATTAAAATGATGAAAAATAAAAAATTATATATATATATATATATATATATATATATTCGGCACTACATATATATATATAATAAAATTTGTTTTGTCAAAATATAATTATCATATAATTAAAATGACACAAACAAAATATAATTTTAAAATACATATGTATTTT
>OOIL02001766.1:223739-259889 GCA_900332095.2 Cuscuta campestris
ATACGGCCCCACATATCAGAGAATGTAATAACTTCAAGTCTAAGGATAGTTATAGCAAGGTCGATTTGAGAATACTGATAAACACATTACTGTAGATCCATGCAGTATTCTCAAGATGGGTCAATCCAGTCACATATTATCGATATAATATGCACCTACGTACAGATTAAGATATCACAATACCTATAGTCTATGAGACGCAACTATCTCATCTCGTACATACTAGTCTTGATACGTTATGATGTCCGTATTATCATAAAGTGCGACTAGGGATATTTTAGACATAGCCTTCGTCAAGAAGTAACAGTCTCATAATCAGAACATCGTAGTCCTCATCTATGTTACTGAAGCGCTATCGTCTATGGACTGAAGCTATGTTATGTTACACGAGATATAAAACATAATTCAGAGCCTTTCATTCATGATAAAGTGTACAGTTACATAGGTATTTGATTGCCGCTAGGGCACCTAAATACAACAATATTTTGGCTGTGCTTGTTTCTACCGTAGCATCAGAGTCTGCATTCAGTACAGGAGGACGTCATCTTGATGCATTCCGAACATCTTTAACTCCAAAGGTCAACTCTTTACTTTAACTACTTAAACTTTCTCTTGTATTTATATTTTTTTTGACTTTTTTTTAAAGATGGTACAAGCTTTGATATGTTCTCAAGATTGGCTAAAGACATCTAAGAAGATTGACATGGAAGAAACACTCGATGAGTTAAAATC
The DNA here is from genome assembly GCA_900332095.2 of Cuscuta campestris. Taxonomy (NCBI): domain Eukaryota; kingdom Viridiplantae; phylum Streptophyta; class Magnoliopsida; order Solanales; family Convolvulaceae; genus Cuscuta; species Cuscuta campestris. Next base: position 224,472 of record OOIL02001766.1, read on the forward strand.
AGTTGAAAAAGGTAACAATTACAATTAGTACTTTAGCATATTGTTTTTATTTTTCAAATGCATTTCTTTGGCTTAAGCTTATGAGTTATGACCTATCCTTTTTACCAAAATCACTTGGATATTTGTTTTACTAGATATGGCAAACTTGAGTGTTCATGATTGTGTTGTGGATACCGTTGATGTTTTAAGGCTTTGATGTGCGGTAGCGGGTAAGATTAAACTTGATTCCATATTACTTTGAAACTTTTTGTGTTAAATTTATTTCTAAAATTGCATGCATTCATTGCTAAATATATATAAATATTTTTTTTTGCATATTCAAGGGCTCAAGAATATTGGAACTCGGGAGTCCTGCCTTCTTGGGAGTGTGGACTTTGGTTCAAGATCAAGATTTCATGAATTATTATATTATAAATATTTGACAATATACATTTATGGTTTTTGCGTTATCTATTAGAGTTGGTGTGAAATTTTAACTTACATATTCTAATTTGCTTTAAGTTAAAACCTATGAATTGTGATTGGATATTTAAATGTGGTTGTTTGTATTGACTATTGATTATGGGATTTTTTGGAATATTGAAGTATGTTGTTTGGAGCATTGGACTATTGGAGTAATGGAGTATATTGTTTTTCTCAATTCTATTAAATTTTAAAGAAACTGCCATTCTCCCCATTGCAAATCTTCAAAGTTTCAATCAAATGGCATATTCCCCCTAATTCGGTCCTTAATCGGGCGAGTCCGGACCGGTCCAGTTTTTTTCGGTCCGGTCCCGGTCCGGTTTTACACTATATCGGTCCGGTCTACAGTCCATTAATTTGCTTTTATTTGGTCCTGGTCTGGTCTGGGTTTGGACCAATGCACAGCCCTACTCACTATGCACAAGGAGTCTCCCTCATTTTTTGAGAGGTTTCTCCCACGCTGCCACTAGTGAGACTCGATTATTGGTCTCTTGTTCTAAATTATATCTCTAAGACTAGTTGAGCTCTCCATCGAAGCATTTTTTATCATTTCATTTATTTTATCTCTTGTATTCTTGTAGCTAAAATAAAATGTCCTAAAAAAGATACTTCTTTCAACCAAAATCAACACTTGCACAACTTTGGATATAACTTACATTCTCCTAATACTTGCAACACTATCCTCAAGTGTTTGACATGTTATTCTTTTTTTTGTGAATAAACCACTACAAGAAAATAAAGATACAAGAACACTAATTAAGGAACTAAGAAATAAATCTATCCTATTGGGTAGAACACATCCTTATTGACCTCGATGATGGTGTGTAGTAGACAATCCTATAAAAAACAACAAATAATCAAATTTGAGTGTGGGGCCTGTTCTATGACAATTCTTTTTGAGCGGTCACAGAGCACACTGGACACATATGATATTTGTTTGTAAAATTGATAATTTCTACCTATCCCTTATCCCCCGCCACCCAAAGTCAACTAAACTTGCGGGTGGAGGGGAGATTACCGGAGGGAGGGATTTAGGAAGTAACAACTATCAATTTTACGAATGAAACACCGTAGAATTGTGATTGTGACAGTGTTTTTTTGTGGCCACTCCAAGAAAGTGGTCTTAGAACCTAGCCGTTTGAGTTTAATTAAATTTTATAAATAAACCTTATAATTTCCAATTTTAAGATTAGTCCATGTCTGGGATTGATTTTGAAATGATTTTCAAATACAAAATCCCAAAATCTGCCACGTAATTTTTGTTTAATTCGAAATCGAAAATTAAAATTAAAAAGTCAAGAATAGATTTTTCATCTGTACATTTCTATTTTAAGAATACTTCATGTTTGAGATTGATTCCGAAATAATTTTCTAATATGAAATAGGAGACCAACAAGGTTTCTTTGACACTGAAATCCAGTGTCAATGGAAGATACTCGCTATTTAGAGTTCCAAATAAAAAATTAATGATTTTTACCCACTATTCTTATCTAAACCTTTCTATTACACCCTTACCTAGCTCGATCAATGCGCCCAATTAGACCCCCTTTTACTCCTTTCAAATGTATGGCTTTTATGCAAATGCATAATAGCCACCATTTGGAGAGGTAAAAGGAGGTCTAGGGTGGGGGCTTGAGACTCCATATAGGTGTGTCATGTGTGAGTGGGGTGGTGTACATTTGAGGTAAACATTTGTTGTATCCCTACCAAGAAAAAATTATCAATTTTACATGGATCCGAGAATAATATATTCTTTTTTTTTAAATTTTCATATGGAATTCACTCAACTCAAGGTGGTGGAAGGAAAGGATTGTCCACTGTAGTCCTGCATATGATCAAACTGTGAGATCGGGAGAAGAAGCTGAAAGCTGGAGCGAGTGAAGATGGTGAGCAAAACAGAGGAGGACAGAGTGAACAGATTGGGGATTCAAGTGGACAACGGAGGTGGCGGCGCGTGGGAATATCTTTCTCTCGTCAGGAAACTTAGGCTCCGCAGATCTGATAAGGTCTTGAAGCACGGCATCTCTCTCCTCAATGATGCCAAATCTCGATCTGCTCTTGGCACTGAAGGTATTCCCTCTCCTGCCGTGGAATAAAATCTTTTAAACCAGAATTGGTATTCTTAATCCCTGAATCCCGATTCAGTAATGGATTGAAATATTGAATGATGGATTTTTTGGGCTATTTCTTGTTTTTTCGTTGCCAAAGACTTTGTTGTCAAGCGATATTACTTTGACCCTCCCAGATGGGAGGTCACAAGTTCGAACCCCAGTGGGGCATCGATTCAGTAGGTTGAGAAAGTATATACGGACTGATACTAATAGAATGTAACAGATTCAGTCGTACTAAAAAGGCAATATGTAATATATTAAGTACTAAAAAAAGCAATATGTTTTTGTTTTGGGGTTGAGCAGAATCACAAACTCACGGATCATGTTATGCACTTTAAGTGATGTGATTTTTTAGAAAGATACTCTTTTTAACAATGAAACTAGTAAATTACAGAAAACATGAAGCAGTGAACCTTAGGAAGCTCTACCAAATGAAGCACATCTCATGGAATAGCAGTATAAAGTTATAAGTGAACTTCACCTGGGGGCACTGTTTCACATGAACATCGTCACATTATCTCTTCCTTTATAGGTCACATTTTTTCATATTGGCAATGTCGTTTCAACAAAACATGAAAGGCATCTATTACAATAATATCATAAGGAAGGACATCGTTATAAATTATGATGCTTGCTAATGGATACCAGGACTTTGCATGATTTTGCAACTTGAATCTATTCGCCTTTCTTGACCTATCCAAGAGAGTAATGTGCCTGGTGATGGTGTGTAGTTAACCAAAAATACTCCACTAGCTTCTTGGCTTTAAAATATTCGCAGCTTACACTCTCTACAATCAAATTGCACCTTTTATTTTTAATGGAGCCGGTGGTTTAAAAATACTGCGTTCTTGCTCATCTTCTTTAAAGAGATACTCTCATACTCCCTTTGTCCCCAAATAAAATCTCCACTTTTTCTTTTTCATCCATCCAAAAAGAAACTTCCACTTTTCTTTCCATAAAAGGAAATGGATAAGTGGCTGATAACATTTTTCTCTTCTAAAGAAATTCATTCCACACACTTTTCACTTTTCAAGAACTTTCTAAAACTCCATGAAGTTGTACTAGGACTTTTATATAGGAACAGAGAGAGTAATAACATAAATACCAAAGAGTTAACACGACTAAAAGCTTAATGTGATGGTTGGAGGCTGAATAAATATTTTATACTCTAACACTCATATAAACAATATCAAAATGCCAATTCTGCCTTTTACACACTCCTTGCATATTTGAAGAGCTGTCTGGGAAATCCAATGAAAAAATTTGTTCTTCTGATGTAAAGAATTGTTCCACAAATTTCACACACAAGCTTTGTAAAAAAGTGTGTACCCTGTTTACGAGCTAAAGGTCTAGCACAAGAAAGTCAAAATATGTACTTGATTTGGTATAAGCTTCTTTTATTCTAAAAACCATTATAATTTTGCAAAATCGTTACGCATATACGCCCATACTGTTATGTTCATCGATATCAAAATCTTACAACTGGGCCGAACATGGGTTAGGCCCTGTTTGGCACTTGGATGTTGGTTGTTGACTGGTTTGAATGACTTGTTGAGTTAGCTGTTTTGACCGGCTGTTTGTGTTAGCTGTTAAAAAAATGTTTGGAAAATTTAGTTGTTTATGGTTAGCTATTTGTAGGTGAAATTACATATAAGGACATCCCTCCATTTATGTTAATTTGTGATTGATTTTAATTAGAATAATTTTTTTTTTTGTTTTTAATTAAACACACACATTATACCAGTAAATACTCTACACCTATCTTTTTTTCTGCAAAAAAAAAAAGACCACTTTGTTTTTTTGTTTTACAAATTAGGAAATGAGAATTTACATTTATGAGTAGACTTTTTTTTTGTAGATTATTTCATTTGTCATAGAGAAAAAAATTAATATAGATGGAAAGATGGCCTTCTTGCTAAATCGCGAAGGGAAATTATTGTTATTTGAGACCCGATACGACCCAAAGAGCTCAAATAAGATCAAGTTGTTATTTGCACCTCCGCGCCGCGTTCATATGCTTTACATTTTATATTAACATGTTATATATGTGTATATACCGAAGAAGCGGTGTTAATATTTGAGCCCCAAAAATTCTGAGTCCACATGCTACAACATGTTCCATATGCAAACAATTGTCAGTGTCATATGCACACAATCATTACTGTCAACCGTTGTTATGTTATACGGAGTAAAACATCATATTGGATATGTAGTATTTTACTTTTCTTCCCTTGTTGGCACTTGCTCTCTAGTTGGTTCACTTCCTGAAAACAACCTATGTTATCAATGCTTTGTTGGTTTAGTTGTTGAAGTTTCAACATGATTTAGGTTGCCTTTTATTTGAAATGATGCAGAATGGACCTTATATGAGCAGGTGGCTATTGCTGCTATGGACTGCCAATGTCTTGACGTGGCAAAGGTAAAATACCAATTTTTGTCTAATACTTGCGTGAAGGGAGTAGTTTAAGGTTACTCATGGAGTCATGGGAAACTAAGAATAATAATGATGATGATGATGATGATGATTATGATGATTATAATAATAATAACAATAATAACAACAACAACAACAACACGGTTCTTTTGACCCGGGCTATTTTGACCTTAGAATGACTCGGGGCACCTATGGTGTTCCGTTGGTAAAACTGATGGTTCCTATTGATGATTTTGAAGTTCTTATTGAGGATAGTACGTAATAACTATGGTTTTTTTTTAAAAATTGTGTATGGCACAATAAATGAATATGCGCATCATGTTTCTCAGGCAGTTCATTCTCATACATGTGTTGGACTATTGTGATGTTCTCAACCAAACTTTGTACTTGATTCTCTTTGTTAATACTATGAATCTTTGAACTTAACATAAAACTACTGCAGTAGATTTGCATCAGAAAACATTTAGGCTGTATTCTCTTATTACTTAAGGAGTATTACTTATTCTTAGGCTCTGTTCTTTTGGCTTGGAATTCTAGAGTTAGATGTTGGAAGAAATTAGAAGAAGTTGGAAGGAACTGGAAGGAGTTGGAAAATGTTGGAAGAATTTAAGTGTTAAAAAGTCACTCAATTAAATGATCACCCAAATAAATATGTAAGAAAATTTCAACTTTAGATAAAAAAAGAGTGCATCATTGTTTGTGTTTGAGGTGATATGTTATAAATTTGGATATATAATGTTATTATATTTTCATCATATATAAGTACATTTTTTAAGTCGTTGGAAGAAGCTGGAATGGGTTGGAAGGAGTTGGAAAAAGTTGGAAGTTAATTTTTCCAACCCAAAAGAAGAGAGCCTTATTGGAATCAGATCAAACTTGACCAGATCAAAGCAACTTTAAATTTAAATAGAATCAGAACAGACCAGATATCTTAATAAAATCAGATCAGAACAATCAGATGAAGAGAACAGCTTCTTACTGCAGTTTGTTTGTCCGAACATGATTTGCAGGACAAGATCAATGTTTTGAAGAAAAAGTTTCCAGGAAGCAAACGAGTTGGTGAGTAGTAGATAAGTGTCTTAATGTGCATATGTTAAAAATATGCCTTGAGTTTCTTGCTACTTTTTCCTCTTGAGAGAGGACACACTCTTACTAATTACTATATGGTGGTATTTTCAGGCAGGTTAGAAGCAATGTTGCTTGAGGCCAGGGGATCATATGAGGAAGCAGGAAAAGCTTACTTGAGTCTTCTGGAAGAGAATCCATTTGATCAGGTAGAAACTAGGAAAGAGGTTTTCTAAATTTATGTAGTGTTCCTTTTTGACATGATAATGTTCTAACTTGGGGTTTGAAATAGTTCCCGTTTGCTAAATCGCAGTCCCAACAGTCTCGATTTTGACTAGTCTAGGTTTTGTCAGGATCCCGTCTTAGTCAAGATGATATCAGAAATTGGTTTTTAAATTAGTCTTGATCCTGACATCTCAGTGCACACACACACATTTAGAAATTAAACTTTAAGGCTTTTAAATTTTATTCCTACTTCCAAGACATTACATTTTAAAGATAAACCCAATTGGGACAATAGTAGCCTCTACACCTCAGGCATATGTGCTATTGTCTACTCATGCAAGTGGAAGAAACTATTCCTTGAGTTTTGTGTGACCCAGCTATCTCTCATTAGCTGTTGTATGCCAGTATCGACTTGATATAAAAATGCTTTCTTGCATGGTCCTTGGAGTAAGATGTGTAATATACTCCATCCATCTCAGAGAAAGAATTGGTGCTAAATGAGTGTGTGCAACATTAGCCTTCCTATATATGTGTGCGTGTAATTCTTTTAATCAAATTTTGAAGTGTCTTTATTATTATACAAATGATTCTATCTTGGACCTAAGAACAAACATAAACATTCTCATACAAGCAAGTTAATAGAATTAACAACAACAACAACAACCCAGTTAAATCCCACAAGAGTAGGGTCTGGGGAGGGTGTGTGTACGCAGACCTTGCCCCTACTCGAAAGTAGAGAGGCTGTTTCCAAAGAGACCCCCGGCTCAACGTCAAAAGTTGCATTGCTTGACTAACTGCTACTTCATTAATTAAAGAAGCGCAGACAGTTTAGAGATCCATTTCGATTTATTCCATCACACCCCAAAGCCAAAAAATGGTGAAATTTTGGCTCCATCGGAGATGATGGAACAAGTTAATAGAATTAAAAAAATGCATATCCTTTTAATAATGTATTGCTTATATTAGAAGGTTTATGTTTCTTACATGGGCCCTTATGCATATTTAAAAATATACCTTAATGCACCGTAGTCGCATAGATGCACGGATGAAACTCACAAGACCTAGATCTAGGCCATGGACATTATCCCGCACCACAAAATGTAACTTAGGACAAGACTCAAGGGTTTATTTGCATTTGTTTCCTAGCCAGTGCTAGAAGTTGATTTTCTTTTGCACTTTTTCTATTAATTTTAAGCCAGAGCTTTGTTGTTTATTTCTAACATCGTTTACTTCATGGAGTTGCTGCCGTATAATATTAGCTATGTATTCTTTGGCATGCTTTCTCTCACTCACATTTTTAGTTTTGACTCATTCATACAGTTTATACAAAAGCGAAGGGTAGCCATGGCAAAGGCAGAAGGCAATATGTCAAGAGCAATTGAATTGCTAAATAAGTATCTTGAAATGTGAGGAGAATCTTAAAAACATTTACCATTAATTGTTTTCTGTATGAATTATTCCATTCCTTGTATTATCACTTTGGTGGCCTTCTATGAAACCAAGGCCATTAGAGGGTCCTATGATGTTTCGTTGTGCCCAAACTGGGTCTTACCTTGTAACCCCCACAGCCCTCACCCCACCAACCTGCCCTGTTGAAGCTGAAGCCCCCGCCACAATTCAATAGCTGGAATGCGTGGGCACCCCCTTCCCCCAGGCAACCCACTCTAACCAACCCTATCCCCGGCACCCCTTACCCAACCCTGTACCTCACGGAGCACTTTACGACCCCTCAAATGGCCTATGTAATGTTATGACACCCAAGGCCGGTGTCAAAAAGAACCGAGCCATCCTTATTACTATATTTAATTGTACTTGTTACTATTACTGTTATTATTAGTATTATTATATTATTATGAACATAATCATTACTATTAGTTTTTTTATTATTAGAATTAATATCTACAATTATTCCCTTAAAAAAGTATTTATAATTGTTTTATATTCGCTAGATTCATGGCAGATCATGATGCTTGGAGAGAACTTGCAGAAATATATGTCTCCCTACAAATGTAAGAGATTTTGAAATCACATCTTACCTGGTCATGATAACATTTTCTTCTCCATTCGCAAGGAGGGCAATGCTGTTTCCCATCAACGCCCTTGACTGATATGCCTTAAGAGTACATTTGACCCCCTTCACTTTGTTATTTTATATAGGTATAAGCAGGCGGCTTTCTGCTATGAGGAACTCATCTTATCTCAACCAACGATTCCTCTTTATCACTTAGCTTATGCTGATGTATGTGACTTTTTCATTGATGCATATTTTATACTCATCCAGGTTCATGTTCTATTTACAACTATGTGTTTAGACCGTGGAATCTTCTACAACCTGCTTGCACATTGAATGACTTGCAATGTGTGAGTTATTCTTATACACCCTACAATTTTTTCAAAATTAGATTGGACTGGACGATATGACCGGATTGAGACTAGTCTGAAGTACCTGTTAGAAAAATGATAGGAAGAACAAATCAAATGCAGAATAAAATTCTGATTTTTTTTATTGTGAACTACATACAGGAATTCTATGTTCCTGGAGTATTTATAGACACAAACCAACACAACTATTGGTACTAATCAACACATCTATTACTAATTAATACAACTTCTAGAAATAACTACCTATAACTTCCAGAAATAACTACCCAAAAACTGTCCTTTTATTTTTAAAATTTAAATCTAAACTAACTAACTTATGGCCAGGAATTAAACAATACGATTAAATCTAACAATCACCCCCCTAATCGTTGTTTGTTCTCACCAATCTTCACAATAACGTTGGTTCATCATCATCTTCAATCAAATTTGCAATGTCTTCCTTTTGATCCCATTTTGGACATTCGTTCAAAAAATGTCCTAACTCATTGCACTTGAAACACTTAATGTGACTCTTATCCCGCTGAAACCAACCACCATCCTGTCCTTTCCCGGACCCCCGACCTCTACCTCGGCCACGTCCAAAGTCTTCTCGGTTTGAGCTCCAGCAACCACAATGCTCACATTTGTGCTCCTGAACCTTCTCTTTTCCATCACTTTTAGTGAATAGTAGTTTACCATGTGTATCTCCTTCCTCAGTTGGCTTTCTGATGCGTTCCTTGAATGCTTTCAATCTTCCAACTGCTTCTTGAAACGGCATTGTGTTACTGTCAGCAAACTGTTCAATTGCAGCAACGATCTGTATGGACTTTTCAGGAACAGAACCCAAAAGCTTTTGAACCAATCTTTTGTCTTCAAATGCAGACCCAAGGTTGTTTGCTTGTGTTGCAAGTTGACTAATTTTACCAGCAAAATCATCAAGTGACTCATTGTTCATCTTTAGAGTCTCAAAATCTGATTCAAGTGTCTGTAATCGCGCCGCTTTAACCCTGTCAACACCAACGAAGCGAGTCTTCAAAGCATCCCAAATTTCTTTTGCTTCAGTAAACCGAGCAACTTGTAACACGATCTCTTCCGGCAAAGCTTGAAACAGATATGCTATTGCCATATTGTTCTTCTTTGGATCGATTTCTATTCCTGGTTCGATCACCTCCCAAATCCCATTAAAATTAAAAATTGCTTTGATCTTCACGGCCCAAATAGTGTAGTTTGTAGCAGTTAGAATTGGAACCGTAAAAGATAGTGAACTATTTTCCCTTGTAGTCACAATCTGTCTATTGTCTTCCATTGCACGACTTTAATTCCTTTGACAATTTTCACAAAATTCTTAGACTTTGATTCCTTCCTGGGTCGTAAGCCACCTGCAATCGACCCCCAACCAGNTTCCTGGTTCGATCACCTCCCAAATCCCATTAACATTAAAAATTGCTTTGATCTTCACGGCCCAAATAGTGTAGTTTGTAGCAGTTAGAATTGGAACCGTAAAAGATAGTGAACTATTTTCCCTTGTAGTCACAATCTGTCTATTGTCTTCCATTGCACGACTTTAATTCCTTTGACAATTTTCACAAAATTCTTAGACTTTGATTCCTTCCTGGGTCGTAAGCCACCTGCAATCGACCCCCAACCAGTAAACAAGCCCCTGTTTTTCCGTCTTCCAAGTCACTAAACGGAAGCTACCCCGCTGATTCGTTTTTCCCACGCCGTTTGGTTGGAATCCTTCTGCCAAACGAAAAAACTAGCCACCTGCTATTTTCGTCCAAGGCAAGGAAGAATCTTGTCGAAGAATCTTGATCTGTTGTCAAGGAAGTCTCTAATGCTCCATTATACGATCTCGCAGATCTCCCTTTCCTTGCCGCTGATCGCACACGCTCTGATACCAATTGTTAGAAAAATGATAGGAAGAACAAATCAAATGCAGAATAAAATTCTGATTTTTTTATTGTGAACTACATACAGGAATTCTATGTTCCTGGAGTATTTATAGACAGCAACCAACACAACTATTGGTACTAATCAACACATCTATTACTAACTAATACAACTTCTAGAAATAACTACCTATAACTTCCAAAAATAACTAACTACCCAAAAACTGTCCCTTTTATTTTTAAAATTTAAATCTAAACTAACTATTTTATGGACAGGAATTAAACAATACGATTAAATCTAACAGTACCTAGTCAAGATGCCTCGGACCAGAACTGGTCAAAACTGGTCCGAACTAAGCGAAGCACACCTGCATCTTGAACCATAGCACCCTTACAAGTTACACGCATGCACCCACGCACGCCTTCCCTGTGAATAGTCTCTTGGCTAACACCTACACTTGTTTTTTTTCTCATTTTTGCCCCTAGATATCAACATTGGAGCATTAGTATAGCAATTATCTGAAATCATTGCTTTCTCATGATATTATCCTTGTGAGTGAAGAAAGCATATAGTGGTTATAATTTTGGATTTTGATTTCATTACTCCTTGGTAAGAAGGTTGTGACAGAAAAGTATCCGCTGTAAAACTTTGCTACTATGCTTTATTTTGCATGAGTTTTTAAGTGTTGAGTACAAACAACAACAACATTACCTCAGTGCCTCAAAGGCTCCTCAAAGGCTCCCACCCTTTGTGGGGTAGGGGGGGTCGGATGTACTCAGTCTGGCCCCTATGTTAAAACATAGAGCGGCTGTTTCCAGATGACTCATGATGAGTGTCTAAAGTTGCATGGGCTAACTGTTACTCCACTATCAACAGAAGCACAAATAGTTTAAGAGCCATTTTGCTTTATTCCATCTTACTCCGAAGTCAAATGATCGTGAATATTTGGATCCATTTTAGTGTTGAGTAATTTTATACAATTATATTTTGGTATCTAATTGTCTATGAATTTCATGCCACTGACCGCAACACAATTGGGATTAAGGTATGATGGTAATGATGAATACCAACTACTTATTCTTTTGGAACTTGTGACCTGCTTTGGCTTTAAAGTACCTTCTACAATTTTATTATGGATATGGTTCGTTTTCCTAATACTTCCATTGAAACGTTTGATTTTTGAGAAAAAGCACCTGAGTTACCAGGAATATCCACATTGCATGATATTGTAGATATACATGTTGCAGGTCATAGAGTCCAATTTTCTTTTTATTTCTTCATCATTATACTGCATCCTTGAGAAGGTTTACCTTGTAAAGTGAGTTGCCTTCATTCACCTTATCTGGCATCAGGTTCTCTATACTTTAGGTGGACTTGATAATATTCAGACAGCCAAGAAATATTATGCGTCTACCATAGACTTAACCGGAGGCAAGAATACCAGAGCCCTTTTCGGTATATGCTTGGTGAGTTTCCATCTCTCCCCCTGCGTGGTGTATGGTCTATCAATGGATTCTTATTGCGTGAAGACTTGCATAACAACATTAAACTAGTAAACAGTAAAGTGCTGGAATTGTGAGTTTCTAATGAATTAGTCCCTCCGTCCCCAAAAAAAAAAAAAAACTCTCAGTTAAGTTTAGGGAATGTGAAAATGTGTGGCCTAAAATTTTCCATGAAACAAAGGATGAGGCTTTTCTTGGGACATCCCAAAAAAGAAATAAGGAGTCTTTTTTCGGAACAGAGGGATTACACTCTTCCACTGGTAAGGAAACTAACAAATTGTTATGCTATTACAGTGCACATCTGCCATAGCACATCTGACTAAAGGAAGGGGCAAGGAAGACAAAGAGAGATCAGATCAGCTGCAATCTTTGTCCTCTAAGGCCCTTGAGGAAGATTACAAACAGAGAGCCACTGAAAAACTCTTTCTTCTCTCTTCGGCTTTTAAAAGCATGAAGCTCTGATCCTTTCGTTGCATACTCCTACCATGTTTTGAAGGGCAATGCTAGGAGTACGCCGAATGGTGTATCCCATTTGTACACCAAGGTTTTACAGATACACACAGACACTCAATGTCACAATGTCAGTGCACCCTTGGCATTATTGAACTTTGAATCGTCAAGGTCTGTAAGCCCGTACGACACAAATTGTTTGTGTTACCCCCCGGTTTCTTTAATTGTAACTCTAGAAAACCGCATTTCCCCTGGGGATTGTGGTTATTGCATGAAGTTAACATAGATATTTCATTTTTTTTTCTGTTTGTCTTTTTTGTTTCTCTTAGCATGAGATTTAACAGAACCTGTTCATATTATTCGAAACAAGAATAGAAGAGTAATTGGACTGTTTTGCTTCATACACTTTTCTAGTTGCAGAGATTATTTGTTGTTTCATTGTAGGGTTTCTGTTTGTTCTCAAATCTTTAGAGCGATAAAACATAAGAAATCACCTCAAATAATAGTACTAAAATATACCGGAGTAGTATTTATCTTCAAATTAGAAGTTCTTTCTAAAATTGTAGTTTACAATTTGCACTGTGATATTATAACATTTTATAGTGCCATTTTACTGTATTTTTGGATTTTATATATTGGTATTATATTCTTATTTTAGGATAAAAATATGAAGCTCTTATTTTGTTACCTTCATGTTTTACCCATTAAACATCACTGCAAAGCCAAAAATGTTGCCGGGTCTTTGATAAGATCCAATGTCATCATAATAGATCTTACACATGGAATAGAGTTTGATGAATCTATGGAATACTATTGTTGAAAGAAAGTGTTTGGGATTTTTGGAGATCCAACACCTCTAGTCTAATTGCTATGAATAAATATATTAATTTAGGAGAAATTGTCTGAAATAGTTTTACCTTTCAGTGGTCTTCTAAAAATAATTTGTAATGTCAAAGTTTTGAGGTGATAGAAGGAATAATTTTTTTATTACACGGTGTCATTCACATAAATATTTGTTTTAGATATTATCTAACATTTCAGAAAAATTAATTTATGGTATGTAGTTCTAAAACTAAGATGTAATCCATGTTTAGTTCACATTTTTATTTTGTTGGGAAAGTAAGGTGATTTCAACGGTATAAAGTGTTCTGCGAGTCCACAGGTTTGCAACACTATATTTTCTAAACTATTATATTTTTAGAAATTTAAATCTATTTAATAATAGCGGTACAACGTATATCGTTTAGATCTTACAAATTCTAACAAATACTGATCGGAACACCTTTTGTGTTTCTTGCACTGATTCAGAATTAATTCACCAAATATGGGAGAAAACCAAGGGTTCTTTATTGCTCGGCAATGAGGCCTTTGATGATACATAGGCTAAGAAACAAGTGGGAAAGCTTATAAGGAGGAAGAAGGATTTACCTTCTATTACACAATTGTTTCTATTTATATTAGGGTCTTGGGCCATTAGTGGGCTTGCCATTCGAGGTTCAGTCTTCCCACGGGTGCTTAGGGTCTATTTGGGAATAGCATTAGCGATTAGCGTTAGCGTTTTGAAAAGGCTATCTACGGGCAGCGTTTAGCGTTAGCGTTTTGAAAAGGCTATCTACGGGCAGCGTTTAGCGTTAGCGTTTTCAAAGTGATCTGAACTGTTAAAATTTTATCCAAAACGCTAACGCTATTCCCAAACAGACCCTTAATCTTTCTAGCGAGATTTGTCTAAAAAGTTTAGAATAAATTCTCAAAATGGTACTCAATAAATGTGTTTTTCCAAATTGGTCTCCAGGATCAAGTTATTACCGAGTTGGTACTCGTTAAATGAGAATAATGCTCACTTTAGTCTCTCAACTAACGGCTTTAAATAAAAACTCATTAAATATGGAAACAGAAGCAGACATAGTCTTCCCATCTAATTAGACTATAATGTTTAGCCGAGGTCGAGAGACCATTTTTAATGAGTTTTTATTTCAAAAATGGATTAGTTTGGGAGAAATACCCAATTAGAAGAAACTATTTTAAAAATTTAGTACGGAGTATGAGTTTTAACGTCATTTTGACACGCCATTTTAACAAACAAAGCAATGAAAAGGAAGGGATCAATACAAGCCCATGGACCCCAAGAGAGGGTGGTGCTGCTGCCATATCTGCGACCGACTGGTTGATTACCCACTGCCACCGATGGGGTAGCCGGCTGGACGTCGATGGGTTGTTCGGACATCGTTAGGTTTTCAGGCATCACTAGGACCGAGAAATCTATCAAGTGCGAAGATGACAAGTGGATGGTGATCGTTGCTTTAGATTTGGCACAACGAACGGATTCCGAGTTTCATCAAACGAAATGTCCCGAGAGTGAGAAACGGTGGGCTTCAAGATCGTAGACACGCCACCCTTTCGTTCCTGTGGGATAACCAACGAATACACATTTTGGAAAAAAAATGGAGTAAATGTACTTTAGGTGTTTGGAGAATAACAAAGAAAAAACCATACTTCCCAAATTTGTTAAAGTTGTTGGAAAAAACACTCCCAAACTCCGATTTTTGAAGCACCAAATACTCAAACCAACCAAATAATATCTCTTATTCAGTGAATGTTCTTTCTCAATTTATGCATGCTCCTCGTTTGGATCACCTCAATACAACTAGGCGTGTGCTTCGTTTTCTTAAGGGACATCTTGGGTATTCTTCTCATCTTTTGTGAAGTGATAGTAATCTTGGTCTTCCTACTTATTGTGATTCTGATGGGCAAGTTACCTTCTCACACAATGGTCAATGACTTGGGGAGGGATCGTTAATTTATTGGCAGACAAAAAAAGGTATTGTGTCTCGTTCTTTTGCTGATGTCAAATACCGTGCGATGGTTAATGCTTGTTCTTGGCTCGATGTCTGCAGGGCTTATTGGCGGCGTCAGCCATCCCGTGCATGGCAACTCCGCATTTGTATAGTGATAACAAGTCCACCTTATGGGCAACTCCGCATTTGTATAGTGATAACAAGTCCGCCTTATTTATCGTTGTTAATCATATGTTTCTTGAACGGTCTGAGCATATTGATATTGGTTGTCATATTGTTTGTCAATGTGTTCAGCGCAAGATCATAATTGCCTATGTTCCCAAGCAACTTCAAATTTTTAATTAATTCAAAAAAGCTTTACATGGTTAGATAGTTATCTTGCAAATATCCCTATATAAGTACTCCAAACGTTCGAAACATAATGAATGAAGACAAGTCAGTTTACCCAAAACTCTATAATTACTCGTATAAGGATGTCCTTGAGAAAGTTCTAATTTTCAAAATGGCCAAAACTAAAAGGTTTTCCTTTTAAAAAAATGAAAAATAAAAAGGAGAAAAAAATTGATACAGAGTATATAACAAAGCACTAAACATGGGGGTATATACGACCTGAATCGAATCAAATAACAAGAAATTCGATTCAGATTCGTTTAGAATGACACATACTCAAGTTTGGATTCGATAATAGTTCGAACCTAAAATAAATGGTTGTATTCGATTTGATAGCATATTCGATGTATTTGAATTCGTATCCAAATGCGAAAAGAATAGAGATTTTTTAGCACACAATTCCTAAAAACAAGTAAATGAGATAGGGTTAGTTTGGAATACTATTGGCCATCAATTGTAATCGAACATATACAAAACTATATGCGGAGCAACATAATTTTTTTTGTTTATTTATATTTTAAAATGTTTGAATAATTTGAATTATAAACGAATCGGACCTCTTGGTATTCGTATTCGGATTTGACTTAGATTCTAATCTAAAACTAGATTTGTATTCGGATTCGACTTCGATTTAATTGAATACGAATCATATTTTTCAAATACAAATCACGAATCGAATTAATTATATTCGATTTGGATACACCCCTAGCTGGACCTCAAGGAAAACCAAAACCATCCTCTATATAGCTATTAATCAGTGTATCTTCATTCTTTCTTTTACTCCACTCAAAAGTTAGCAAACTTGGCTTGTTAAAGGGTACAAATGGTATCAAACTAACAAAGATGCTTTGTGCATATTGTTCAGCCGCATGAATAAGAATAAAGAGAAAGGGACTATAAAGAGTACCATACTTTTTTTCTGAAGAAAAGTGGAAATATGTGGGAGGCGAATTACGCATCTTCACTCTTCAGTTACACTGGGCTTCGACTGCAAATGTCTTGGTCATGTTTTGGCATAATCCCGTATTAAAATTTCTGCTAGATAGTTCTATGGCACACTCACTTTTGTTCATGCAAGCCTGCAAAACAATGGTGATAGCACTCTAAGGTCGCCATCATAACAAATGAGCCGCTAGACATCACTTGGATTGAAATGCAATCTAAAGCTCATTTGTTGTGATTCGGGTTATTTTGCTTAAAAGCAGAATAAGTAGCTTTTGATTAACTTATTTGTTTACCAAACACTTTTCTTTCGAAAAAAATAGCATGTTATAGTTGGTGCAAATTTGTTTACAAGGGAAGTTTGAGATATCCATATTGCTTAGCCAAGCTTTAAGTTGTATGCTTAGGGACAAATGCTGGGGGGTGGGGGAGTTTTGGATAGGGGTCATACCTTATTGACCAACGAGACAGAGTTTGAGTCGTGGCACTCTCCTTCAACATAGGAGCCACATGTACCAGTGGGAGTTCCGTAGCTAGCAAAGGTAACTGCAGTAATTTGAGTATTCATCGGGCATTTCAATTTAAGAGTGGGTTTTCTCATGCTCTTCTCAATTTCACCCTCTTGAAGTTGTTCAAGATCAAAGGAAGGGTGACCTTCTGAAACCTGAGCACAGATGTTGGATACTTTGCGGCGAGAAAATTTAATTTTTGTAGGGTTTCCACCAATCTCTTCAAAGATCACCAAGATGTTACCAGAGGGCTTGAACCATGACCGCGGCACATGGTACCTAATTGCTCCCAAATCCAGACATGCATAAAATGGAAAAGTTATTCCTGGTGTATAATATTGCTGGTAAAAGGATCACAATTTCATGTTCTCCAGGCATCATCATATCACACGTGGTCTTACCATCGTTGTGTGGGTTTTCCACAATCTGTGTTACACTTGTGAGGGGTAAATTTGCCTTTGTAGTTGCACTGATGAACACACTTATCTTTTTTAGAGCTTTTCCTGAGCCAATACCTTCCGATTTCTTCTCCATTCAACCAAGCCATGCCTTTCCCCATATGGACCATGTCTAGGCCAACGGGTTCATCACCTGGTGGAGCATTAACCACAGCCTGTGATATCACAGCTGATCATATATCTTTGAACGC
Organism: Cuscuta campestris; assembly: GCA_900332095.2. NCBI lineage: Eukaryota > Viridiplantae > Streptophyta > Magnoliopsida > Solanales > Convolvulaceae > Cuscuta > Cuscuta campestris. The sequence goes on from OOIL02001766.1 coordinate 242,257, forward strand.
AAGAGTATAGTTAAAGGGTGACAGTTCTGTGGCACATAATTCCTCACACATCTTACCTTATACCATATGAGGGGTTGTTCTTTAGGTGGTGCCGAAATTGGCACCCACATGTTACTGGTCAAGCCGTCTCCCTCGTATACTCTCAGACTTTCACCTCTCAACCCAATCTGAGAATTAAAATACATATGAAAGGGAAAAAATATTAGGGCATTTTGCATCAAACATCTGATGCTATGTTTCTTCTTGAAAAACTTGAACTATGGGCCTGAAGTTATCACTTCCTGATGAGTTTCATGGTAATACTTTCATCCACTGAATGAAGATAAATAATATGATGGCTGCCATTTTCTATCAACAAACTGTCATGGTCAAAGATCAGTTTCCAAGTAACAAATTTTCTTAAAACATATAGTAAATGCTTGAAAAAATGCAGAGAAGTTTATGTAATTATTTGTAACTAGTCCAATGCATAGTGTGCAGTTAGAAAATGCAATATTCACAAAAGTCAACAGTTTGCACGTGAACTTTGATATGCGCGGATAGAATTTAGGATATGGAAAGGGTTGTTGGATTGGGCCATAAGACACTTGGGTTGAACCACATTAAAAGATTGAATCCAATCGATTACTAGTTCAACTCAAAAGCTTATAAACCAATTATTTTCTTCTTTATTTTGCAATGTAGAATACTCTAACACTCTCCCTCAAATGGACAATTGGGTCAATTTGAATATAGCCAGTTAGATTCAAATAGAGTCTCTTCCCCTTGAAACTAATATATGAGAGTGTAGCGGCAACACCTATATGACCACAAGCCGCTAGGTATGGACTTCAAGATGAACAATTGGGTTAAATGGGCCACCGGGACAATTGGGCGAAAGACACGCAGGACAGATACCTTGACAAACGAGGTGGGCCAAAACCAACTATGACACTATAATAGAATTAAGGATGGGCAAAGGGTTGTTGAATTGGGGCATAAGACACTTGGGTTGAACCACATTAAATTAAAAGATTGAATCCAATCTATTACTAGTTCAACTCAAGAGCTTATAAACCAATTGTTTTCTTCTTTATTTTCCGATGTGGAATACTCTAACATACTTGTGCCCCCCCCCAACCGGTTCAAGAACCGGAACTGGTATGACTGTGCTACTGGTTTTCACCGGTTTCGACCTGTTATGATCGAAGGTTGTTCAATTGGGTGTTTTAGACTGGTTCAGGTGCTGGATCAAACTGGTTGGTACAAAATTGGTAGGACTCTTCATTGTGTCTGATTGTTTCTTATATTTCAGCCCTGCCTAAACACAATTAGTCGCTAGGCTCCATTTCTACCATCTAGAGGCCACATGGCGCATTTTGAAACAATGAATGCATGCGTTAACAAGGAGGCTGGGCGGTAGCAGTTATAGGATTCCCATACACATGGCTGGAAAGCCAAAAGGAGTACCTTGTACGTCCAAATGTTTGAAGACAAGTCAATCGTCCCATTCTTGAACCCTTCAACTTTTACACTTGTTAGACCTGCCCCAACCCATTCATAAAATGCGCCAGCATTCTACAATCAAACAAAAAACAATTTATGGTTAATATAGAGAAACTACGTAACATTCACCAAAACAAGCCCAGCAATTTAAAGTTTGAGATATTCCAACTAGTAACCAGCTTAACACATATATGTCCATAATTGCCCTCACCATTTGAAGAACACCATTGGTTTATATATTTCATTGGTTCCATAAAAAGTTCCACATTTTCTTTTTTGTTTGTCTCAAAAAAAGATTCCATTTTCTATTTATGTTAAAAATGTTGTGGACTATATTATTTCTCTCTTTTGCACCACTTTCAACCACATAATTTCATTTTTCTTATTCTATTGTGGAACCTTTTGTGAGACGGAGGGAGTATTTCATATGTCATGGCAGTCATGATACATGTCCAGGAAAGAGAGCCAAAATTATTTAGCAATAGCAGTATTTAGATCAATTACCCTTTAACTCTTTTTTTAAAGATAACTTTAAGTTGCCACCGCTTTTTGGACAATATCTGAAAATAAAGATCTATTTTAAACTTTTCAAAAAAAATAAATGTTTTAAATTTAAAAAAAAATTAATCGGAAACTTACTGATAAACCCATGGTCATGCTTAGTAATGAAATTTCATTCTTTCCCGCACTGAGAGAAATAGGAGTTCGCAGCTTAAAGGATGGAACTGTACCATTTCCATATGAAGTAGCTGAAAAGAACAGCGCACAGCACAAGTAAAATTACTTCAGGGATTCTTGCACACACATGAAATAAGGGCTTTTACAGATTAAATGAGTAAGAACAGTGTAAAAACTACTCAGGTATATAGGAATTATGTACTCCCTCCGTCCCAAAAAGTCTTTCCTGTTTTATTTTTTGCGCATCCCATAAAACACTTCTACCGACATCTAAAATGCCTAAAATTTACAACATTTCTTCTTTATTGTGGGTAGAAGTTATTTTGAAAGTTTTTTTGGCATTCAAGGCGGGATAGAAGTGTTTTATGAGATGCGCAAAAAATGAAACAGGAAAGACTTTTTGGGACGGAGGGAGTATATAAAGTAAGAATTGTGGTTTGTGGTTAAAAAATCATGAGCCTAGCATTGAAAAAGAAAGATGAAATCTTCACCTTGTAACAATTTATTGACGAAGACATGCAGAACATGGCCCTTTGATTCAACCTGGAGTATTGTGCTGCTTCCATTTATGACTGATTCCTCATCCCCATCAACAAATAGACTGCCAGTAACAGAAAGTTTTAAGATATTCATGGCAAATAAACTAATAAAAAGTGAGAAATATATTAAGACAACTGCCTTATTGACTGAATGAACAAAGTTCCATAAATTTAGTTCCTAAGCTACTCATCTGGAAGTCGAAACAACCGGCAGTCATTGAGGTAACTTTAAGAATGAAAAGAAAAATGGGTAATATGCACTCAATTATTTTAAGTGCTTTGTGAACTTGATCAATCTAGACATCCTTGATCAACAGCTTTTGTAAAAATCTAGCTCAGAACCTTACCCACACCTAAATGGTTAGCAAACCACTCTTAGCAAACTGCCAGAAGAGGCTTGCCAAACCAGAATTCAATTTTCATGCTCCTTTCTATTATATCTTCTGCTTAATGTATGACCCATCAAATATGCATATGTTTGTGGCTTTCATGAGAATGATATTTAACCAATTTCAAAGACAACCTAACCTTGTTGTGCACCACAGGTAATCAGTAGTGTCTTTTGTAGTGTTGATGTGATCTACAAATCCCTTCCTTGTAAAATCAGCATCTCCCCAAATTCCAGCTGATTCCATAAAGACTTCCCACTGAAGATCTTTCAGTCTACTATGAGCTGATCCTGATGAAAAATGCAAATCCGATGGTATCATCTCCACTGTAGAAGTTTGAGATCTGACCTGTTAAAATGATAAATTAGATGTTGACTAGTTAGGAAATAAATTAAACAATTTAGCATATGTCTTGTGTTTGAGACCACCTTGGTGTACATATTTTAGCATATGACATGTAATTTTGGTTTTTAAACAGTTCTTATTACCCATCAAGGTGATCAAGCATTCATTTTTTATTCGCTTAGTACAAAAGAAAGTGATATCTAATTTCAGGTGCAATTACCAAAAAATAATGGGAGAAAAAAGTCTTTGTTGATGTTCACTATCACCTTACTAAACTTGGAAGTGTTAAATTAGATGGAATTTATCAATGAAGTCATTGTTTATCTGGTAACTATTTAATACTATTCTGCCTTTGAAGCTTAGTACAGGCTACAGACCACTCACTTTGGACATAAGTAATGACTCAATGACTAGTGTTCTCTGGGCTTTTTACTGAATACATAAAGTACTTTCTGAAGAAAACACTTCAAGAGGGTAGGACTACAACTGTACCACACTACATGAACAAAACTATTCATCAACTGTACCACACTACTCTTTCAGATAGTATTGCCATTTTGGAGATTCAACCACTCTGTAAACCTTCTATAATAAACGGTGAAACCACACATTGTAGAAAACGAATGTTGCATTTATAGTGCACAACATATATGTTTAATGTTTGGGAAGTGACAATGGAAACTGGAGAGACAGACAACTGGTTTCGAGAAGCAACTATACCCTTGGCATATGATACACACACAAAGGCATGACGAAATGACCTCAGGCCTACCCCCACTTGACTGGCCCAAATCTCCTATTGTTAACCATATTCACATTGTAAATCATAAACCAATTACCAATCAAAAGTTCATTTACCCTTCAAATGGGGATTTTTTGTTATAAATGAAAAAAGAAGAAAAAAAGAAATAATACTCATAAAACTACACCAATAGTAACCTGTTTTAAAATTGTTTTATGTATGAATATTAAGGGATACCTTCGCCGTGTTGAATACCACATTCTTGCAGTCAGGCAAAATGCTAACAGACCATGCAGGCAGATTGTACTGCATATTCCGGAACACTACCACCTTATCAGTCTTGTTATCTGCATTAGAAAGGAAAGCTGCACATTCTCCTCTTGATGCATTTTCATAGACATCTGCCTATTATAAAACAGTAGTTTTTCAGTGAGGGGAACTTCTATCCTACAGCAGTGGGTACATGAATAANGTTTTATGTATGAATATTAAGGGATACCTTCGCCGTGTTGAATACCACATTCTTGCAGTCAGGCAAAATGCTAACAGACCATGCAGGCAGATTGTACTGCATATTCCGGAACACTACCACCTTATCAGTCTTGTTATCTGCATTAGAAAGGAAAGCTGCACATTCTCCTCTTGATGCATTTTCATAGACATCTGCCTATTATAAAACAGTAGTTTTTCAGTGAGGGGAACTTCTATCCTACAGCAGTGGGTACATGAATAATATAAAACTACTTATCAACAGAGTCTTATATGTTCACTAACCAAAAATGAAATTGTCACTAAATAGAATGCAATTACACAGCAAAAATTTAGGTGTGTGCACAGTAACCACAAATTAGTTGCTCACTAAGTGCATGGCATTACAAATCAAAGAGAACTTGTATGCTAACTAATGAAAATGTAACTGCTCACTAAAACATTGTGGATGTACAATACTCATGCAATGATGCAACTATGGTTGTAAAGTATATTTGGGCTGTTTGGCAACTTCTGAATAGGTAAGTGCTAAACGAGTAAGAGGTCTGAACCATTAAGTGCTGAACCAAGGTCTGAACCATTAAGAGCTAGTATATTGCTTAACTATTCAGAGGCAAATGTCTGATCAATTCAGATAAGAGGTCTTAACCATTCAGACTCTGTATAATACTTAACCATTCAGAGGCAAATGTTTGAGCCATTCAGACATCTGAACCATTAAGAGGCTGAAACAAACAGTCTGAACCATTAAGTGTTGAACCATTCAGACATCTGAACCATTAAGAGGCTGAAACAAACAGCCCCTAACTCTTCAGTGAGTTTACATTAATAATACAAGTAGATAAAAAATAAAGCTTGAGTTGGAAAATAAAAATGCAATATAATATATATATGTATATATATGTGTGTATATATATATATATATGTATATATATATGTGTGTGTGTGTGTGTGTGTGTATATATATATATATATATATATATATATATATATATAAAGTGGAAAGACCATTTTGCTAAAAAATGTTGTGTTTCTAATTTCCCAGTTTGGGAATTTGATCCATTACAATTAATCTTTTCTACTGAGTAAAGAGAGAATGAGGGATCATAGATGATCATAGAACACATATTTTAACCAAATTAAATAAACCATTAGGTTACCTCCTGTAAAAGACCTAGTGAAAGTGAAACAGGCTCATTGTTCAGCAACGCAGACTCAAACAACTTTATTGCTTTGTGAAGTTCTTTAAGATGTCCCCATTTGGGGAATCTTGCTAGACCTGGAAGCCCATTAGTAAAAAAATCAAATTCTACCTTACAATGAATTGTTTAGAGCTTTTGCTCACTAAAAGATTATAAACATTTAATGTTCCTGAATGAGTAGTTTATCGTACGAATTTACCATATTCATCAATGGGTGCTTCATAGTCATAACTTGTGGTAATAAATGGGCCACCTGATGTACGACCAAAGTTTGTCCCACCATGATACTATTTAATGAATGAACGAAAAGAAATAAAGAAGTCAAACATAAAAGAACAGAATTTCCACACCAGTCACTTAAGGCACCATCAAATGAAACACATACATCTAAAACAGCATAGGGAGATAATGTAGGCAGGACATATACCATGTAATAGTTATGCACACTTCCACCTTTTTGAAAAAAACGTGCCACAGAAAAAGCAATGTCCTCTGGAGGCCTGTGAGGGTCACTGTCCCCAAATGTCCTAAACCTGAAATTTTATAATGCTAGAATTATATTACTGTTACTGAGCATATCAATTGGTGGGGGTGGCAGCTGTTATCAAAGGAATGTCCTCTGGATGCCTCTAGTCCGGTCCCTTTCACTACTGTCAATAATTATGTGATGAAGGTTTACACCAAGAAATAGACTATTTAAGGCTATTAGGATTCTTCTCGCTGAGCAGGCCATAGATAGTCCAGAAAACAAAAGTCATGAACTGGCAATCTTATGATTTCACATTTGTTCCCCATCTTTTCAAGAGTTCAAAATGACATATGTATTTGCATGGTGAACAATAAGTTACTAGCATCAATTCTTCCTATCAATAGATAAAAGGGATTGCATTCGCACTTAGTGTGACGTGGTGAAGGTAGTCACTTGCCCGAGCTGGGATTGTTGAAATTGAGGGGTTGAAAGGTGTGGAGTCTAAAGGGTGCACTATCACAATGAAACATAAAAGACAACATAACAAGACAGATTACTACTTACATCTTAGAAGAAGCAGAGATTAACTTTGCATTAAAAATATATGACTTACCATCCAGGCCAATTTTCTGTCCAAATCTTGGGTTTGTTTGGAGAGATTGGTGTGAATTGATCGCAATAAAAGGAATTGCAAGTGTCAATCTGTAAGAAAGTATATAGATATAAATGAATTGAGCTAAAATGAATGATCCTACGTTAATATGATCTCAAATGTAAGTCTGAGCGTCCTAAAAAGGCACCCCAAGAGAGATTTAGAAGGGTTGAGCTTTGGGTTGTTTACTGTCTGTTCTAACTTCTAACCACTTGTACAGTTGTAGTTTAAAATGGAAATCTACAATTCACTCAAGCAACACATCGTCAGAGGGCAGTAACTGTAATCATTACTTCAATCGACAAAGTAATAAAAGCTAGAAACATCAAAAATGGCACTATTGGGAAAATAAATAAACTTTGTGCAGCCATGGAATACACTCAGGAAACTAAATCGTTACTGAATTGCCAAACGTTGTGCTGCTGTCTGAACCAGTTTTCTTCGTCCATGAATTGCTTGAACTTGGTGTAGAGGAATTGTGGGTGGAGTGGGCGGCAAATAGCCACCACCTACCAGTTAGCAGCAGAAAATATGATAAAGCAACCAAATGGGTAATCAGAGCTATTTTCTATTTGTCAATGAAGATCCACGTAAGGAACGCATTCAATAACGAAAGGTTGAAGAAGAAATATGACCATGGGGACAAAGTTGAATGGATTCCAAAATATTCAAGGGTCAGTGGAAAAAAAACAATGTCATCAAGATGATAAAGGACAGTAGAAGGACCAGACAAGAGCAAAGTTGTATGGAACTCCTTGTCATTTAAGTTAGAAGTACATGATCTGGAGCTCATCCAGAGGTGTGTGGGTACCGTCATGGAGCCTAATAGGTGGTTCTGATCACATCTCTACCAGAAAATGTTTTAAGCCTCCCCCAACTCTCCTCAATCTGATCATGGCTCCTCTATGCATGCCTTTTTTTACAGACTATGCATGCCTTAATTACTCTAATACAAGCTACCGGGATGTTTTGAGACAGCCAGTGTAAAGTACTGGTCAGCAATGGAATCATATTAAATGGCTTACAAAAGAGTCTACGATGTAGTGATTTTGTGGGTATGGCGGGTGGCAAAACAGCCGCCACCTGCCCACTTAGAAAAATATATGTAACCAAGAATAAGATATGTAATACTCTTATATTGAAATACAATACGTTCAAAGAAGACCACTTCATTATATAGTTAGGCTAGTTCTAAAAAAGGGTTTTCTAATCTTTAGCTAGTTAAGATAATAGCAGGTTCATGTTCAGGGAATACATTTCATTTTTGGAAAAAGAAAATAGAAAGAAACCACATAACACATATGTTAATTCCTGAAATGAATGCTTTACTAGTAGAACAACACATGAAATAGCTACGGGAAGCTATCTCAGTAATCTCACAAAGTAATGCAAGGGAAAAAAAGGTCAGAGCCTATAAATCAAAAGAATACCTATGTCCTTATTATGAATACTCACAGAGTGATAGACATTCCTCTATGTGAAAAAGGGGTAACAATATTTGTTGGTGATTTTAGAGTCATACGCTATTTTATGTAATTAGATTTACTTAGAATGAACAAGAATTTTAATAGACGTTGATAACGAGTTCGGAGGTACAAATGCACGCTCGTTCAACAAAATTACAAATTTCATAGCAGGGTCTGCGGGCGGCAGCCCTGGTAGCAGAGTCCAAGGGGCAGAGCCCCTTATCGGGCCATTGGACATCATCACCTTTTGATTTTAGTAACGCTGTTCAATATAATGTACATTTGAATATATAAAACAATACATTCGAATGTAATGTTTATCTTTAGCACCATTTGCAAAACAGCCCGAAACATTCAAATGTTTGATCCCAAACATTCGAATGTTTCACGATAAGATGCAACGGTTCGTAAAAAACTGCAGAAATGACTGTTTGTATCATTGAGTACACAATGCGGATTGAGATTTATGCTATTATGTAGTACTAGTAAACAATGAGAAAATATGTTAGGGAGAACGTGTCAGACTGAAGCAGCAAGCACTCACCACCTCAGCAGGAGCATCAAACTGCTCACACATAATCCAGGGCACACCTGTCTTTTGAGAAAGAGCCATGTTTGCTGCCCATGAGGCATACCTTTTACCTCCTTCCCCATAAGCTGCTTCGTAGAAACCATACTCATTTTCTACCTGTTTACAAACTTTTGATTAATGAATCTCAAGACATTCATAGATCAGTAGCTATAACTTATGCATCCAAGCAAAATATAATTAGAAAGAGTAAGGCATATTATGCTGAAGTTTGGTGGCATTCCATGTCAATGTGTCCTTATCATCACAACAAAAGCTTCATCATTTGATACATTAACATTTGAGAAATTTGGATGCTTTCCTTGAAGAGTAAAGAATGAAATATTATAATAAAATAAACTAGGCATGAAACCTTTCACAAACTATACACTGCATAGTGTATCATATTTTCTTTTTATTGAGTTAAGTTAAGAAATTATGATTTTCTTATCAACAACAATAACAACCCAATGTAATCCCAACCAGTTAGAGGCTGAGGTCCAAGATATGTGCAGTCATATCCCTCATAGAGACTGTTTCAGTTAGATCTTAGATGCATTGCTACATTTACTGTCCAAAACTTCATAGAAAGTATACATCCACGGAAGTTTAAGATTACATTATGATCTAGTCAATTGTGTCTCTGAAACTAAAACATTGTCAATAATCACTCTTTTAACTCCATTGGCTATTTTCTCGGGATTTTTTTTATTATCAAATTTCTAAAATAGAAAACATATTTCGTTAGTCTGTTTTGTATAGTCCTCCGCAGCTGACCCTGGGTTTTTAGGCAAAACGTCAAAAAAACATCGTTTTGAGCAAAAACGACTTTAAAATGCAAATTTCTGGTGTTGTTGAATTAAAGAGTGAATCTTCATGTATTTTTTATCACTGATGTTATCAAGTGTTGAATGTATGCATTTTAACGCGGATTGGTGTATTCCTTCAAATGGGTTTGGATTGAAACTAGGGTTCTTAATCTCTTCTTCAATTTTTGGATAAAACTTAAAGCTTTTTCATTTTAATTACTCCCTCCATCCCAAAAAAATCTTCACACTTCACTATTCAAAAATCATGGGAACTTGTGTTTATTTACGCGTTTTCATTGATTATTTGATAAAATAAAATATTCTTTGTCACCTCTTGTTTTGTAAAACTTTTGATGTAGTTTTTTAATATGTAACTTTTATTTTATATTTCTATACCAATCTTTAAATATAATGAATTGAAAAGTTCAGAAATTTTGCTTTGTTTTGCACAAAGTGCAAAACATTTTTGGACGGAGGCAGTACTTAAATGGTTGTTAGAGATGAAATTCATGAGTAAACTGTAAAATTAATATTACTCTTTTTGTCACTCCACATTGCATTAAATACACTGAACTAACTGAAGGCGTTGCCCCTGGACCCCATACTGTTCTTCCCTGCCCTCACAAAAATTCATTCATGGATACATCATACACTCAAGCCTCTCTGTCTCAAAAAGAAGTTTACACTTTGACTTGATGGAAATTAAGAAAATTGTTATAAACTTGAAAGTTTCTGGTTGGAATTTGTTTAGAAGAAAGAAATATGTTGAACGAAATACTTTTTTTCCTAAAAATGAAATAGAAGAATTGTAAACTCTATATTAGTACAGACGAAAAAGAAAAGTGTACACTTCATTATCGAGTGAAAATGTTCCTAAAGTACTGTTTTTGTCCCTAAAAAATGTACTTCATAAATGGAGAATATGATTCACGTCATTTTCCAAACAAATCAAGTTAGGAGCTTCACATACCTGTGACAAGATAATAGGCCCCCCCTGAGATAAAAAAAGCCTTTCTTTCTTCATCAGATTTACTATGAATGTCATAAAACTCTGCATATAAAACTGGAATTTGGATCCCAGATTATTAGAAAAGGTTCATATGATACTTTCAACAAATGCAGCACTACTATCACAGTATGAACTGAAATTTGGTTTAGTGTCAAATATCTATGCCGCAATGATGTACACACCTTAAAAGGTTCGCTGTCGGTCCGAAAGATGGTATTTGGTACATAATGGAGCCATACAGGTACTCCCCTGCATTATTAAGCCAGTGTTAAGTAAGATTCTTTCAAACAATATGTAAGTATTCAATCTACACAACCTTGTTGACAGAGTGTTGATAACTCCAGAAACACTTAAATACAGGGAACAAAATTTAAAACCTCAATTCATAAACTGATTACGGAGAACAAGTGCTATTGATGACATGTATGTATAGGATCAGTATATGTTTGTGTGTGTATGTGTGTGTTGGGGTGCAAACCACCTCCCAGATCAAAGGAGGAAGAACAAATGAACCAAAATATATAGGTTCAACCCAACCCATTAGTATGATGCCTTTTGGAAGGTGCCCAAAAACAAATCAGTGCAGGCTTGGCTCACAGTGGACAATATGTAGTTATCAGATCAGTGGTGCATTGGCATACCCATAATTCCACTCTGCTGCAATGAATGGTCCAATTCGAAGTATCAGATACATACTAGCTTGCTGAACGATCTTGCAAAATTTCACTAAGTCATATCTTCCACCAAAGTAATACTGAAACATTTGACATTGCAAGGGAAAAGGAAGCATTAGAAACAAAAATAGACATGAAAAAAAAAGTTTGGATTTCTAAGCTAAGATTCATAGGCCTCACATTTCCTGGAGAACGTTCGTGGCCATTCCAGAAGACATAAGTTTCAATAGCATCAGCTCCTCCTTCCTTCGCCAGTTGGACTAAACCAGGCCACATCTAAGGAATACCAGATTTTATCAGTTGTTAATAAATCATGAAACTTCAAACAAAATCAAGAGAACAACACCAAAATAGAGCACAATTTCCAGTATCTGTGTTTTTCCTGTTCAGATCTGTTTTCTAATTTGACTCCCCTCGAAAAAGAGATGCAAGGGACTTACAGCTGGGACGCTGCGGGGATAGTGAATAGAAGCGGAGATTAGCAGCTTCCGGCGGCCATTGATTATCAGAGAACGCCTATCGAAGGTCACGCTCTGGTTGTCGGTAGTTACATTGCCGGCAATTGTGATGCTCGCATCTTCTCCGGGTCTTCCTCCGCCGCCTGCCGCGGCAGCAGGAGATGACGGTGGACTTGCTCCTGCGAGTGCGAAGAGCAATGCCAGTAGAATAAATCTGCATTTGGATTGCAAAGAAGAAGAAGAAGAAGAAGAAGTGCAGATGGAGCGCTTCATTGTACTATGGTTACAATGCTTTACCGCCATTGGGTAACAGCAATATTTAGCACTGCCTGTGCTTTACCGCCATTAGCTTCAATCGCGTCTTGTGCCAACTAGATGCAAATTGATGCATAGATACTACCAAAAAATACGGAGTAAAAGAACAGGATAACATAAATTATACTCCTTAAAAAAATGTTAGGAATACACTAAAGGTGTACCCCATTTGTCCCTCACCCCCTCCATTACCACAAAAATAGGCAAGAAACTAAAACAAAATAAAATAAATAAAAATGGGGTTAAAATGAGTGGTGGAGACAGGGGTGGGGGACAAATGGAGTACATTTTTGGTGTACCCCTAGCATTGCTCTAAATTATATTCACTCCCTCCATAAATAAAATTCCCATAACAAGTTAGGATGTTTGATTATTTTCAAATCATTTTATATGAAAAAAGGTATGAAATTAACAAAATAAAAATTATATATTTAAAAACTGTATGAAAAGATCTACGAAATTAGAGGTGACATTACTATATTATTTTATCAAATATGAAACGAAAATAAACAAACAAAGTGAAATAAAATTTGATCATGTGAATATTGAACAGGAACTTTATTATTGGACGGAGGGAGGATTAGACTGGAATTAACTTTCAACTTTCTTATAACTCTTTCCACACTCTTGTCAGTTCTTTTCAACTCTTTTTAGTTTTTTCTAATTGACATAAATATAGTATTTGTATATGATTACTATAGAATACTCCGTATCATTGTATATCTAAATGTATAGCACATCACTTCAAACATAACAAAGATAAAAAAAATTATGCAAAACTAAAGTTTTCTAACATATTTATTTGGTGATCATTTGATTGGATGACTTTTTAATAGTTTGATTCTACCAACATTTTCCAGCTCTTTCTAATTTTTTCTAACTCCTTCGAATTTCTTCTAACATCCAACACTGAAATTCAAATAAAAAAGAACATGGTCTTACTTCAAGGTCGTCTGCGAGTATTTGTTCTATTTTGATTTTTTCAGTTAATCGTTTTCAACCTTTTACCTATTATTAAATAAAATATATATTGTATATTAATTAGATAAAATGACTTTTTGAAAATATTTTATATGAGTATAATAAATCTAATACTCCGTATAACTATTTTTGTATCAATATCTAATACTATGTATCATTTTATTTGATTTGAGATCAAGTATATCCAAAAAAAAGTCAAAAAGTAAACAAATACTCAATGACGGGGGAGTACTGTATCACTAGGGGTGGATACGGTACCGGTACAGTACCGTGACCGGAAACGGTACCGCCGGTTCCGGTACCCTTACCGTCGTCCGGGACGGTCCACTGGTTCTGAGAACCGGTACCGGTACTGATGGGTATATTATATACCCAGGTATACTCGTCAATACCGAGGGGACGTGTCAACCACGAGGTCGGGTGACTAGTGGCGATTCGGGTCTTTCGGATTCGGCTGGGCGACTGTTTGGAGCATGGCGCTAGGTGACCGATCATCCTCGATTTAAGGTGACCGGTCACGGGTCTTCTTTCCGGACTTGACTAGACGGGTACTTTGGAGAACGGTGACAGGTGACCGGTCATACCCGGATTACGATTACCGGTCACGGTTGTACCCTTCAACCTCGGCGAGATGGGCATTTCAGATCATGGGCGGTGGGTGACCGCTCACCCCCGGACTAAGGTGACCGGTCACGTTTCTTGGTCTTCAGGGATGGTCGGTGCAGACAGTTAGGCGCGGCAGTTGGTGACCGGTCACCTACCGGATTAGGGTGACAGGTCACGGTCTTGGTCTTCCGGAATAGACGTTAGACGCTTTTTGGGTACGACATTGAGTGGCCGGTCACCCCCAGATTGGAGACCGGTCACTATCTTGAGCTCTTGAGAAAATGAAGCATTGGGCTCCGTACAACTTGACCGGTCTTACTTTTGAGCTTCGATCTATGGATCACGGCCGGACGTATCCGCCTCCCCCAAACCCTAGTATCTAGGAGATCAATGGAGGGACCCACACCCGTCACTCAAGAAATCAGTGTGGTAAAGTCCTTTGGCACCATCCTAGATTTGTATTCAATCAATATATTCTGATTGCAGAGTAATAGATGTTGTCTGGTTATTTGTCCTAAAGTGGGTAGCTTCCATGCACTTACTCAGCCTCCTCTACTCTATAAATAATATGTGATAGAGAGAGGAGAGGGCATTCACTACTACTTCCATAAAACCCTACACTCCAGAAAGAGTAAGAAATATATTCGGACTCGGGAGGTTTCCCCTGGTCTAGGTAATTCTGTGTTGTGTTCCTTACTATTAAGCTTATCTTAACTTACCCGGTTAGGCCTCCCTAACCCGATCCAGTTACCTACTTCTCATACCCGGTGGAATTTACACCATCAGGTACCGCCCACTCCGGTACCGGTTCCGGTGCCCATTTTTCGGTATCGGCACCGGCGGTACCGGTTCCGGTACCGTAATTAATTTTTTTTTATTTTTATTTTTTTATTTCATTCTTTCCTTTATCAATTTCATTTTTAGAGTTTTTTATTTCATCCTTTCTTTTAACAATTACGCATTTACAATTTTACACTTTAAAAATTTAATAAAAAAGCAAAAAAAAAGGAAATTATGGGTGGCCGAAACGGCACCGGAACCGGAACCGGAACCGCCGGTACCGGAACCGGTACCAAGGGGTGGCGGTACCGGAACTGGAACCGTCCCGGAACGTACCGTGTCCACCCCTAGGTATCACCATGGCTCTCTCAAATCAAAGGTCACGTACTCACGTGTTCGAACCCTTATAGTGATAACACTTATATTTAGTCACGTAGTCATGAAAAAGACAGTATTGCCATGTGACAACTACCTCATCAAATGCTTATATGACGTAAAAATCAAAAAATTGCTACCGGGTACCTCTAGTTTTGGGATAAGAACTACGAGGTACCCTAATTTTAAAAATATACTGCCTGGTACCTTCTATTATTCCAAACCTACCAATTGGGTCTTCCGTCAATTCCTCTGTTAGTTTGTTCTTCTTTACCATCATCATCCACATAATCATCTTCATCTTCTTTTTCTTCATTCTTCCATTTATTCATCATCTTCTTCCTCCTCCTCTTTATTCTTCGTCTTTCTCTTCTTCTTCTGCTTTGATTGATCCGATTGACTTTCCATGTACTCTGTGTTAACTACGGGTGCGTTGGTTGAATGGGATTATGGGAATGGAGGGAGAAATTTTGTTGCATGGGTTAAGAGAAATTATTGAAGGGCAGAGATGAAGAAGTCATGTTCATCCATGTGCATAGTTTTTTTCGATCTCAAAGAAACCAAGGCTTGTATATCCAGGTCCTGCAAATCAACATTGAACATACAATCACTTCTCATAAGCTCTTAGATCTGACAAAGAATCAATTTAGCTAAAAATTTAAGCGAACCCAGAAAAAATTTATGCTAAATAAAGCTATAGAATTCGATTCGGGCACAAACCTCTGGTGAGCCACATGACCACAGGCTTGGCGGAGGAAATGAATTTTGTCGGCCTTCATCAACCCTTGCGGAGGTCCAATATATACTGAAGAAGAAGAAAGAAGGTCTTCATCAACGATTGAGCGATTTTGGAAAGTCATGCAGTGACTACTTCTTGATTTCCCGGAAGGAGTAGGGGGTCTGGATTGGAACGAGGAGGAGGAGAATAAGATGAAGAAGAAGATGATGGTGATGATGTGGAGGAGGAGGAAGAAAACGAATGTGGATGATGATGGTGAAGAAAATAAACTAACGGAGTAAGGGAGCAATTGACGGAAGGGCCCTGCTAGTAAGTTTTCAAATAATGAAAGGTACACGTGAGTATATTTTTAAAATAAGGGTACTCGGTAGTTCTTATCACAAAACCGAGGGTATCTAAGAGCAATTTTTTTGGCGTAAAAATAGTGAAGTTATAAAGCTCCTTTCATGATTATATAGAGTAATTTTTAAATATTTTTTAATTAAATTAAAAGTAAAATAGATGAGATGTAAAAATAAAAAAGTAGGATTAGATATAGTAAAATGGGGAGCACCAATACTATGCATTTGGATCTATGATGTTTCTCGTACATCCTTTAGTACTTATTTTCAAATCTTATTTTTCAAGTAATAGAGTACTCATTTTCAAGTAACTAGTTACTCATTTACTAGTATAATTGAATTTTAGACAAATGAATATTCAGCTACTCTAAAATAAATATTTAATTGCTCAAAAATGAGTATTCAATTGGTTGAAAATCAATATTTTATAGAAGAACTTCTTAGATAAGAGTAAAAAACTATGAAAATACCAAAATAGGAGTCATAAGTGTTTCAAGACCAAAATAGCAATTCACACTGCCATTGGTAAACTGTCACATTCACCACATTATTACATTGTAACTGGCACACTATTAATGCCACATTGTTATCCGTCACTGCCAGCCATTGGAGTGCCCCTGCAGATCACCAATGGTTGACTAATCACACTGACATATTACACGGTCATCACTTTTCCATCACACTGTCAATGCGTATTCTTACATCAAGCTGTCATTATACTTCTATTTTAGTCTTAAAAAACACAGAACATTTCTTATATTTTATTACACGTAAATAAGTACTCAACATGAATAATAAGTACTCAACATGAATATACAAAAAGTATTGCACAATCGATTGTGCAATATAAATGGAGTAAAATGGGATAAACTTTGGAGGAATTATGGCGCATGAGGTAGAGGTGCTTATGGGCGACAAAAGATGATGGGAATGCATAAAGCCCAACTACGAAGGGTCTAAAAGAGTTTGGTGTGTCACTAAGAGCACTGGTAATGGTCATGAAGCCCGGGGCTTCAGACCGGGGCTTCAAACTTTCTCTCTCTGTCACGTCAGCTTTAACTTACACCCAAAATTTACTGGAAATGGTTTTGAAGCCCCGGGGCTTCAAACCTTCATTTTTTACATTTTTAAATATACATCTTCTAAATTTAAATTTATAAATTTAAATTAATTTATTATTTTAATGAATCGCAATGACACTAGTGCATAAAAAAATTAAATTCATTATAAAAAAATCTTACATTCATAAAAAAAACATAAAAAAAATTTACATTCATTAAAAAAAATTACATAAAAAAACAATAGTACAAAGAAATCACTAATTATTCGAACGACTAAAGATATGCTCGATCAAATCCGCCGTTAGTGCATTGTGAATCTCTCGGCTTCGAATTTCTTGGCGGTTGCGTCGTTTCTTTTCTTCGGTGATTTCTTCGTACATAGGCACCTCCTCGTCCGGGTTGTATTGACAAATCGCAGACCCGTTATCCTCTATGATCATATTATGAAGAATAATACATGC
>OOIL02001766.1:260513-301349 GCA_900332095.2 Cuscuta campestris
ATCTTCAAGTATTCGTCGAACATATCAGATGTCGTCCCGTACGCCAACTAACAGAGCGCGGCAGTGCACTTCTGGACGCTACTAAACCCGCGTCGGCCTCTCGCATCAAATCGTTGGGTGAACCAAGGAACCTCGCGTTCAACATCGGCGAGTATGCGTAAGAAGAGAGGACGACTCATCCGAAAACGATTACTAAAATCTTCCGGGGTATAAACACACGGATTATTAAAGTAGTCGTTTAGAAGTGAAGCATGGGCGGCCTCTCGATCACGGTTTAAGCGTTGGCGTCGGGTCCGTCGTCGGGAGGATTCGGCTTCTTCTTGGCCATCTTCCCACCATTTAATACAATTCGTCGCGAAACAACGAAAAAATAAAGCTCTTCTTTCATCTTCGGAAGATGAACCCATTTTTAATTTATATTTTATAAATATTTATAATAAATAATAAATATTTTTGAGAGAATATAAAGTAATAAAGAGAGATGTGTGAGAGAGAGGTGTGAGAAAGATGTATGAGAAAGGGGGATTTTATAGGGTTTTTTTTTAAATTTAGATTTTTTTTTATTTTGGGGGTGGGTAACGGCTATATAGCCGTTGGGAAGGGGGGGAGCCGGCAAAAAGTTGCATCACGCCGCGTCAAACTAATGACGCGGGATGTCTCACGCCCGAATCACGCCGAAGGGGGGCGGTGTTTAACGCCCCCAGGCGTTAAACGCCCGTATCACGGCGGTGGGCGTGATGGGCATTTCCAGTGCTCTAATCATACAATTATACAAAATAAAGAGTAAATTCTATAATTGGTACTTTATAATATGAGGGTTTTTCTATTTAGTCTTCTATTATCAAATATTACCCCCGTAGTCCTTTTTTTAAAGGTATCTTTCCACAAATAGTCCTTTTCTTGATCTTCTGTCACGTTGGTGTTAATTTAAAGGCTAAAAGTATAATTTGACATCAACATTATGTCTAGTGACGTGTTCTGATATTGGTTAAGCGGATAATACAAAAATAATGACTATGATTGTGGGTTAGGATTCTGACGAAAGATCACATTTGTAGACTATAATCGTCGTAAAAAGCGACTGTAATTGACAAACGACGCAAACGGAACAGCCTATGGAATTGTGTATGACAAAAACAATGTATTATCATTGTAAAATTACACTTTTAGCCCTCAAATTAACACCAACGTGATAGAAGATCAAAAAAAGGACTATTTGTGGAATGGTACCCATAAAAGAAGGACCATTGGGGTAATATTTGATAATAGAGGACTAAATAGGGAAACCCTCATGTAATAAAGGACCAATTATGGAATTTACTCCAAATTAAATTTAACCTTCATTTTACTTTAAAAACTGATGGTGTTAACTTCTATTTCACTTAATAGCTGGGAAGAGAACGCCAAACCATATTTTGTTAGCATTTATTTTCAAGATATCAAAGTTCATCACTTAGTAACATTTTTTTTTCAATTTCCCCAACCATATCTTGAACCCACACAAGACCCTCCCCGCGAGAAGGTCAATCGGATGGAAAAAGTCAAGTTTCCCCCGAGGGTAATCCCGACATTTTTTCATTTCCATTGACACAAACTCACGAACATGATGATCATGTCTGTGAATTCGTGTCTGTGAGAACAAAAAAGAGACCGAGATAACCTTTAGGGTAAACAAATATCCGACATAGGGATGGTCTCTACCTCCAAATTTACCTACAAGTAAAAAATCACTCTCACAATCATAACACAAGTTTTTCCAAACCACTTCATTCTACCTAAATCACGGCATTGCTAAGCAGAATTTTGATAAACGTACACGAAACCATTGACTTGGGAAAATGATAGGGGTATAGATGGAAGTTAGGACATGATCTAGGCAATATGTGAACTTACCTTTTAATATCATCACTCATTGACTTATATGATACTACTAACAATGCACAAAGTTGTGGCAAACGGGTACATCTGATATTTGTAAGTAGCGTGTTCAAAATCCCTAATGAAAAGAAATAGGGGTGGAGGGGGGGGGGCTACAACACTAAAAGTACCATTTCTGATTTCGCTTTATTCTTCTGCCAATCTTCTTTTCTCTTCCTCCTCTGCAAATAAATGAACGAAACAATAAGCATGAACATGCAAATGTAGGGCATAAAACACCAGCACTACATATACAACCCAGACAGCTTTTTATTAGATGTAGTATACTCAATTCAGACCATAGGTGGAGTGAATAATGGATCTACGATATGGGAGCACACTTCAAATTGACTAAACCTTATGCTGCGAGAAATGGATTTAAAATATGATGCCCATGCCAGTGTGTATAAACTTCACAAGAACTATATCTCCCTTCCTGATTTACATTAATAATTTACTACAACAAAATAGTCATGCCACGTCTTGTTTTATAAAGCTTATGCTGTGATTTTTTATTATATAACAGTGTTTTAAAATTTTACACTTATACTTAAATAAAGTCAATTGAAAATAACTTCAATCAAGCATCGATCAACCTGAAAAATGAATTTTGTATAGGAACGGAGGGAGTAATTGATAGCTAGACGTTGGTTGGCGCATGTGCTTGCCAAATACGCTTTTTGACAAATTTCATTCTCATTTATGAAAGTAGATACATTAAACAAAGTGAATTGTGAAGGATGGTGTTGAGCGTTTAAGCAAATTGGAGCACAAAGATTGTTGAGATATTTTGGGTTTTAGGTGTTTGTTGGTGTTGTTTTGATGGATAATTATTCACAAGAACATTCACTAAAAAGTACGGGAATATTTGGGGAAGAAACGAAAGTACACTTTTGAAATAAAGTTTTTTTTGAAAAAAAATAGACAAACGGTAAAGTAAAACCAACGTCACCATTTGGAGTTGTTGGATGTGTTTGGAAATTTAAGGTGGAAATGCTCTAATGAAACGGAGTAACAAAAAAAGTCTACCTTCTGAACGTTTGTAAATATCTAAAACTATGGAAAATGCAACAAACAATACCTATAGATGATACAAATGAATTTACTCGCCAAACATGGCATCTACCCAGTACCCAATTCACTTCCCAAGAAATCAATTTCCATTCAATCATTCAAGAAAAGTTTGGATATATCACTTAGGATGCTTAGATTATTCAATTATAAACAGAACCTGAATTGATGAAGGCTATGAGTTTGAATCAAATCATTTTGAAAAAAACAGTTACAACTATTTTTGAAATTTAGAAGCATTGATCGGCTTCCAATTTTGAAAAGATTCGCACTACCACTGAAACCACAATGCTTAAAACAAATACTAACAGTATTTTGTAGCGTCATTTCATTAACCTCTTCTTGACATGACCTATCAAAGCATAGCAGTCTATGCTTAAAAAGGCCACACCATTTTGAGATTTAACTACAACTTGTTAAGATTTAACTACAACTTGTTAGAATATAAAAGAACTTTCATGGGCCACAACCACAAGCTTGAGCTCAAGCTTGAGCTTTTGGTTGAGTTGGTTCCTTGACATGGTATAGGAGCCTTGTTGACTAAGAGGTCACAGATTTAAAACTCAGTGTCACCCAGTTTTAAAAGGTTTAAGATTTCACATGCAAGGCTCAAAAAGATTACGCCTGCACGTGAGGGGGCGTGTTAGAATATAAAAAACCTTTTCTGGGCGACAACCACAAGCTTGAGCACAAGCTTGAGCTTTTGGTTGAGTTGGTTCCTTGACACAACTGTCTCTTCATAGCAAAAGATAAATTTTTTCCATGCAAACAAAAAAATGACATCTATTGTGACATTAATTTTCAAATTTTTATAGAAATAGTTTGTCCAGTAGAAGAAAAAATTATGTAATCTTTGATAAGTTAAAATCATATATGGAGTATCATAAAATGCCCTTTTGAGGCAAGTGCAATAAAAGATGAGGAAGGTCGGTAATCCCTAACTCTGCAGGTTCCTATGAGGTCAAGATGCACGCAGTATTTTGTTAGAAACTTAACATGTTGCTGCATTTACTACCCAAAGCGTCATATAAAGAAGGCAAGAAGCAACGGAAGTTTCATGTGTCATTTTGCTGAAGTAGATATCGAGATGAGTAGTGAATCTAGCAATTTATATTATGGGCAGCACCCCAACTACATAAATCACACCTTCGTGGACCATATTGGTTTGAGTTTCTATAATCTATGCACTTTTTTTCAATCCATAGGGATTAGGGGGCCCATCCCAACTCATAAGGTGGGCACGACCAAGTGTAATTATTTGAAGCTAAAACATTGTCGATAATGACACTTTTAGCTCCATTGACAATGGATGCGAGACGACGAAACTCGGCGGCACAGAAACCCAACCTCTTATGTGAACACATTGTTGCATAAATATTTGCTATAGTTAATCATGAAAAGGGGAGATATCAAGTCAACCAATTTAATCAACATAAAAGAAAACCAGGAAACGGCTTCAGTGATACTTCATTCTCAAGCAAAAAAAAGAGATAATTGGAATATAGCCTTAATTAACAGGATAAGAATGAAGCAGAACAAAGAACATACCCCCTAGTTGATGTAGAGCCTTGAGTGTGCGTTTCTCGAGCTTATCAAGCTTCTTCTGAACATCCCTCCTCAGGTCCCAATTAGGTTTTTTCGGGGCGATATTCATGAAAGGGTCCTCACTTTTCTCCTTCTCTTCAGGTGCAGGTATGCTAGCTACAGGGTCATTGAACTTTGGTAAAACGGGAGGAGCAAGTTTACCCTCTTGAAGGTGCTTGTCTTGAGGAAGATAATTCCGAAATTTCATTTGGACATTCTCATAGCTGCCAAAAACCAAAAACAACAAAGAAACTTCAGAAGCTAACGAAGAAATTCCTGCTCCAAATAATCAAAACCAATGGAAGAATATTGAAATTTTTAATGCTAATTCAGTGATTAGTAGTGCAGGACATTCTCGTAGCTGCCAATAACAAAATAAACCAAAAACAACAAAGAATCTTCAGAAATTAACGAAGAAATTCCTACTCCATATCATCAAACCCAATGGAAGAACATTGAAATTTTTAGTGATAATTCAGTGATTAGTAGTAGCTCCGGACATTCTCATAGCTGCCAATAACAGGAAAAAAAATCCAAAAACAACAAAGAAACTTCAGAAACTAACAAAGAAAATCCAACTCAATATCATGAAAACTAATGGAAGAACATTGAAAATTTTCATGATAATTCAGTGATTAGTAGTATTAGTGTTGGACATTCTCATAGCTGCCAAAAACAGAAAAAAACAAAAACAAAACAGACTCTCAGAAAATTAACGAAGAAATTCAAATTCCTACTGAATATCATCAAAACCAGTGGATGAACATTGAAAGTTTGAATGAAAATTCAGTGATTAGTAGTAGTGCTTACTTTTCTTCCTGGTCTTGGCTGGAACTGTTGTCCTTATCATCGTCGGGGGTCTCCAGAAGTTCTTGGGCAGATCTGAGGGCCCTCAGCCGCTCTCGACGGGCAGCCGCCGCCGCTTCGATCGAGATTTCGTCCTCACTTCCCATTCCGAAAAACTTCACCTGCTCGGCGGTAGCGTCAGTGACTTGGTGGCCACTCACAAATTATCTCTCGCCGCTACGGCGGATCGGAAAATATACAACTGGTTGGAATTTTTGGAGGTGTTAAGAAACTACAAAAAATTAAAAAAGGAATTGAAAAAAAAAGGGGCCATGCTACAATTACACCACAAATTGTACCTCATTTGTACACCGTAGTTATACACAAACATTTTGATGGTTTACACCGACACAAGTGTTGGTGCGTTAACAAAAATTTACACAGACACAAAATGTTGGTGCATTAACAAAAATTAGTTTTACACCAACACAAAGTTTTAGTGCAAAGCTACAGGGTACAAAATGGGGTACAAAACATGGGGTACAAATAGCTTTATCCAAAAAAAAGAGAATTGTAAAGTGAAATTTGTACTAAATACTCCGTAGTATTTAAAGATATGTCTTTTCTTAGGGCCTGTTAACTGGATGTTGGAAGAAACTGGAAAAAATTGGAAGGAACTGAAAGAAACTGAAAAAACTGGAAGAAACTAGAAGAACTCGAAAAAACTGGAAGGAACTGAAAAACAGGAAGGAACTGAAAGAAACTGGAAAAAACTGGAAGAAACTCGAAAAAACTAAAAAAAACTTTAAAAATATTTATTTTAAATTCTTGTTGTTATAAATTATTATTATTATTATTATCATCATCATCATCATCATCATTATCATAATCATCATCATCATCATCATAATCATCAACGTAATCATCATCATCATGTTATCTTAGTGAATGTCTTTAAGATATAAAAAAAATATTGTTATTTTTTAAATACAAAAAACTAATTTTACAAAAAATAATTATAATATAAAGTTAGCATAAATATAAAAATATTAAATTTTAAAAAAGCTGTATAGTTATATTGCACCTCAATTTATTTATGCGGTATTTATTATAAATAATGTATTTGTAATTATAATTTATATATTAAAACATTTTGTTTTAAATATCATACATGTCACATAATCAAACATATTGTTTCTTTTATGATTGACATTTTATTTTCATTGAATTCCTATTTTTGGAATTAAGACATAGAACTTTTTTGTTTACATTTTTTATGTTTTACTCATATTTTAGTCTTTCTCTCTAAAATCTTTTGACTTATAATTTTTTTATAAAAATTAGAAAAATGAGCAATTTTTAAGTAATAAAGGGAAAATTGAGATGTTTTATAAAAAGTTATATTAATAAAACATTCAAGATAATTATTTTATCCATAATTTTTTACTAAAATTTAACATATTGATGTTTTCCTGTTTTATCGTGTAGACTTATATACAAAAAAATGTCTTATTCATATTAAAAAGTTGAATAAAAAAATAATAAGTGTGAATCGTAAAAATAGTGAGATAAAAAAAATAATTTATAAACTTCAGTTATGAATATAACAGTTGTAATAATAATAATAATAATAATAATAATAATAATAATAATAATAATAATCACATTGAAATATATCATTTTTAGAGTAATTGGTTGAGGAGTAGAAAGAATTCGAAGAAAATGAAAAAAAATTGGAAGGAACTGGAAGAAACTGGAAGGAACTAGAAGGAACTGGAAGAAACTGGAAGGAACTGGAAGAAACTGGAATGAACTGGAAGAAACTGGAAGAACTGGAAGAAACTAGAAGGAACTGGAAGAAACTAGAAAAAACTGAAAGAAACTGGAAGAACTGGAAGAAACTAGAAGGAACTGGAAGAAACTAGAAAAAACTGAAAGAAACTAGAAGAAACTGGAAGAAACTGGAAGGTAAGAGTTCAAGCCCTAAAGAACAGGCCCTTAATGTAGTACTTCAACTTTTTTATTCACTAAATAATACTTGAATAATGTCTAGTGGCATGAATAATGTCCGATAGTGTTGGACATTTAGTTTAAACAATGTCTAGTGGCAGTGGAAATTTACTTGAACAATGACCACTAGACATTGAACAATGGTACTACATTGGGAAATAAAAACATACTCGTATAATATAACATTGGAAAAGTTCTTATATTTTAGTACTATTCAGGTAGATTTCCTCAAATAGAAAATGTTAGAAAAAATTAAATGGAATACTAAAAGGTAACTCATTTAAATGATCATTTAATTAAATATGTTAGAAAATTTTAATTTCGGATTATAAAAACCATCATTGTCCGTGTCTGAGGTAATGTGTTACAAATTTAGATATATAATGTTATTTTATATTAATCGTATATATATATATATATATATATATATATATATATATATATATATATATATATATATATATATACACTTTTTAAAGTCATTATCGAAAGAAGGGGTACCACGACCTCGACAATCAACTCAAAAAGTCGGGTTTGTGGCCCTTCGTCTCCAAGAGCCGCACCTCCTTCAATCCCGCCTATGTTCGGGCCTTCTACTCCAATCTCCGCCGGGACGGGGACACCATCCGCAGTAGCATCAATCTCTACGACATGGAGATTGATTTGGCTACCTTTGCTCGGGTCACAGAGCTGCCCATCTGAGGTGACGACATCGCGTCGTATGGTGGCGACGATTGAATCCTCAACAACGAGGCCGCCGTCATCCGTGAGCTCGGGATCACCAACTTGATCCGTCACAGCGGCGTACCGACGATTCACTCGGCCCCACCGGAGAAGCGCCTCCTCCTCTACATCCTCACCCGGATCTTCTGCCCCCAGGATGGCAGCCACACCTCGCTCTTCAACGACGACTTGAAGGCGATTCATGCGATCATGCACGGCGCCTCCATCAATTGGGCGAAATACGTCATGATTCACATGACGGATTGCGCTTCCATTCTCCACGAGCGGAGTTGCCATACGCTTTCCTCGTCATGGACCTCATCGTCTCCGCCGACATCCACATCGCCGGGCCAAGCACGAAGATGACGAAGCTTTGGGTCATCGTCGACAACATCTTCAAGAAGAAGTCCGGAAACCGAGACGGCGCCGGACCGAGTCGTGCCCGTGCCCCTGCCCCCACTCCCGCTCGGGCCTCATTGCAGTCCATAGCCGACACCCTGAATCGGCTAACCCTCACGGTGGATGGCATGGGGCAGTACATGGAGAGGATGGACTGGACGCTGAAACGCCAACACCACGACATGAGGGCGTTCTAACGCGGCATCAACGGCACCATCCTCGGCACCATCCTCGGCCAAAACTTTGAAGGCGAGGATGAGGAGACGACTCCTACGCTCCATCCTCCTCCCCCGACGAGGCCGACTTCGAGGATGCGGTTGACAGCGATCCCATGGACGTCGAGGACGACGAGGATGACGATGAGGATGACGAAGCCAACTCCTAGACTCTTTTCATTCCTCTTTCTATATGATTGTTCTTCTTTTAATTTTCATTCCATTGTATTCCATATTTCCCTTTTGGTTTAATGAATAAAAGTTTACTTTTAATTCTAAAGTTTACTTTTAATTTTTTTTATTAATGTCAAAAGGGGGAAGATATAAAGGTTATGCATAAATTAAGGGGGAATTTTTTTCTCATCACAAATACCTTGTTGAAAATAAAATTGCATTTATTAAGGGGGAACATTTTTTTAAAAAGTCTTAAAATAATCCTCCTATGCATAACCTCGCCTTGTTTGCCATTATAAAAAAGGGGGAAATTGTTGAAACACGGGCTTGTCACGTTTTCGTACTAAAGCCGTGTTCGTTTTTATGACAGGTTTTGATAATGCCAAACCGCCGTGATCAAGTAGAACATTGAACATACAAGGCGAAGAACGAAGTTGAGAACAAGAACTAAAAGAAGACCAAGAACGAAGACCGTAGTCTTAGTGTCGTTGAGTCGGTCTTTATTGTGATCAAGACCGACACAATCTTTACACCTTGGCTCTTTAGGCTAAATTCTTTTTATTGCATTTCTTACATCATAAAAATGTTTTTCAAACATGTTTAAATCATTAAAAAATACTTGGTGTTCGCCCAAACAAAAAACCAAGCCATCCGGCGTTCGGCTTTCAGAAACCGGCGTTAGGCATTCGGTTATCGGTGTTGGCATTTGGCGTCTGAACCAACCAAGTGGTTTTCAACATTTTTTGATTGGTTTTCACTCTTTGGCATGTTTAAACGGTTCTCCAACAAAAAACACTTTGAAAAACACTTTATCAGCAAATACCACTCAAACCATGACATTCCAAAATCACTCCACCCCACTTTTAACTGCGTAAGCTTAAAATAATCTATTTAATTTACAGAATCCATGAATTTTAAAAAATCTAAAGAAATCTTTTAAAATCTTGATTGAAAACACCCCCCTTAGTTTTCAGGCTTTCCTAGTAGTCACTTAGATCTTTCTCGGCTTTCATGATTAGGTCGTACAACTGAGAGAAATCCACAGTTAGTAAATAGATACGTGTGGCCTGAGGGCAGGTCGAAGTCTCTTGCGAAACTCTTCGATGCGGTCAGCCACTGTGCTCACAGCGTGGGTGCAAATTGAGTGAGATGGGCAAACTTCTGTCGGCATTCAAGAAGCGTCATATCTCCTTGCTTCAATTCAACAAATTCAGCGCATTTCTCTTTACGAAACCGAGCTGGGATATACTCTTTTTTGAACGCCCAATCGAAGAATTCTCAAGTCCGGGATTTGGGTGTGTTTTGATCTTCATCGGTGCGTTTCCACCATTCATAGGCTCCCTTGCGAAACTGTTGGGATGCAAGTTTTGGATGATCGCCAAGAGGTATGTTTGGATTTCTTAGCACACAAGCAGTTTACTCGATTCAATCAAGAGCAATCTGGGGTTTGGCAATTTGATCTCCCAGAAACTCCTCAGCATCATTGTCTTTCAACGTTTTGGAAGTGATCAAACGAAGTGGTGGTGGTGGTTGAAACACATGGGCATTGGTCATCTGTAGTAAAAAGTTTGGTTGGACTGAGGCACTGTACGGAAGACATTGTAGAACTCCGGTCTGTTGGACTGAGTTGAGGGATCCCAAGCTCGAAGGACCTGATGATCTTGTTTCTAAAACTAAAGAGAAAGTTTGGTTGATTCGTGATAGGTTGTAGATTGCTTCCAATCGTCAGAAATCCTACACCAACCTTAAGAATTGAGAGATCGAGTATAATGTTGATGACCTTGTGCTCCTTAAGGTCACTCCTTGGAAGAAGGTTTTGAGATTTGGCAAGAAGGTCAAGCTAAGCCCTAGGTTCATCGGACCCTATCGAGTTATCGAGCAAGTAGAACCAGTAGCCTACCGACTAGAGCTACCTCCAGAATTGAGAAAGATCAACAATGTGTTCCATGTGTCTATGCTGGGAAGGTATCGTTCAGACCTGTCTCATGTCTTACCCAAGGGAGCAGTCACCCTCGATGAGAATCTCACTTAGAAGAACTCGTTCAGATCTTAGCGCGTGAGGTGAAGGAATTGAGGAACAAATTCGTTTCTTTCGTCAAGGTGCTCTGGTGAAACAACGTTGTGAGCTCAGTATCCATAATTATTTAGCAATCAAGAATAATTAAATTAATTATTGAGACGGAATTATAGTTCATTTTAAATATTTGTTAATAAAATTTAAAAATTATACCACTGTGTAGGATTCGACAAGATAAATCCAACGGTGCAAACAGAATTTGAATTCAGAGTAAGTTGGCTCGAAAAAGATTTTTTATGTCGAGGTACGTTATTTAATTACGGAGCCCAAATCCCATATCTATAAATACCACCCCTACACACCTAAATCCCTCCCTTCTGCCATACTCACGACTCCGTCAAACTCCCCACTCTCTCTCGTTCTTCGACCGGAACCACAACAGCAAGGAAACAAAACAACGCACGAAGGAAGAAGCAGAAGGAATAAGAATAAGGAAAAAGAAGAGAAATCTACCATTACAACGCCATCGTCACTGTTTGTATGTTAATTCGTTCTTCGTATAATCATCGAGGTGACTACGTGGATATATAATGCTAGTTATGCTTATAGGTTTGAATCTTACGTTCATATGATCATTACGCTTGAATTGTGTGAAAACCTATTTTAAGGTAGTCTGTTGAGATTTGTTGACTTGAATTCTTGAATGGGTTATGTTTGATCATGATTAGGTTGAATATAGTTGGGATTTAGTTTATAAATGTATTCATGCTGAATTTTCCGAGTTTGAATGTTGGTTTCACAGTAAAATCGAGTTGGTGCGTAAACATGTACACTTTGCGATAGACGGTAACGAAGTACCAGCCTACTGATACCCTGGTACCGCCATAAGCCATTTGGTACATCCGGAACCTGCAACTGTTTGGTACTTAGGTACCGGATGAATGGTAGGCCCTACCGCCAGAATATTAGCTTGCTACCGGCACAGGCCATCTGGTGCAGGCGGACTCTGTCCGAGCCGGTACCCTAGTACTGGACTAGGTGCCGCCTGGTACCTAGAGTTTGTTCGTAAGTCTATTTTCGTGTCAGGGATTTATTCTAAGACCTTGTATGTTGCATGATGGTAAGAATGGGTGTTCACACCCAACGCTAGGCTGATGTTTGATCATGTTTAGTTTTGTTGATATGCCTAATTTATGAGTTATACACTTGTGAATCTAATGTAACATTAAAGTAACATATGAACTTAGAGGAACTCTAGGATTTGACCTGAATGGAATAGAGGCAAGTTATGCCATAATCATAGAAAGATTAGAGCCATGTGGCACCTGCTGGGTCCAATGGTTATTCTGGTATAAATATGCGCACGAGGATGTATGAATTATCTTTCCGAAGGGGACATGGATCTCACCCACCCAACGAGGAACTCCCCAGTTGGTTGAGCTTGATCTTTATTCTCAAAGGGGAGGTCATAACTCCAATAAGTAAGTCAGAATCAGTATGAGCTTAAATCTAGAATAGGTTATGAGCCAAGTAAGTTAGTTTACAAAAGTAACGAGAGCATAATATTTTATATTATCAATATTGTTTATGAATTATATTATTATGTTGATATTCATGATGAACTTATATGCATGATAACGTGTGATGTTATGAACTAGTGATGATATCTATATGTATAACTGGATGTTAGATATTTCTCACTTAGCTTCAATATTGGGCATGTCGCATTTGTTCCTTTGCTACACGCAGCTAATCAGGATCGAGGTGAACCTAGAGCAAATCTCGGAGGACGATGAGGGCAAAGAGATGTGTGTGGATGTAGTTGAAGACTCGTTTAATTAATTGTTGTCTTAAGAGCTATTTATTATTTTTATGGGTTGAATTCCAAACTTGTTGAGATTTTATAAAGGCTTTCGCAATGTTTTTCAATTACTCTAATGGATGTTGAAGTTTTGGGATTAAATGTTTTAAAAGTTGTTTTGGAATTGAGTTGTTTGGATACCAATCTAAAAGCAACTCGATTCGCTAATAAGTTTATTCGAGTTATGCGAGTTGGGGTGTTACAACATTTGTCTAAAGAGATTAAAAATTATGTTCTCGCGGAAATCGATCGAAAGTTGCTCTGTAGTCACAGTAGGAGTTTTATGAATTTCAATGTTTGCCATTTCCAAGAGCTGATTATTTTCACTCGTGCGAAAATAGATTGGTTAATGATAAAAAGTGTAATGATCGACAATGTTTGGAATAAGAGCACGGTCAGCTTTTATCCAAACTAACCGACAAGCAATGACATCTATATTTCTTTGTGATTGAAGTAGTTGAAAAGAACATGATACGAATATCATATCGGATATAGGGAAGAACTTCAAGCGTCTTCGGGCTCCAAGAAAGGGGAGGCAAAGAGAGAAGGAAAACTTCGAGCGTTTCCGGGCTCCAAGAGAAGAGAGACGAGAGATTAAAAGAATTCTTGATTATTGATTGATTGCATAATAACGGGGGAGGATTACAATATATAGAGAATAATACGATACACTAATTGACCTAATGGGCTCAGCCCATACTAAACCCTAAACCCTATTAATTAAATAATATTAAATAATAAATACTAATAATTAATTAAATATCCTAATCACCATACATATCATTCCCACCCCCTTAAAAAACCACCTTGTCCTCAAGGTGGAGGATCTCACTCATGCTTTTGGATATGTGAGAACATAATGAACCAGAAGAAACATCCATTTGCTAACCAATCTTCAAGAGGCTTCTCGGGTGAAGTATATAGGCATAAATAAAATTCAAGACCAAACTCTCGTCGAATCATTTTCTTCTAGACTAGGTGCTCAGACTTGACAAGATCAAACAACTTGATGGTATCCAAAGAAATTAACTAGGCCGCTTAGTTACAATTTTCACTAGCCACCTTGTTGACACATTCTAGAACGTTATACTTTGCAATTTCTACCCCCATTAGGGCATTTAGTGGCACATGTAATTCACGAGGTGTAGAATCTGGCTTGTAGGATAGCTTATCAATTGTAATAGTAGCACCATCATCTCCATCAATAACACCACCATCATTGTCAATGACGTCAGACCCGCTATCCTTGTCCTCCTTGATGAAAGATCCCTTGCTTGATTCCTTTAGTTCATTTGTGTCCTCCACAATCGGGGCGGGAGTGTGTTGGCGTTTTCCACCATGTGGGCAAATGTGTCTCTAGACTTCTCTGATGTCTTCTCAAAACAAACATAATCTAAATCATGTAGCGGAGCAAATCGTATTTGGAACTTTTTAACAAAATCCTCCCAACCATCAATCAAGCCGCCACGCATACGCCAATTAAACCATGCCAAGGCAGAGCCCTCTAACATTGATACCACACGGTGCAAACGATCAGCTGAAGGGACGTCATAAAATTAGAAATACTCACATACCGTAGCTAATTAACCACTGCACGGGTTTGGTTCCGTCACATTTTGGGGGCAATGTTGGTGGAGAAAGTGGAGCACCTGTCACTTTTCGTATAATACCCATAATGTGTGTTCTGAAAATTTGTAACTCAAAAGGAATTTGACTTGGCACAATTGGAGGTCCACGAACCAAATCCTGTACCGAGCAAAAAATTTCTACGTCGAATGCATTATAGTCAATTTGACCTTCAAAATTATGGATCGACTTGAGCTTCATAATAATTTCATACACATGATCAAAAATCAAACACACCCCTTCATCATACTCAATTTCTCCATAAAGAACCCTCTTTAACAAGTCAAGAAGTTTGTCCAATGCATAGTTCATCGTCACGATAATATCGTCCAAAACCAACGCCATAGTTATGAAAAATAAACAGATTTCCTACCTGAGTGCCTGATAGATCGGAGCCAGAATAGGGTTTGCGGCTGGGTTGCTAATCCTCCGTACCAAATGACAACAATAATTGGCCTAACAAAACTTAATATTAGCACCAAATTTACACTCCGTACTTGAACTTGAATGATTGGGCGCAGCAAGTGTAAGGTTGAACGAAAATTAGCACCAAATTTACTGGTGTTTTTTCGGCGCAGCAAGGGATGCAGCTGATATTTTTTTCTTGTGTCGTCACAAAGATGGAGGCGGCTAAAACCAGCGGCTGATTTTTTTCTTCTGGTGAGATACAAAATGAGATCATTGCAAGGATCAGGATCTACAGAAATCGTTAGAAAGATCAGGATTGGCGGGTTTGGAATTGGATTTTGTGGTTGAAACTTTTTTTTTTGTATATTTTTTTGGGTGAGTTCAAGAATGAAAGCACCAATTGATACGAATATCGTATCGGATAGGGAAGAACTTCGAGCGTTCTTCAAGCTCCAAGAAGATGAGGTAGAGAAAGATGGAAAACTTCGAGATTTTCCGGGCTCCAAGAGAATAGAAAAGAGATTAAGGTTTTTGATATTTCTTTATTGCTTGATTGAATAAAAGGATTATATTGCTATTTATAGGAGATAGAGAAACCCTAATGCTAACCCTAATTGAACTAATGGGCTCAGGCCCATACTAAAAACCCTCAACAACATTAACTATTGAATATTAAATAACTACTAATTAATAAATAATATAACTAATCTATTATCATATCATTTGGAAAAATTAGGGGCCCACGTACCAAATCCTGTATCGCGCAAGAGATTTCAATGTCAAATGTGTGTAAATCAAAATCATAATTTGACCGACTTTCAATATGACGAAATGACCGGAGATTCTTTATAATTTCGTCTCTGTGATCATAAAGGGCACAAATTCCCTCGTCGTGCTCAATTTCTCCATATAGAACAATTTCTAGCAAATTAGTAAGTTTGTCCAGTGCACAAGTACACATAAACAAAGTCTCGAATTGCTTGAATTAAGCATCTATTCGGGATGAAAAATCTTGTTGTATTTGATTTTGCGATTGAGAAAAAACATCCATCCCTTCAGTCGTCGTAAATGGCTCCCTCCAAATTGAATCCAAAAATTAAAGCAAGCCACCAAAGTGCCTCAAATTAAACAGAACCTGGATGCAAAAAAAATCTTGGATGAAAATCCAATTACGCTACACAAGGGCAGGCAAAAAAATGACACCCATGGCAAAGCTTTGGCCTCCTATTATTGCACTTTAGGTTGATTTTTTTGTGTGTGTGAATCTGGTGACGACAACAAAAACACCAAGCAGTGTACGACAAGAAATTGGACTGCGGATGAGAGAGCTGGAGGATACGTATCTGATATCTTGCTTCGGCGGCGGCAACAGCGTTTCCCGAGTTCCGTCAATTAGATCTCTTTCTTTTCCAGTTGCTGTAGATTCCGTCAATAACCCGGGGAAGAGAATCAAGTGGCGATCGATCTGCGGCAACCACTCAAGTCGAACTGAATGTTGACGGTGAAATTGCACTGACGGTGGCGAAGGAGCTGTAGCGGCACCACAATTTGTGGTTTGTCGGGTTATTCCGGTCGGCCGACAAATCTGTGCAATCACGAATTTGAATTCTCGATTGTGCACTTTCAATTGATAATGATGCACAATCAAACTCCTTCAATTGATGTTTATGTGCAGAGAAATCAAATTGTACCAGATCTGTAATAATATTTTTTTTGGGTTTTTTTGGGTGTTCAAATCAATGAGAGCACCAATTGATACGAATATCGTATCGGATATAGGGAAGAACTTCGAGCATCTTCGGGCTCCAAGAAAGGGGAGGCAAAGAGATAAGAAAACTTCGAGCGTTTCAAGGCTCCAAGAGAAGAGAGACGAGAGATTAAAAGAATTCTTGTATATTGATTGATTGCATAATAACGGGGGAGGATTACAATATATAGAGAGTAATACGATACGCTAATTGACCTAATGGGCTCGGGCCCATACTAAATCCTAAACCCTATTAATTAAATAATATTAAATAATAAATACTAATAATTAATTAAATATCCTAATCACCATACATATCAGAACATTGGTGAAATGTTTTTTATTTATGGATATGGAGGAACAAGTAAGGCTTTCATATGGAGAATATTATTAGCAATAATTAGATCAACTAGTAGTTTATGACCTTTTAATTAATTTTTACTACCGTAGTATATTTTTCTAGAATTGTTAAAAGTGAGCATGGTTTGCCTGGTGTATATATATATCGGTAAGTCTAAAATGACATCAGTGCTACTGGTGTCATTTGCTTACACCAGTTCGTTTGGGGTACTTACGGTGCTCCGTTTGTAAAAACGACGGTTCCTACCCCCTAACCCTCCCCCTAAACCCCCCACCCCAGCCCACCCTTGCCACCCCACCCCACCCCAGCCCCCCTCCTGCCTCACCCTACCCTGGCAGTATACTGCCAGGGTAGGGTGGGGGCGGGAGGGGGGGGCTGGGGTGGGGGGGGCAAGGGTGAGGCTGGGGTGGGGTTTAGGAGAAGGGTTAGGGAGGTAGGAACCGTCGTTTTTACAAACGGAGCACCGTAGGTACCCCAAACAAACTGGTGTAAGCAATTGGTGTATAAGTAACTGGTGTCATTTTAGACGCTCCCTATACATATATTAAACTTTACATGTGAATGTACGATTGATGATATGTAGTCGTAGTTTATTATTTTATAATTATTAAATATGGGCATGACCTGTGTCATGCCTTGTCTATGAAATTCTTGTTGTAATTCTTTCGAGTTAATACTCATTTTGGTCCCTCTAAGTGTACTCACACTTTTTTGTGGTCCCTGTAAGTTCATTTGAATCAAATTAGTCCCTATATAAAGAAAATGTGAATCAAGTTATTACTTTGAAAGTAATTTATCTCCTAAATTATGAGTTATGACATTAAATGATGCAAGAGCAATGAGCGTGTATTAGCGTTTGCATCAATTAGCGTGTTAATTTATAATTTTAGAAGATAAATTTTACATAAAGAACTAATTTGGTTTACATTTCCTATTTACATGGGACTTACATGAACTAAATTGACTCGTAAGCGCACTTACAAGGACTAAAACGAGTTAACTCTAATTCTTTATATATGTCTTACCTCATTCGAGGGTTCTTTTCCCGCGTTGGAGAATTGTGAAGAAAGATTTTTAAGTCCATTCACAAAATTCTAAAGGATGAACATAGTTTTGTGAACAACCATGCTAGGGGTACACCAAGAAATGTATCTCAAAGACATGAACTACATTTTAAAGGTTCACACTGTCACAAAATACTAGTTCCAATAAAAAAAGTTTCCATTGGCATTTTGTGTCAATGTAAATTCGGTCGGGTTCCCATGGCATTGGAACCCCATGTCATGGGATGAACTGTGGATGCTCCGGTACACCGTTCGTAAAATTGACATTTCCTACCCCCTAATCGTCGGTAAACCCCCACCCCGATCCAAACACACCCCCACCCCCTTCAATTGCACTCTACAGTAACTTGTGGGGTGCAATTGAAGGGGGTTGGAGGTGTGTTTGGATGAGGATGGAGGGTTTACCGAAAGAGTTAGGCGGGTAGGAACCGTCAATTTTACGGACAAAACACCGGAGTTCCTAAGGCATCCTATGACATTGTCGGAAAATGTCATGGAAACCGTCATGATATAAATTATCACACTAATCCAAATCCAAATATTGATGCATATAGGGGTGGGCACGGATCGGGACGGTCCGGATTTTAGGTTGTCCCACGTCTTGTCCCGTTATATATAAACGGTCTGGAACGGTTCGGATCACAATCTAATCCCAGTTTGTCCCATAAAATTCAGGATTGGAATAAAACGGGACGGAATCGGGTCGTCCTACTTTGTCCTAATCGCAAATATAAGAAAGGGAAGAGGGTGACATTTCATTCAAAAAAAGAAACATCTAGTCATCCAACAACAAACAATGACTAGAACGGGTCCAAATAAATTTCAAGCTCATGAAGTTAATTTAATTAAATAACTAATTAATTAAAGAATGAGTGTATTTGGATTTTGGACTAGAATTAGTATTATATATTAGTAGAGTAGATGAAACAGGACAATCGGGAGGGATCAGTATAAATTTAAGCTGTCCCGCTCATGTCCCATTTGATATTGGGACGGAACGGGTTCGGGACAAAAAAAATGTGTCCCAATATATCGGTACAATTACAAAACGGATCTGGGATTTTCCGGGACGGTCCAACGGGAACGAATTTTACGCCCACCCCTAGATGCATATATTTGGGATAAATTGGATTATACTTTTTAGCAGTGTTATTAAAACCAGATCGGACCGGCCGGTTTGAACCGCGACCCAGTCACATGTTCGGTCCGATTCATTGTTGAAACCTGTTTTTGAGTTGACCCGTTCAGAATTGGGAAAAGCGCCGACCCGGACGACCCGACTTGAACCAGCTGGTTCATGGGTTTAGATGAAACACTTATTAAAAATTAAATGCATAGGCTAGGCTTCGAACCCTTGTCCCATGGTCTCTTAAGATGAGCTTTATCCACATGAGCTGGTGTTAAATGTAACACCCCACCCTGGGTGACCCGAGTCACCCAGACCGGAGCGCTAGCAAAATTGGGTTTACTTAGTAAAACATTTATTTATTTGGAATTAGTTCTCATTTTAATAATTAAAGAGTTGAATGATTAATATTTGAAAAAAAAAACTTAAAATAAAAAAAACATTAGAGTAAATACAACTAGGATTCAGGCCCAAATCAACATAGAGTAAGTTCGGTAATTTAATTTATTCATTACTAAAAACAATGAAAGGAGCTAGAATTCTTTTATCGGCACGACCTCCACGACTATCCTTTCCCTCCTCAGCAGTTGTTTCCTTTACTGGTACTGTGTGCAGTTAAACACTACACGCTCAGCATAAAGCTGAGTGGCAAGTAACCAATAGACATATATAACATGTAAATATATTTTAGGACATTTTAAGTTCTTTAATATAATTCCAATGTTTTTCACATATTTAAAATCATGGAGAAAAATAATCCCACTTTAGTAATTACTTGGGGATATTTAGAAAATATTAGACTTTTTCCTTATAGGTTAACCTTATATTTGAGATTAAGACGTGACTAGGGTGGAATAGCGCACTAGTCGATTCGTAGTTTTACTTCGAATACCTCCCCGTGACCTCGGGTCCAGTAATCAGAAGTGAACCCTAGACCCACGGGGTCATTGTTGGGTTCTCGTGCGCACGTTGTGGTATGATTATTTATAGGCTCATCCACTTGGACACATACGATCCGGCCTTATAACATGTGGTTTGACCCACTTGATAAAACGTGACAATACCTGGTCAGGGTACGTCATTAAAAGAAACTTTAAAATTTTACTTCGTCCATTTGCTGTTTGGTTAACCATAGTATGATCATTCAAATAAATCCTTTTGAAAATTTCAAACAAAAATCACTTCAAAATAATATATTGACATCCAAATAGTTCATAGCATAACTATTTACTTGGCTTAACTTATTATACATATATACTTAAAATATTTTTTTGAGTAAATTTCATATTTGGTCCTTTATAACAGGGGGGTTTCCATATTTAGTCCTCTTTTATCAAATATTACCCCTGTAATCCTTAGATGAACAGTTTCAAAAGTCAAAAGTGGACAAAGACAATGGGACAGAGGTAGTATAATAATTTTAATGGTGCTATTATTTTTTCGTTATATTCTTTTTTTCATACTTATTAAAACAAACCTTTAAATTTAGTGTTACAATTCTCGTACGGATTACAACGGACGGGGAAGATGAACGGCCTCGGAAATAAATAATAAATAAAATTCTGAATTTATAATTTATTCAGAATATTACAAAATAAACAAAGTTGGAAAATAAATTTCTATATCTTCAAAACGGCCTTGTTGTACGAGGACATTAAACACTGGACAGCGAGGACATTAAGCACTGGATAGCGAGGACATTAAGCACTGGACAGCGAGGACTTTAAGCACAGGGCTCCGAGGACATTATACACCGGGCTGCGAGGACATTATGCACTAGGACAGAATGCAGCGAGGTCTTTATGAACTTAACCTGCAAAAACAAAACACCGTGGAAGGACAGCGGAGTCGCCGGAGCTGTCCTTAAGGTAGTAGTGCCCGCCTACCGTACCGGAAAAACGTGGGCACTCTCCTCCCAGGATAAAACCGCTATCGTGTGTGGAAATTGTACGGACCAACCACACACCAACGAACAAGAATAACGTAGCTAGCTAGGAACGTTGGCGACCAAAAACTTGGCCGGAAAATTTGGCCGAAAAATCAAGAACTCTCTCTAAAAATTAAACAAGAAAGTTTTCCCTTTCTTTTTCTTTCTTTCTCACGTATGAAGCACACAAGAATATGGAGAGGAGCTTTGATTTTTATAACTAAGGAGTTTAAAAAGTGTAACTCTTACACCATTAACCCTTAGTATTAATCATGGCATTTGTGGCATACTAATGGTGTGTTAATGGTAATTAATTAGCCATTAACATGTCCATTACGCTACGCTCCGTTTAAAATTTGTCCTAAATAATTGGAGATTAATGGCCAGTTAACTCTGTAAAAATGGACTAATTTTAAACAATACATAAAATTAATAAAAGAAGATTGATTCGGTAAAATTGCAAAAATTGCAATCCTTACCATATTCTTTTATTAACGGGTTAACTCTGAGAATCAATTTCTCATTCACCCTCTACCATTTTTGGCGTATAAATTGTCAAATTATTTATCTCATTTAAGTGAACACACGTCCATTAATTAACGGTTAAAACCGTTAGTGGACCTATTGACAAATATACCCAAGTTGGTCCATTTAATGCATATTAAAATGCAAAAAATTCCAACACTTAGATTATGTATAAATGCAATCATGTTTGAAAAAAATTAGTAATTTTTGTTAGCCTTGGTTTGCTAAGCCTCATGTTTTGATGTTAACAAACAATATAAGAGCTTGACGTTTGTTTAAGTGTTTCAGGTACAACAAGAATCCATTAAGAGCCCTAAATTCCTGATTTCTACACACAAACTTTGAGCTTGTGTTTCTAGTTATATACTCTCATATTCATAAGTTTATATTGTATTTTTGAGAGAGTATAATTTAGTTCTACATCGGCTAAGTTTTGTTCTTCATTTTTATATTCAAGCCGTTGTGTAGAACCCTTGTTCGTGTTCTTCAAACACACCTTCTTACGGTCGAGAATAGCCGTTAAGTTCTCACATTATAACGGTCAAGGATAGCCGTATAAATCCTTGGGTAAAGGTTCAAGGATAGCCTTTGAAATCCTTGGGGGAACGGTAGAAGATAGCCATTAAATCTACGTTGTAAACGGTTCGAGATAGCCGTTGTGAAATCTCGGAGTGAATCCTATAGGCAAGGGTTGTTTGCCAAAACTAATGCGGTGCTTTGACGGAGTTCAAGAGACCGGGACTTAGTGGATTCGGAAATCCTTGAGGAGGAGCCTCGAGGTACTGGAGTAGGGGTTTTCCAAACCAGTATAAAATCGTTGTGCATTTTATTTACGCTTTTATTTCTGCGTTTTATTTACTGCTTCCGCATTTGGCAACACCGTTTTTATTTAAACTCCGAAAAGTTTTTAAACGCCTTATTCACCCCCCCTCTAAGGCGTGGGCACAACGAATAAACCGACTAACAATTTTATCTTCTAGAGATTTGTGAGTGGGGCGTTCAATCTTTTTTTATTTAAATAAAGCTCGAATCGATCCTTTGGGTAAATAACATGATAACAAAATGTAAAAAAAATAGATGAACGTGAAATATATGGCTAAAGGTTAGGGTCAACGGGCACACCTTTAGTATTAATTCAAACAAAACGACAGCTTGACGGTGTCGACGAGATTATTCCGTGACTGCATCTCCCACGCCACTCTATCTCTTCCATGGAAATGCCACTAATCACTCTTACACACATACTCCACACCTCTAAATAAACCAATCTTTATTATGTATTATTTCTTTCAAGTGATTATGGCATGGATGGATGGGTCGTCACTCTTCCTATGAGTCCCTATTTATAGGAAAGAAAAGAAGATTCTAGAAAGTGGAGGGAAGAGGAAAATGGATGGTTTTTATTTTAAAAAAATATTTTTTATTTAATTAAAAATTAACTAAATGCTCATTATTAGCCCTTAATGATGTTAAATGAATTGGAAAGAGGTTACAAGTTTAGGAATGAGAATCAAGGGAGAAAATAAAAGGTTTTCTTGCTCCGTGGTTTAAGACTACGTGTCTAATTTTCACAGTTTCAGTTCTAAAATATTTTTAGAAAAAAAGTAAAACTTATGCCGTTGAATTTCATATTTTTTACACACCATTTTAACTTAATTTGTTTACCAAGAAAACAAGCTCACTTGAAGAAAATAATATTAATCAGATAGCTAAAAGCCAAAACCTACTTCTTTCATTCACCACCTCTAATAATTAATTATTAAAGTTTAAATTCCAATTTATTATTTTATTTTTTTAAAAAATAAAGAACAGTGACATTTTTTTGTAACTTTTTTTTCACGCTTTTTAATTGTTTTTTTAATTTGTTTTTAGATAATAATTTCATTATTTACACTCAAAAGTTAAAAATTTCTAGACCGATTTTTAGGGCGTTACACTAAAGTTGTTACATAGTCCATGCAACACAGTATATATTACTTCTTTAAAATATTTAGATAATACATAGTAATCTAAAAATAATCCTAACTAGTGCACAATTTTTATCCATGCATAAACCATTTCCTTTATCACAATTTATGCTTTAAAATTTTAGAATCTTTGAATTATTATTATTATTATTATTATTATCATTATTATTATTATTATTATTATTATTATTATTATTATGTAGCTTAGGATAAGTCAAATCATTACACTTGTGGGGGTGGGGATATTCTAACTTAGGATATGTCGAATCATTACACTTATGGGGTGGGGATATTCTAGGCTTTAGAAGGGAGTAATGGTGCCATGGGTGCAGGTGGGGCTAGAAGAGGAAGAGAAGAAAAAATGAAGGGGGAGGGTGGGGTTTTGAAGAAGATGAAGAAAAGGGTGGAGAATCAAGAGAAAAGAAGAAAAAAGGGGTCAAAATGATAAAATTTAAATTTATAAAATTATAATTTAACCCTAAATAACTTAAAGGTGATTTAGAAACCGTCTATTGGACCAACATTGAAAGAATGTTGAAAATTCGTGTAGTTTTGTGATAGGAATTAAAATTTATATACCAAAGTCAAATAATAAATGAATGATAAATATAATTTAAAAATTAGAAAGTAAACTTTTCAGGTTGTTTAAAGTTAATTAAAAGAATATCTTTTTAATAAAATATTTAATAAACTTAATTTATGTTTTGTCAACAGTGATCAACTGTAACGCCCTCAAACCGGCCTAGTTTTAAATAAATAAATAATATTTATTTATTGAGACTCATTATTTTAAATTAATAAATATTGAGATTTCGATCTCTTTAAATGGCTTTCCAAAGCTAATGTATTTTAATATAAAAAGATGTTTTAATAACGGACCTCTCAATAGTAATTAAATAAATTAATTAATGATTGTGGTGGACCCGGAAGTTCGAAAATAAAGTTCTTAGAAAAATTATTTGAATATGTCATTAAATTCGTTTTGACTGTCTGATTCCGGAAACACAAATGGATCTCAATTCGGACCCGTTCAGGGGGAAAACCGCATACTGCTCAGGTCAAATTTTACACGACGAAACGAATTTAGGGAGGTAACTCCACAATATTAATCTCACGCCACTACACCTTCCCTCACCATTCATTTTCCCCATTTTAATTCACCATTAACACTCATTACTCCACCATCATTATATATATCAACTCCCTCTTCATTTCCTTCACCTCCCTCACATTTTGTAACTCCCACTCACATCCTCTCCTTTCCCTCTTCCCTTTGTGCATTTTCGGCCAACCCACAACAGCTCAAGGAGGGATTCCGGAGAGTAGGCGAGGAGGTGGAAGGGAAGGAAGTTCACGCAAGAAGCCGATCGTTCGTTCGTTCGTTCGTTACCATCATCCGTTCATTTCGTTTCCGTTTCATTAACCCCATCATTTAGAGGTGAGTAGTTGTCCCGTCTAATTCTAGAACATTTAGTTATACTCTATGTCGTTACATTCATAGGAATATCGTACGCAACCTACGTAGAATCTATGCATGTTCGTAGGTTAACCAACAAAACGTTCACTGCGTAAAAATCGTATACATTGGCCTAGGAATCACTAGGAATATATTCATCAATGTTTACATTATTGTTCCAAAAAGAATCAAGGTGTTAAGTTTGCAAAATGGATCAAAACGTAGCCAAGGATAGAAGACTGTCACCGGGACGGTCGACCGTTACTTCAGACGGTGGACCGTACCCTCGGCCAGTCCAGCGGTCACCGCCGGGACGGTCGACCGTCAACCATGACGGAAGATCACGGTGGACCGTCGGCGTTCCAGACCACTATACCCCGTAGACCACGGTCGACCGCCGTTAGGGTACGGTCGACCGTTTTGCGAGCAGAATTCCAGGCAGTTTGTAGAACGAGCCCCGTTGACCATATTGACTCAGAATCTGATTGTATGTTTGCATGAAATGTTAATCTTCATTATGTATGTTATTTAATTGATATATTCTTAGCGTTGACCAAAGGTAAATATATCTAGCATTCATCATGTTCATTCTAGACACATGTCCTAGGTTTATCATCATGTGCATACCGCTGTAGGGAGGTCAAGCTTTCGTGCGCCTACTACAGTGGGCCCGTCCAGGAACCTTCGGGATCCAATGGGTTTTCATCAGGTGGGCTTTGTGTACGTACATGGTAGTCAGGCT
This sequence comes from Cuscuta campestris, assembly GCA_900332095.2. Lineage (NCBI taxonomy): Eukaryota > Viridiplantae > Streptophyta > Magnoliopsida > Solanales > Convolvulaceae > Cuscuta > Cuscuta campestris. The sequence goes on from OOIL02001766.1 coordinate 286,220, forward strand.
ACGGCTACCACCCAGTTTTGCTAGTTCACTTGCGACATTTTCGTCGAGCCCGTCTCGTTATCGGAGTGCAGGGGTGATCCTGTCAAGTGAGACTAAGCCAGGGGTGTCTCTGATAGTTTAAGTCAAGCATCAAGTCATATCGTCATCATGTGTGTTCCATGTCATGTCAATATTTAATGTGGTCGTCATCATCATGTATGTACCACGTCACATCAACATTCAATGTGGTTGTTATTCATTTTGTTATGTGTAATAATATCCCATCAAGTGCAAATTAATCAGTTAGTAAATATGTGGTTTTCCGTCCGTTAAAGTACAGGCATTAATATGTGTATAATCATATGGGTTATCACTTCATGTTCTTTTGTTAGATTCACTCCTCAGCTTTTGCTGAGCGTGTAGTTGTTTTTGCTACACACAGGTAGACATGACGGTACAGGTGCCAACCCTGGAGGACAGTGATGATGGGAAGATGGGCGGCGCACAGATGAGTTTAATAATTATAATCATTGGAATTAATTAATCATTTAGGCATGAACCCACCATATGTCGTTTTACTTATTTTGGACTTATTTATTTACTTCCGCTTTTACTCTGCATTTATACCATACACGTTTCGGGGATAACTTCCTAGCATTTATTCCGCCAATTAAACACAACCGTTTTCATAATAAATAGACATTAATGTTCTTTACTCTACGGACGGTTCTCGGACCGCCCATGTAACCCTACCGGTCTGTTGGGTCGCGGGTGAACTGGGTCCACGGAAGGCGAGTGTTACATCAACCTTCAATTTTCTACATAATATGACTTCAGTCTTGAATAAAAATAAGAAATTATATTTCAAGTGGGGGTACTTGGCGGCTCATTATTACACCTAGCTTCACAACATTTGCTTTTTCAGCAGTTGCGAGAACTTTTGTTTATTTCGACGTTTTTATTGGTTATTTGATAAAATAAAATATTCTTGACACCTTTTATTTCGAAGAATGTTTCATGTAGTTTTTTTATATGTACATTTTATTTTTTATTTCTATACCAATATATAAATAAAATGAATTGAAAAAACTTGATATTTTGCATCGGGAATACAAATGTGGTAAATAATTTTGGAGGGAGGGATTATTAGGATAGATGCTAGCTTAGGATAGGTCATAATTATAATCATTACACTTAAGGGGGTGGGGTTGTTCTAGGAGGGACATCATTACACTTATGGGGGTGGGGATATTCTAGGAGGAACAGAGGGTATATTTATGGGACGACCATGGGGGTGGGAGTGGGGATATTTTAGGAGGGAGCGTAGGATAGGTCATACATAGTAATTGGAATGAATCATTACACTTATGGGGATGGGGATATTCTAGGAGGGATTGAGGGAGTATATGTATGGGACCATGGGGGTGCGAGTGGGGATATTCTAGGAGGGGGTATATGGGACCATGGGGTGCAGGTGGGGCTGGAGGAGGAAGAGAAGAAAAATGGAGGGGGAGGGTGGGGGTTTTGAAGAAGATGAAGAAAAGAGTGGAGAATTAAGAGAAAAAAAGAAAAATGCTTAAAATCATAAAATTTAAATTTATAAAATTAGAATTTGACCCCAAATGACTTAAAGGTGATTTAGAAACCGCCTATTGAACTACCTGTGAAAGAATGTTGAAAATTCGTGTACTTTTGTGATAATAATTAAAATTTATATACCAAATTATAAAATTATAATAAGAATTTGTACAATTATTAGAATCATTACACCTCGCTAATATTTTACGAGGGAGTATATGTGACCATGGGGTGCGGGTGGGGCTGGAAGAGTAAGGGAAGAAAAAATGGAGGGGGAGAGTAGGGGTCTTGAAGAAGATGAAGAAAAGGGTGGGTACTTATTTACTTCTTTCGTCCCTATATATTTGTCACACTTGTATTCCCGAGATAAAATATCAAGATTTTTCAATTCATTTTATTTACATATTGGTATAGAAATAAAAAATAAAATTTATATATCAAAAAACTACTCCCTCCGTTCTCAAAAATACTTCCTCTTTCATTTTTTCAACTTCCAACAAAACACTTCCCCTTTCTATTAAAAAACTACTTTTACCCTTACTTTTTCATACCCTACCTATCACATCATACTCTTTCTCTAATAATCTATCCATCACATCTTACTTTTACGCATCACATCAGGGGCAAAATTGGAAATCAACTATAATTTAACACTTCCTTATTTTTGCCCCCAAATCAAAATGAGAAGTCTTTTTGCAAACGGAGGGAGTACATGAAAAGTTATTCGAAATAAGAAGTGTCAAGAATATTTTGTTTTATAAAATGACCAATGCAAACTTAGAAAAAAACAAAAGTTCCCACGATTGCTGAAAAAACGAATGTTACAAATATTTAGGGACGGATGGAGTATAATTTTTACTCCCTTCGATTTATTATATTATAAGTTTCTAATACCCCAATTCATCATTCTCATATACGGAGTACTAGTGTTAACCCCTTGCTTCGCACGGGCTCGTATATATTCTAAATTTCTGAGATTGTATAAATATAATTTTGGTTGTTTTAGTTTTTTAATTGTGACAAAATATATTTTAACTGGTGAAATATATATTGGTATGTTAATTTAAAAACAAACAAATTCTATGAAATTAATGGTCATTGAATTTAGTACTAATAAAAATAATTTTAATTAATGAAATATTTTAATAAAAAGTGGTCTAATTACATAATGATATACATCATTAGAGAATGTATATGTGTAATAATGTCACTTGTCAGTTGTTACCCTTCAACGAAAGCAATTTTATTTTATTTACTTTGTTAAAAAATATTTGTAGCAATAAAATAAATAATGTAATAAGATAAAATTTTTGAAATAAATTGTTTAATTAATAAATATGCATATGAAAATAAATTGTTTAATTAATAAATATGCATATTTTCATGTATATTTATTAATTAAACGATGTTAGCATTTTCATGTCCTTGCCACACCTACAAGTAGGGACTTCAACCCATTCACCATATTGACAAACTCTTTTTGAGGACGTGACCGAGCGACTTCCAAAACTATACCAAAAAAACTAACAATTCTTTAGCATATTTGTCAAAATGTAAGGAAACAGGTCGTGTCGGGTTCGGTTCAATTATTAAGGGTCGGTTTGGGTACATGTCGGGACGGTTTGGGGAGATGTCGGTTTGGGTAGATGTGGGGTTAGTTCGGGGAGATGTTGTGTCGGGTTTATGTCGGGTCGGTTTGGTTACATGTCAGGACGGTTTGGGTAGATGTCGGGTTAGTTCGGGGAGATGTCATGTCGGGTTTATGTCGGGTCGGTTTGGTTACATGTCGGGACGGTTTGGGTAGATGTAGGGTTAGTTCAGGGAGATGTCGTGTCGGGTTTATGTCGGGTCGGTTTGGTTACATGTCGGGACGGTTTGGGTAGATGTCGGGTTAGTTCGGGGAGATGTTGTGTCGGGTTTATGTCGGGTCGGTTTGGTTACATGTTGGGACGGTTTTGGTAGATGTCGGTCAGTCAAATATACTAAACGAAAGTCAACCCGACAAAAATCAGGCTCGGTTCAAATTTTACGGCTCAGTTTTGGATACGTAGTTATTCGGTTCAGAATCGGATATAATAAGTTGAGGAACATCAATACTATAAACATACCTATTTTGAGCCATTACTGAGGAACTCAATGGCAATTGAACCTGGACACACCCAACACCGATGAGCCCCATTTCATCAAAACCCATGGAAACAAAGCACAAAGCCAAAAACGAATAAATTCTAAGAATATGGAGTGCCTGACGAATAAAACAAGCAAGAACAAATCAAGAAGCTCCATACCTTTATTGTTTTGCTTCGCACACCTCCTTCCCGTCACAAACCCTAGTACCCAATGTCTGCGCTGCTGTAAATTTGAAGAAGAGAACGAAGAAGAGTACTTGAAGAAGAAGAGGACGGAGGGTTACAATTGGAATATCACCTGTTATTAATAAAGAACGAAGCGGAGTGGCTGTAACTAACGGTGGGTTTGACGGATTGTACCGACCCGGTTAATTACTGGATAACAAGAGGAACCTCGCAGTACATTTCTAAATTTAATGGTACCTGAAAATAGAAGGTACTCCCTCCGTCCCACTCTTTTTGTCCACTTTCATTTTTGCACACCATCCAATGCACTTCTTTAATCCATTTTTATCTTGTAATTTGTATATTAAAAAATTATATACTTGGGTATTAATAATCTATATGTTAAGACAAATCAAACAAGATCACACATGACTATTTTTAGACTTACACATTGAGAGAATTTGATGAGTCAAAGTGCTTAGATGAACAGTTCTAAAAGTCAAAACTGGACAAAAAGAGTGGGACGGAGGTAGTTCATGCTAGTGATTTTTTGGTTTTTCTACTCCTTTATTTGGAGTTGAATCCGGCAGAAGATAGATATGCTGCTCTCAAGAGCATGGATCAATGCGGCGACAAGGCCGTGGAAGCGGCGAAGAGGAGATGCAGGGTCCTCATAGATCGGATCGGAGCCTTGTCAAAACCTCCTCCGTCGTCGTGGAAGACGACCCTCTTACGCCTGGTTAACTCCGAGCTCGCTTTCCTCGACCGCCTTAACCCTTCCTCCTCCGCCGCCGCCGCTCTCAGCCTCAACATCGGCCACCTCGAAGCAGTCTTTCACATTCTCCGCCACCCATCCGTCACCGCCGTAGCCCGGGTCTGCAAACCCATTCCAATTTCCCCTACTCAGAATGGGGGGAGGGGCAATTGCACTGTGTATGTAGATGTAGTTTGCTGTTTCGACTGGAACCCCGTTTGGATCCTCGTCTCGGATAAAAATCCCAAGCACAACGACTTCAAGGAACTGAGAGGTCGGATTCTCGAAGTTCTGATTGCTGCCCGGAATTCGTCTTTGACTGTAAGGCCTTCTTCTGTCATCCTTTCCTTTTCAAATGGGCTTAGAGATGATGTTGTTCACATGGTCCGGGATGATTTTGGAGCAGTTGAGTCTGCCGGATTTGGGGATTTCTCTTCATTAGAACATGAATTCGAAGAAGAGGAAGAAGGAGATTGGGTCCTTGTGGTGCCTTGCAGGTCCTTCGAAAGGGCCTGTTTTTTGGAGATAAAGATAGAGTCTGTTTATCCCGGCATGGAAGTTTTAGATTCTAAGATGGAGCTAAAATGCGACAATAGCTTCGATCATTTGGAAATGGATAAAAATTGTGCCGCGAATTTAGGGGAATCGTTTAGTTTTCTTCTGTCCAGAATGAGGAGTTGGTCTGCTGGTCATGTTGAGGATGATGCCGAGTTGGTTAATTTTGATACAACGGCTCTTGTTGCTGCCGTGTCCGGGATAAGTAATGGGGCTGCCCTGAAAATTCTAAAAACCCCGGAGAGTGATTTGAGGGCTTGGTTCAAAGGAAATTATGATTTTGTGTTGAATCAGGTTGGAGTCCTAAAGAATCTTTTTTATATATACTTGCCGGTGTATGCAGGTGCTCCTTTTAACTTATGGTTCTTTTAATTGGTTGGATTAGGACTTGGGCAAAATGTTGTGATAAGTAAATTGACTGAGTTTTGTACATATTAAATTGCTAGCTGGGTTATGCTATTCCTGTGAATATTTTATGTTGTTTCAATGACTTAATGGTCCTAAAGTCTTGGGTCACTTGCCTTCCATCCCCTCCCCTGAATCCCGAGTCTCAATGGCGATTGGATGGAAAGTTGTTTGTGTTTGTTCATTTCACTAAATTTTACGGAGTACAGAACTTAAAAATATTGAACTGAAAAGTGTGGGATTGAATTGAGAGTTAGTTGTAATAAATCTAAGTGAAAAGTGCTGAACTGAACTTAACAAGATAAAAATTGAACTTAACTAGACTGACAATGAGTTGAAAAGAACACACCCTTTCACTAAAATCACTATCTTCTTTGCTTGTAGTCTGTGATACAAATGCCCAGAAATTTTTGGGTTTCTGAAGTTTTTGGTTTAATGTTTTTAATCTGTATACCCAACAGGTGGACTCTGAAATGAGGAATCCAATCCATGTGGACATGGGTAATGTAATTCATGGAAGGAGAGGAATTGTTTGTGAGAGTGTTATCACAGAATTTCAGGAGATAATATCAATGTGTGGCGGGTCAAGAGAAAAGTTAAGAGCTCAGCATCTCCTGAAGAAACTTAAGTGAGTTGAATGCTAATTTTACTACCTCTTTGTATTGCATCTAGTTTAAATGGTCAGGTAAAAAAATCACTTCAAAGATAGGACTAACAGTAACACTATGTTTGGTTCAAGGAATTTGAAATGGAAAAGTAAAGAAAATAAGAGAGGAAAAGTAAAGAAAAGTGGAAGGGAAAAAATGAGAAGGCACCCCACTTTGGTGATGAAAATGAGAGAAAACAATTTTCTTTTCTTTTCCTTCCTAGTTCCTTGAACCAAACATAGTGTAAAGGAAAAACATAATGGACAGATGAAATGAATAAATGCTTCTAACCACTGTTTGTTTTGTTTAAATTGTGTGGGTGCTGAAGGCCAAAGTAGAAGAATCTTTCATTTGTGAATAGTTAGAACTTAGAACTCTACATTCTGAACGAACGTGAAAATTTTGCAAATTTAGTTTAAGGTACTAGTAAAAAGTTTATTCCTATTCTCATCTTATCGGTTCTAGTTACTTTTCCTTGGTTTCTTGATCTAGTGTTAATGCTCTTTTATTCTTAATTATTTAAGTACTCATATCACTAGTTTTAGACGAGTTAAATGTTTTACAGTTTTACTCCCTCCGTCTAGGAGTATTTATCCGGCTTCTTTTTGGAACAAAAACCAAGGTAAAGGGAATAATAGATGGAAATGTCAAAATTGCCCCTCATTAGATCTGGAAAGCAAATCAGAAACGTTGAGTCTAACTTGTCTTCTTTGCCCGAAACTTAAAGAAAATGAAAACAGTATGAGAGCGTAGATTTGGAAACTAAAGCAAAAATAAAAACTCCCTAAAACTTCTGAGCTCAAACAATACATCATTGGTGACAAGTTGTTTCTTATTGCGTCCAGGATTGTTCCTGACTGCCCATCGGCGCGCATGAGTAGCCTTCCAACAACCAGAAAGCTGGCCTTGAAAAACAAAGTGGCATTCGGCACCGGTGACCACTGGCGTGCTCCTACCATGACTGCTAACATGGCTTTTGTAAGAGCTGTTTCGCAGACGGGTATGTCCCTATTTACCTTGGAGCACAGACCCCGGGCACTTGTTGGTGATTAGATTAGAGTACAACAACAACAACAACAACAACAACAACCCAGTTAAATCCCACAAGAGTAGGGTCTGGGGAGGGTGTGTGTACGCAGACCTTACCCCTACTCGAAAGTAGAGAGGCTGTTTCCAAAGAGACCCCCGGCTCAACGTCGAAAGTTGCATTGCTTGACTAACTGCTACTTCATTAATTAAAAAAGCGCAGACAGTTTAGAGATCCATTTTGATTTATTCCATCACACCCCAAAGCCAAAAAATGGTGAAATTTTGGCTCCATCGGAGATGATGGAAAAGGTGATTAGATTATTAGAGTGTATGTGTCATTTGATGTCTTCCCCCGGCAAACAGTAGAATGAGTTTAATGCTGTTCAAATTTGGCTCTTTCATTGCACTTATGCCATGTAAATGAAGACATTCAGATTTTATATAGGAAAAATTCACGCCAATACTCCCCAAATTGCATGAGTTTACATAAATACTCCGAGATTTGTTCCATGACACTGATGCTCTCAAAATTTTCCTATGTTTGATTCGTTGCTCGGAGAATTGATATTTGTTTACTTTTATTCTCCAAATGTTGGGGCATTGATCAGGATCGAATCCTCTCGAGGCCACAATTATGGTAATCAAGAAGCAAAAATTCATTTTAAAAATACGGAGTAACAAAAAATTCTAATAATAGTACCAAATTTAATAGGAAAAGAGTAAATTTACATACAACTATATAAGTACCTTTTTCTTATGGTATCTCTAATTTTAAATGCATAAGTATTAATTACTTTTCGTAATCCCAAATTAGTAATAATATCATCATCTAAAAGCACACTTTCTTTCTCCAAAGAAATTTTTTTCCTTATCTTTGTCATATACCAAAGATAAATTATTTAGTTGTCTAATAAAATATTTATTCATCTCAAGAATTTCTAATTTGCAACAGTATAAATAAATGATTGATGAAACAAATACTCCATAACAATTTGTTGTAATTTAACTTTAATACTCCCTCTATCCCTAAAAAATTACCATAGATTAAGTTTTTTGGTCAAACTGTGTTAGTCTTTGACCGTGAATTATGAAAAAGGTGTATTTAATAAATTTTGTAAAATTTAATTTATTTTAAAATATAGTTATAAAATGTCAAATAAAAAAGTAAGTTATACGGAGTATTTAATAGTACTACTAAAAAATTCAAACTGTGGTAATCTTTTAGTGAGGAGGAGAGTATTACCTAAATTCAAAGTACTACTTTTAACAAATACGAAGCATTCAAGAATTGAAACACAACACCAACAATAAAAAAGTAATTAAACAAAAAATTAAAACATGGATAAGGAACACCTGGCCGGGTTTTGGCTTAATATTTTAGGCATTCGTGGTTCATTGGTTTGGAATTTGGATCGTGGCAGCTGAATAAGCTCCATGGACCAGAGACTGGAAGTGGAAGCTGGGACAAATCTGGGGGGGACCCAAATCCTATTTCGCCGGAATTTCGCCGGGGGCACTTGCCCAGGCATGCCCCCCTCTCCTCCGCCCCTGTTGATGTACACACATATCAATTCTCAGAGCACCGATGTGAATACAAGAGAGATGTGGAGCATGGCAGCGAAGACAAGGACTGTTGTGGCGGCGGCGGCGGCGAAGGCTTTGAGGGAGGATTTGATTTAATAATAAAGCTACTTCTATACCAAAGTGTTTGTGTTTTAAATAATTATAGATATTTGGCATATTTGACGCCTTGCCTAAACAACACTTTCATTTACAAAATGAACAAAATATTTAAGAAACTCAATTACAAAATTCTATAAGCATGTTGTATGAATTATGATAAAAAATTAGAAATTTGAAATACTATCAAAATATCCAAAAGTTTATCACAAAGTATAAGTACCAACTATGCTATAGACAAATTATAAAAGCCACATTGATTTATATACACTTAAAATATTGGGTAAAATTTGATTATACAAGTTTTGTTTTTTGGTCTTAGTAAATTTTTTTTGTTAAAACTATCCTTAAATTTTTTTATTTTGATAATGATTCTAATACGGAATTAAGATTTTTAATTTGTTAACATAATATATTTATCTCGTACTCAATAACTTAGTTTTGCATATCTATTTATTTCAAACACAATTCTTGTAATCAAAATTGTGTCCATTATCAAATTATATCTCCGATTCCCAAATTTTTATTATACTCAATATTATATTCCTAAGAAATTTGGGAGATGTGTAACGTGAATAAGTACACAATTCAGAGCTTGAAAATTGTATCGAACGTAAACGGAAATGTAAGACTAAGATGTTGAGTATGAAACAAATGTGCTATCTGGCACATTTAATTAAAGGAGCTAAAAAGGTTTTAGGACTAAAAACAACAGTCACACATTTTACACGAACTAAAAACACATGTAATTAACTCTAAAATACTCCGTACAATATAAAACGACCAATTGTTTGCTTGTAATGCCTCTCCACTTAATTTTAGATTTGATTAAGTGAACGACCTCGTCTAATAATTCTCGAGCCGAATACTGAGTTGGGAAATGATCTCTCGTCAAATTTGGAGAGAGATGTTGATATTACCTGTCAAAAGCAATGTAGCGGCAAAGAAAATGAACAAAGGACTCGTGTAATACAAACATTTTACGCCACTAACAAACACTCCACAGAACTTTGTGACATATTTAAGGGAGAGAAAATATAATTGACTTTTCGAAATTGTCATTACTTTTTATAGGGGTGACGATGAATGAGAAGATAAAGTGGAGATGAGTGTTTTAAGGGTAATTTATGTATTTTACTCTTAAAAGTTTAAGATAATAAGAAACATTCCACTTATTTTGGGATAGAGAAAAAAGGAAAACAGACAACTTAAAATAAATCTTTTATCCTTTATATATAATATTTGGGAGTTAAACTCCTAGAAATGCGACATGTGGCAGGCTATTTGGTAATTTTTTTTACACATCATCAGCCACATTTGATGACTTAAGTGACTTGGCAATTTTAACTTAAAGTATAAAAACATCTTATTAAAGCAAATATTCATTCCCAATTATTGCACATATGAAAAACTTTTACGAGGTATATGTAAAGTAATTATAATTAGGAGGTTATAAATGTTAATTATAAAAAAACTTTCAATTAATTGCTAATCACATTTATTGGCTAATCCTTCCTTTTATTATAAAATTTGAGACTCTGGCTTACATGATATCAGCATGTCATGAGCTAATATGACATCTTTAATAAATCATCTGTTGTCTATTTATTATTTTAATGAGTTAGTAATTTTAATCAACATACGGAGTACTGATTTGACATTAGTTTATTTTATTTTTTATTGATTGAACATAGTGACTAAATTATTTGTCTTTTTAGTTTCATGCATTTAATCTTAAGAATTAGTAACTCTATTGTTTTTAACACCCGGTTCATTTTTCGAATGATATGTTTGACCAATGAAATTTTTTATCAAACATATTTTTTATTTTGAGATTATAGTCTAATTTTTAATATTTCAATTCATTATATATTTATATAAATAATTATTCAAACATTTGACAACTGAAACAGTTAATGAATAAAGTTTTTAGAATTATTTAAACATACCAATTTATTTACCATATATACGTATGGGGGGAGGGGTAAAGAACACTTTTTATTTTTGGATTTAGAATTACTCCATCCGTCCCCTTAAGATCTTCTCATTTTGACTTTTTGTGGTTTTTAAGAAGAGTTAAAAAAATGTGAAAGTTTACCATAATACCCTTAATGAAAATGGGTGGAGTGTATTAAATAAGGTAGGTGAGGTGTAATAAATAAAGTAAGTGTGGATAGTTGTGATATATAATTTAATTGTTAAAAAAGGTAATGAGAAGATCTATGGTAGAACTAATCCACCAAATAAGTCTAATAATATGGGATGGAGCTAGCATGCATGATGAATAGATTTATTTTTAAGGTGATGGATCACAAAATGAGAGATGTAATGAATTTCTTTAATAAAAACTCTAGAAATGAACCATTTGGAGGGAAAATAGTTGAATTCGGAGTGGAAAAAGTCGGACTCGAAAGGAAAATAGTTGTACTCAGAGATGATTTTTGGCAAACTCTTCCTGTTTTACCCAAAACTTCAAGAGAGAAAAGTGTGAGTGCTATCATCTATTCTTTAAAATTATGGTCGTATTTTAAAATTTATATGTTAGCGAAGAATATGATATTACATTCTTCTACGTCCTCTATTCCAGATAGGGACACACAAATTTTTTCTGATTGGATAATTAAAGTTATAGATGAAATTATTAGACAAGTAGTTGATGAAACAACTGACCTTGAAATTCCGCATAAATTATTAATTCTAGACACAAGTTATTTTGTGAAGGGTATACTGGTATAGTGGACTTCACTTATCCTAATTGAACCTATTGGAGAGTATGAAAATTTATTCATTTTTTAGGATAGGGCACTACTGGACTATGCTTGAGGTTGTAGAAATGATAAATGAATTTGTCATATCCCTCATTCCCTAATATGAAATGGTGTGCCTGAGTTTTGATTTTTCATGTCAGGCCAATTCAGATATAATTATTGATGACAATTAAATAACAATTAAATTTTAAATGAAATCAAATGTTCGGGGATCCAAAACTACAAAATAATCTTAAAAATGGGTTAACGATTTTGATATTGAGAAACATTGACCAAATATATGGAGTATGTAATGGTACACGATTAATCCTTGAAGAGCTATGAAAGAATGTTGTTGGTCTATTGTGGTTTTGAGAAATCGAGTCAGCAAAAAGTTTACATACTCCAAATGAAAATGATACCATCTGATCTAGAACTACTTTTGAAGTTATTTATAAGGCAAATCTCAATAGTCTTATATTTTGCAATGACTATCAACAAAAGTCAAAGTCAAACATTATCATTTCTTGCATTACTTTTAACCAAGTTGGTATTCACTCATGATCAGCTTTATGTTATGATACACTTGCAACTATATTCAAAAAAATTATATACCCTACAGTCTTCCAAAAAGTTTGGTATTAAAAAAAACTTAGTTGAATATACATTCAATTCCTCAAATATTGTTTATTCTACTTTGGCATTTTTGTATATAGTATTAAAAAAGTTTTAAAACCAATAAAAATTGTGTTCGATTTTTTTTAAGAGAGAGTAATTTTTTTTTGTTTTTTATGGAGGAAAAATGAACATTTGTTATGAAATTAATGATTGTTCATTTATTCAATTAATCAGACCTACTTTCTAGAATAGTAGATTAAGACACTAATTGATGAACACTAATTATGTACAGTACTTCCCACTTGTATTTGTATTCATACCAAGCCTCTCCACTATAAATAGAGGCCTAATCCCTGCATTGTAATCACCATTAAGAATAAAAATAAGAGTGAAGAGTTAATAGAGAGAAGAAATCAGAAATATATTATATCTATTCTCATAATCTCTGAGTAGTTTTTCTCTCATTTTATAACACGTTATCAGCACGAGTTTGCTCAAAATCCCAGAAACCTTGTTCTTCTCAGAAGGTATATTTATTTTATTTTCTTCATAAACAAACTAAAATATTTTCTTAAAAACTATGAGAAGTATGCTCTGTGATTGCCCAAAGTTGGGATCCTTCACATCAGAAACTTATAGTTATAAAAATAAAATTAGATAAATTAAAAAGGAATAATATTCCTCATAATATCAGAAAATCATGTTTTTGATAAATTAAAACAAAGTAGAATTTAGTACAGAGTAGCTTTAAAATAAAATATTAAAAAAAATAAAAATAAAAAAGAAAAATTAGAATTCAATTATGAACATACCTTAAATTAAACTATGCATGAATGGTAGACTCCCCTCCACGCATATAACTTTCTTAAAATTTATTACTTGGAACTCTATGGCACTGTTTTCTTCTTGTTGCAATTTGCAAATATATTCTTTTACGAAGTATATAGTTGGTTTGAAAGAGAGAGAGAGGGGGAATGATATAAACACTCCAAAACTAGTTGAGGAGCATTCTATTATTTTCTCTCGTACTCTCCACTAAATTGATTTGTCTTTTCCTTTTGTTTTTTGAATATCTTTTTTAAATAACATGGAGTAAAAATTATTATATTACACATTACTTAAATTGATTTTTTTTCTTTTTGATTTTGAATACGTATATATATATATATATATATACACACACACACACACATATATAAAAAAAATCCTCCTTATTTTAATACGGAGTAACTAGGATTAAAAATAATAATAATAATAATAAAAACTTTTTAACTACATTCTGGAAACATAAGATGTAAAATACGGAGTAAAACTGTAAAAGGATTATCATAGCTAAGAAACACAACTCAAATAGTAGTTCTACCATATCATCATATATTCCGTATGAAGTATGCAATAGAATTTTTTTTATAAGGAGTACTACTGAACACTATGGTGATTTGGTGACTTGGTGTCCATGTGATTAAGTTTTGTTTTTTTCCTTTTATTTGTATTACTAAAGAATCAATTTTTTTTAACAATTGTATTATTTCTGTCCCTTGATTCCTTTGAATGAATATGCATCACCATCAATAATTTAAAAAAAAATAAATAAATAAAAAAGGTAGGATATGGACAGAGATGTTTGGGGTAGCATGAGAATCATTTGTATTCGTTTATTTCTTTTTAACATGGAATCTTATCATTTTGCTATACAATTACGCACTACCTTTTATTTTTACTTTTTGCCGAAGAAAAATGAATAAATAAATTACATTACCCTAATGAAATTTAATTTATTTTGTAGTATTTCAAATGGCCAACATCACCAAAAGAGAATTTGACATTCTTGATTTATCCAGTCAAAGGTACCTGGAATGGATGGTTGATGCACTTGCTCACCTTAAGGCTAATGGCCTCGAAAATACAATTGCTGAGAATAATACATCATCATCTCAGCAAAAGGCAAAAGCCATAATTTTCCTTCGCCACCACCTTCATGAAAGTTTAAAATCTGAATATCTATTGGTGGAAGATCCGAAGGAATTATGGGATAATCTCCAAGAGAGATATGGACATCAACAAAAAGTCATATTGCCAAGAGCTCAATATGAATGGATCAATTTAAGATTCCAAGATTTTAAGTCTGTTTGTGACTATAATTCTGCTATTTTCAAAGTCACGTCCACATTAAAATTATGTGGACATAATATCACAGATCATGACATGTTGGAGAAAACTTTTTCCACCATGCATATGTCAAATGTGATATTACAGCAACAATACAGAGAAAGGGGCTTTAAAAAGTATTCTGAGTTAATCTCAGTATTACTTGTTGCTGAGCAGAATAATGAGCTCTTAATGAAAAATCATAACATGAGGCCCACCGGTTGTACCCCTACAAATTTTGGTCATCCTGATCGTGGTTCAGCACCAGAATCAAATGTTATTCAAGGTGGTGCACGCGGACACTTTAAATGTGGACGCGGAAATAACCGCAACAAAGGGCCAAATAGGGGATATAAACATTCAAATGAATCATCCTCCAAGGGAAAAGGAAAATTCAAACCACCACATGTTAAAACTCATGAAAAGCCAAAACCAAGTGGTGAATGCTACAAATGTGGCATAAAAGGACATTGGGCGAATGAATGTCGAACGGCAAAACACTTGGTAAAATTATACCAAGCTTCCACAAAAGGAAAAGGAAAAAATGTGGAGGCTAATTATGCTGATGATATCAATCCAATTTTGCCTAAATTTGACGTGTCCGATTTCTACATGGATGATGCTGAAATTGGTGATGAAGTGGCCTTTGGTGGAACTACTACTGTTTAAATATTTTAATTTACGCTGTTATGGTGT
>OOIL02001766.1:304675-358940 GCA_900332095.2 Cuscuta campestris
GAAACAATTACTAGTCATCCGACTCCTATATATGAAGACAATACTGCATGCATTGCTCAAGTGAAAGGAGGTTACATCAAAGGAGACCGAACAAAGCATATATCACCAAAGTTCTTCTCAACACATGATCTCGAGAAAGATGGAAAGGTTGACATCAAGCAAATCAAGTCCAGTGAGAACCTTGCTGATTTATTTACAAAAGCGTTACCCCCGAAGAAATTTGAAGAACTCGTACACAAGATTGGCATGCGTCGCCTCCGTCAATTATGCTAAGCTGAGGGGGAGAATTTTATGAACTGTACTCTTTTTCCCTTGATCAGGTTTTTATCCCACTGAGTTTTTCCTGACAAGGTTTTTAACGAGGCAGTACATAAAATTAGAATGGGTTACTAAACTATGCACATTTATAAAGTACCCATCATTAATTGAAAAATGAACATTCAAGGGGGAGTGTTATGAAATTAATGATTGTTCATTTATTCAATTAATCAGACCTACTTTCTAGAATAGTAGATTAAGACACTAATTGATGAACACTAATTATGTACAGTACTTCCCACTTGTATTTGTATTCATACCAAGCCTCTCCACTATAAATAGAGGCCTAATCCCTGCATTGTAATTACCGTTAAGAATAAGAATAAGAGTGAAGAGTTAATAGAGAGAAATCAGAAATAATTACCACTGCAATATTCGATCTATAATCGGCTCTTGTTCAAAGCTAAAGAGTAAAGACGAAACTGGAGAGAATTCTGAGATCAATTCAGAGAAGCCTACTGCGGAGAGGAGAGGAGGGCATCACTTGAGGGAGTGAGCGAGAGAGATTACCGAGCTGATTCCGGAGCCAAGGAGATGAAAGAAGTAAACACCAGCCATGGCGGATCGCCGCCGCCTGAGGAGAGGAAGAAGAAGGAGGCGTTGGGATGGGTGGAATGGCTGCGGGGGTGGCTGTGCCTGGCATATGAGATGCTCTTCCAGAGGATAGCCGCGAGCCACTTGCAGAATCCTCTGCCTCTCCCTCCCGTCAATGGCCTTACCTGCATCGTCACCGGCTCCACTAGCGGCATCGGCAGAGAAACCGCCAGGTGACTGAATTTACTCCTTTTGTTTCCATTTTGATTTCAATTGAATCTCTTGGTATGAATCTAGGAAATGGATTAGTGCTGGGAAGCCTATTGAACGATTCGTTGATCAGTCATTGCTAAGTTATTAGAACATTGTTCGATGGAGTTAAAAAAGTATGCTATAAATGAGAGCGCTCTGCTTTTAGGAGGTGTGATCTGAACTTGTAAGGAGGTGACTGGTTCATGCCTTTTGGAAATTGGAATCCGGAAATAGAATTAAAGAGAGGCACATATTTGTTACTTAATTTTTTGAAGGAAAGTACTTTAATAATTTTTCCTTTTCATTCTTCACTTCTCTTCCACTTTTGTCCATGATGATTCATTAAAGGCTTGCAAATGTTGGACAACCTTCCAATTATATTTCCGTTTTCCAATTTAAAGTACTTAATATCTGAAAGTTCTCTGTCACCTTCTTCAGTAGTCTGCAAATCAGCTTCCCTCCTCATCTCAAGTTTGATTTATCATCTATTAATTAACCTAACTGGATGCATATAAAAATAGTTTTGGTTTTATATCATATTCTCAAAAGAATATATTAAGATATTTCAATTTTATATATCAAGATCAACCATTGCTGTATGGCTTGTAGTGGTGATGGTGTGTGAGAGAAAATGGAGGTAGGGGGTGGGTGAGGAGCATCTTTATTATGGGACTTGCATTTATTAGATGATAGAACATACTAAATTTGCCTTCACCTAGAATCTTTGACTGCGTTCTTGACATTTTAACTATGATACCAGGGCATAATATATTAATAGGAAGATTCTATGTGCTAAAATAGTAAGCGTTCATAGAAAATATTGGGATATTTCAATGTACATATTGCGTGGTATAGAAAGAAGTAGTGGAATAGATGGGATATTGTGTTTTAAGTGAAAAAATGTTTGTTTTTTAAATTTTAAAGGTATGAAATGAATATTGAATACTTAAACAGTTTAGCCTTTTCATTCTTGAGTAGTCTTTTGCAGTTCCACATTTCTCCTCAAGGTTTGTTTCTGTTCACAAACTACTACTACAATTCTGATTCCAATGTACTTCCAAACACACACACTATATCTTTTACTGATACCCTTTCCATACAAAATACGGAGTATTAGATATATCTACCCTTCTGATTCCTATTTTCCAAGAAAACAGCTCCTTAGAACTTTGCGTTTGGTCTTTCTTTTTTGACCCTATATGTGTTTTCTTCTCATCTTTAGATGTAAGAATGAAGGCATAAAAAACTTATGTCTTTGCCTGCCTTCGTTATTTATTTTTGCATGTACATTATGGAACAACACAAGAAAACAATCCAGTGAAACGCCACATGTGGGTGCATGTTTGTATAACCTTTCCTTCTTGGCACAGACAGTTGGCACAATCAGGGGCTCACGTGGTTATGGCAGTCAGAAATACAATTGCTGCAAATGACTTGATAAAGGAGTGGCAGGAGGGTTGGTCTGGAAAGGGCCTTCCTCTAAATATTGAGGTGTGTTATACTGTTATCAAGTAATGTGGACTTGATATTAAGTACTCAATGTAGGCTGATTGTTTAATTAAACATTATTTTCTATCAGATTCTACAATGTGTTTAAATTTTTTTGAAATGAATTAGTTGAGTTGAGGGTACTAATTTTCTTTAATGCAATCTTGCAAAGGCCATGGAACTTGATCTTCTCTCATTGGATTCTGTTGTGAGATTTGCTGATGCATGGAATGCACGTGCAGGACCATTACACGTTCTCATTAACAATGCAGGGATATTTGCTATTGGGGGTTAGTATTTCACATTCGATGAATTTAACTGCCAAATATATTCTTGAACAAACACATACATTAAATTTGTTCTGTTTTTGTTACTTTTATTGTCATATTCAATGTTTTAATCTTTTATTTACCCTAATTTCCTTTTATTCTCTTTTTAATTGTATTCTTTTCTGAAGAACTGTATTAGAAGTGCCTTTGCTCCTCTGCATTTTTATTTCTTATGATCTATATCATTTTCATTAGGGCATTGAATCCCAATCTTTTGTTTTGATGGATCTGTAGGAAAAACTCAACTTGCATATTTCTACCTTTCTTGATTAACTAGTTGCTTATACTACTATTTCCTTTAGAACCACAGAGGTTTTCAAAGAATGGTTATGAGGAGCACATGCAGGTGAATCATCTTGCTCCAGCATTGCTTTCTGTATTGCTCTTACCATCTCTTATCAGAGGTTCTCCAAGCAGAATTGTCAATGTGAACTCCATAGTAAGTTACAGGATGACGTGCATCATTTTCTAAATTTGTTTTACTTCAGCATACTCCTGGATTGTTGATTAATATTTATATCATCAGTTTTTCATTCCTTTGACATTTGTATTTTTTAAATTGATTCATATAAGAGGAAATTATTGTTCGAAAAAAAAGGTTTATGAATAAGCATGACTATTCAGTGTATTAACATAAAACATGAGTAGCAGCCCTCCCAGCTTATTACAATGTTAACGGAAATAAACCCGTAATTTGAGGGATGCTCCACTGAACTTAATAATTGAATATAGTCACTTAGGCAAGAATCCGCATCTCATTGTCCAAAAGTGAAAACCTAAATTATAGTTGGCCACAATATACAATTGCCTCAAACCGGTCTTGATGCCAAATAGTAGAGTGAAGTCATCGCTGTCTCATGATGATGGGCTTTTCATCTCAATATCCCTTGTTGTGAACACTGAGAAAGTAAGGGCATCCAGTGGGGGTCTCTATGCTTTTTGAATAAATTTATAGTGCTAAAAAATTTTTATACAGTTAATTTGTCAATAAATGCCACCGACTCAACTAGTTGGGATTGAGGGGCTTATGTCTCATGATGATAACAACACTATAAATTAGAGAAGCAGAATTCAATAGGAATCAGGAAATACATTCTATACCACCAATTTTGAATTTATATCAAATTCATCTTCATTTATTAAAAAATCTTGAGGATCTCTGGAGCTGGACAAAAAAGTAAACTTCTCTATGTTAAGGCATTGATATTCATGTCATGTGTAGTTTCCTTAAGTGAATGTAGCAGTAGTAAGAAAATCTAGGCAGTCTAGGCACTAGGGGAGCCTCCACTGTCTGTCTAGCCCCTAGCGCTTTCTATAACATTCAATTACTCACCCATCGTTTATGCATTAAGGTATAGGTTTCCTTCATTGTCATCTGAGCTAGTGTACTCTTTGTTTTTGGTTGAAGGTAAGGAGGTAACTAATACTCTCTTTACTCCTCTGGCTGTCTCTCTCTCCCTCCCTCCCTCTCTCTCTCTCTCTCTGTGCAATGGGCATGAGTTCAATTGAGAGTTCTCTTAATATTGGACTGTGCTCTTGAAACAGAGTTGAATTTTGATTTTTGAGAGTTTTCTACTTCTCTTAAATTCAGTACGTGTTCATTGGACAGAGTTGGAGAAAGTCCATTTTTAGAAAAAATTGATTATAGATGTGTAATTTTATGAGTTATTAAATGTTTTAATGATGAGTATAATATGATTAGTTTACTACTATACTACTACTTGTACAATTGTCTCATAAGAATTGTACTTCTCATATCTCATTGCAAAATCTGATTTTTATCTGTCCGCAACACTTTGTGAGAAAGTGATACTTCATTTATTTATAAGAAAAAGAGGGTTACCTTACTTTGATGTGCTTTTTCACTTAAACAAGTTTATTAATATTATAAAATTACTACTTATAGACTTTTTAGTTGCTATGGGCTGCCAATGTGCTGGAAAGTAGTGTCAAATTCTGGATTTGAAAGTAATTTGTGTTTGCATATAAATGCAATATGTGCAGTACTCTTCCTACATGCATCTTTTGTTTTTCCTATCCTTATTAAGCAGTCTTAATCCTTAAACTGACCAAATCCAAGTTTTTTTATTATGTATAGATGCATTATATTGGATTTGTTGATGCCGATGATATGAATGTTGTGTCTGGGAAGAGAAATTACACAAGTGTAGTGGGATACTCAGGCAGTAAACTTGCACAGGCACGTGTTTTGAAACTGGTTCTTACTTAACACTTCTTAATCCACTTGTTTCTTTCTATGATTTCTTCACCATCATTATGTGCAGTCAAGCTGAAACTCTATAAAAACTGTGTGTAGTATAATTTCATTGTCAACAAGGAGAGGTAACATGTGCTATTATAGCTTATCCTTTGTTATTTCTCTAGAAAAAAGCTTGAGATCATCGATGGTAGGTCCTAAAGCTAGCCTTGCCCTAGAGCATTGGTAGGTTAATCGCTGAACATTATTCACGTGGCTCCTCATTGGCGTATGTTGGTGATGCATTTGTGGGCAGGACATACCAGTGGTGCCGACCCAAGGAGTTGTGCAACATCAATTTGGTTATAGTATTATTTTAATAAGGCTACAGTTGAATTTGTGTTGTGCTACTCCTTGGGAAGGTGCCGCTGGTACGTCCTGCCCACAAATGAATATGTAACATTACTCAATTGTTACAAACATGTAGGGAAGAAGGAGGATTTATGTAAACTGTAATTCCCTGTGGTTTCTCATTCTCATTCTCATTCTCACTCACGCTCACTCTCACTAGGGCCGTAGGCATGAACATAAAGCCTCAAGTTTGTGGCCCCCAATTTTTTACAGGGAATACAGGCTATGCTTGCCTGTATACCATAGCCCAAGCACGTTGTTTCTGTCAGGCATTTTGCAGGCCACATGTACTTGGCCCATGATTTGGTCTAATTTCAACTAGGAGGGTATATATAGCTATTACATAGAGCTGAATACTAATATGAAGTAATTAACTTAATGAGTACTAAAGTAATTAGCAGTACTAAGATTTTCCAAATAATGAATACTTTCAAATGATGAATGCTTTCAAATAATGAATACTTCCAAATAATGAGTACTTCAATAATTATTATAGGAGTATTTATTAAAGTAAGGTTGCAATTAAATTGCTATTGCACTACTTTTTTGGGCCGACACCATAGGCACGTCCTGCCCACAAATGCAAGTGAAGTTTTCTAGAAAGGGTACCAAAACTCACTTATTTTCCCAATTTAGAACCCCTTCTTTTGAATTCCCGTAATAACAATTTTTTTGTTCTTCTCTTCTTAATTTAACCCCAACCCATAATCCCTAACCTTTCACCAAATTCTCCTTCTCATTCTCTCTCTTATTCTCATTCTCTCTCTCTCTCTCTTTCTCTCTCTCATTCTCATTCTCATCTTTGTCCTCCTCGCCCTCACCCTCTCCCTCTCCCTCTCCCGCTCTCCCTCTCGCTCTCCCTCTCACTCCCACTCTCACTTGGGTTGTAGGCGTGAACACATAAAGCCTCAAGTTTGTGGCCCTCAATTTTTTACGGGCTAGGCTTGCCCGTATACCAATGGCCCTAGCGCGTTGTTTCTGTTGAGCATTTTACATGCCACATGTACTTGGCCCATGATTAGGTCTAATTTCAACTAGGATAGTATATATAGCTATTACAGAAAGCTGAATACTAATAGGAAGCAATTAACTTAATGAGTACTAAAGTAATCAACAATATTAAGACTTGCCAAATAATGAATACTTCCAAATAATGAGTACTTCGATAATTATTATCGGAGTATTTATTAAAGTAAGGTTGCAATTAAATTTGCTATTGCGCTACTCCTTGGGCTGACACCATAGGCATGTTCTGCCCACAAATGCAAGTGAAATTTGCTAGAAAGGGTACCAAAACTCACTTATGTTCCCAATTTAGAATCCCTTCTTTTTAATTCCCGTAATAACACTTTTTTTCATTCTTGTCTTCCTAATTTAACCCCAGCCCATAATCATAGCCCCATCTTGTCTTTAAACAGGCATTGTCTGTGGATTAATGCCTTGGATGGTCAAGCTTCTTGTTTATAGAGTAGCAATAAACCAAGGAAAGTAATAAATAATGGTGTTCTTTGCTTTTGTCTTATGACACTAGTGCTGTAGTTAAAAACAATTTTCCTATGAATGTATCAAAGGAGCTGAAAAATAAAATTCAGGACATACAGTATTTAGCATTATATCCCAAAAACTGCTTACTCAAAAAACAAAATGTCACGTACCATGTCATTGGTAACTAAAATGATGTAATGTTTAATTTAGGGTAAAACACCCAGCAAACAAACTAGGATATTATACTACACTAAATGTTCAGTACTCATAACCCACAAAACCAAAAAAATATAAGGGTCTGTTTGGAGACCAAGAAAATGTGTTCAGGAAAATGATTTGTTTTCTTGAAATCGTTTTCCTTTTCTAATGTTTGGGTGAAAGTCTCAAAATGGGATATTCCTGTTTGGCTAGTTTCTGGGAAATGCATACTCTAAAAGAAGAAGCACACAATCAATCTTCAATCAATACTAGAAAAAATTGAGACAGAGGTGAGTCGGGAGGAAATCTCTACAACTCAATTGCCCAAATCAACAAAGGAAAGAAGGTCGGGACGGTGGTGAGCACCTCATCTCTGACTGCAAAGTTGAAGAGTACCTCATGGACGAAAGAATGCATATGGTGAAATTTATTCAGCCCTAACCTCGATGATGATGATGGGGTAAATAATCTTGGTTTGGAGTGCTGGAGATGAGGGGGCGGTGGATCAAAGAGCAAAGAGAAACGAAAAGGAAAGAGCGAAGGAGATGTAGTAGGGAGAGAGAAGAGAAGAACCGGAAAATGACTTCCGAAATATTTTGGGGTAAGTCAAATTCCATTTTTGAGGGCTCATTTTCCATTTGACCTGAGGTTATTTTCTATACTGTGTTCTCTTCCATATTTTTGTGCAGGTGGAGCCGGGGGTCTCTTGGAAACAGCCTCCCTACTTCCGAGTAGGGGCAAGGTCTGCGTACACACACCCTCCCCAGACCCTACTGATGTGGGATTCAACTGGGCTGTTGTTGTTGTTGCCTGAGCTTATTTTCCTTTGACTCCGGTTTTCCATTCTAGCCAAACACTAGAAAATGTGGAAAATGATTTCTAGAAGTCATTTTCCTCCTTCCCAAATGGACCCTAAGTTCATACAAAATTCCAAAATGTTTCATGCTCTAATGGCAAGAAAGGTCTTCAGTTTATAAATTTTATGCTTTTAGTCTAATAGTTACCACTAATAGTTACTGATTTTTTTCATTTAAAATATTAATATTATTTATTGTGTATATATATATATATATATATATATTTGCTTTTTTTGGTTCGCCATTTGACCGCCCGCCACTCGCCACAAAAAACATCCGCTCGCCCGCCACTCGCCACTCGCCATTCATAACTATGGTCAACCGTCATTCCCATCATCAAGTACTTAGTCATCTTAATCACAAACTTCCCACAACTTGTCCAAAATAACATTCTAATACTATTAGTGATTGTCCATCAACTTGTTATGCCTATCTTTCATAACTAGTTATACCAAACATGTACGCTTTTTCCCTCACTCATCATTCTGTTGGGAACAATTTTCTACCATCTCAATTCCTAGCACATCATCCCCCACATATTAATATCAAACACATATTAGGACGTTAAAGAAGAATAATGTTAAGACATTTTCTCTTACCCCTAATGTTCAACACTGAACACATATCAAGGCATTAATGTCAAGCACATATCTGGACATTACATAAAAAGAATGTTAATTTACTTTCTCTTCAACCTATTGGCAAAGAAATGTCTTAGGTATTACTGTCGAACATATATCTGGAAATTAAATAAGAACAATGTAATGTCGAACTCATATCTTGCACTAATGTCAACATATATTTGAGCATTGAAAGAAGAAAAATGTTAAGAGATTTTTCTCAGATCTAATGTCAAACACATATCTAGGCATTACAGAAGAACGATGTTAAATTACTTCTCTTAGACCGAATGCCAAACATACATATGTGCATTAATTTACGGAGTCTCAAAATATGACAATCCTCAAACCCTAATTTCCTCTCAAAACATCTGAATTGCAGAACAATAAACCTTAAAATCCTTGATTCAATGTCCTTGTTAGTTGCAGCAAAATCCCAACCCCAGTCACAGATACCATGGCATTAGTTTCACAATAATGCCCGTACATCGCATATTACTGCACAAACAAAGAAATTGAAAAGCAATACTTCGTACGCAGTTTCAACGGTTTACAAGTCTGTTCGTCAATTTTCAAAGCATCTCATCGGATGGGCCTTGGACGAAATCTGTATCATCTTTTGTCACACCTTTCACCACCACTTTTTCTTGGGATGGAGCTCTATGTAAGCGTAACCGTGGGTGTTGAAGGACGGACTTCAGATCGACTCAGAACAGTTCTCTTTCTTTCCTTGTAGAACTCCGCATGCAGGTGGATATATGTCTGCCAATGTCTTCTGTTTTTTACACTTGTTCTTGACTGGGTTAATTTCTGCATGTTTTTTGTTCCATCATGTTGCATGTACGTGTTTCTCCATCCATAAACTCTTCATAAGTGATGGCTCAAAGCTGTTCCTGCGAAGTTCAAAATCTTATGGCTGTTTTTGGTATTAAAATTGCAGGTTATGTTTAGCAGCGTACTTCATAAGAGATTGCCAGCTGAAGCTGGCGTAGATATAATATGTGTCTCTCCTGGGATCGTTCAAACCAATGTTGTAAGTTCCTAAGACATGTCCTTTGCAATACTCCTTGATCCCATCTGCTATTTTACATGTGTATAATTCACAGGAAAAATATCGTGCCATTGGATAACCCTCAGTCCCATATGGCTTTTGTACCTCTTTTGTGCTACATGAGCCATTATTATTATTATTATTATCATTATTATTCCTAATATTAATATTATTATTCTTATTGTTGTTGCTCTTAATATAATTATTGTTATCCTGTACACTTGTCTACGATATATTTTTCGTCGTTGCTTCTCAATTTTCACTTGGTAACAGCCTCTCTACTTTTAGTAGGGGTAAGGTCTGCGTACACACAGTCACATCCTCCTTTTTTGCTTCTCAATTTTCTTCTTTGGCGACACAGATTAGCCATCGTTACTCTGTTCGTCTTCGCCGGCAACAGATGTTGTAGACAATTTTGTTGGATCCGACTCCCTCTGTCTTAGCCGGCAACATATGTAGGAGATATTTTTTTGGATCCCATGGAGTGTTGGACACAGATGTGTTAGATATCTCCTTTCTTACACCCAAAAAGTAAGGGTATTTTTGTAGCTTCCTCCATTGATGGACCCCTGTTTGATGTGTAGAAATGAAATGTGGATGAATACATAGGGACAACCCAAAAAGGAATATTGGACAAAAAGTTTGGGATGGAGGGAGTATGTTGCAAATCACAAAAATTACTTCCACTCAAATTGGCTGTCAATTTGATCTGTAAAAATCACTTCTTTCCTTTGACTTCATCCCTAGTGCCACATGATTTGCTCACATTTATACCTCTGAATTATTGTTAAAAAAAGGCCAAGTGCAAATAGGACAAAAAGGAGAAAGGCGTGAGCATCTGTATAAGTCTAAAGAGCATGAAGATAGCTATTCCATTCTTTAATGCAAAATTTAAACTGATTATATGATATGTTAATAATTAATGGTAAGAATGGCAAGCTAACACTCAGGATATTCTCAGGCAAATCTAACCCCATGTTCTGACTTGATTCTAGTCAAACCTTGAGCTTGATGTAGTAATGCAGTATTGGTAATTTGGTAGTGATTAAAAGGTGGCCATGGCGGCCACCTGGCAATCTCTTGCCACCTTGATTTTGCCCTCATAGGTCAAGGGCGGTCAGCTACTTAAGTTGTCAAAGGCAATATCGAATCGGCCTAGGTGCTTCCTGGGTTGTTTTATTTCATTTTATAACACTAAGCTAGCCTTAGTATTTTTGAGGTAAAAAGGGCGACTATCATTAATTCATACTCCCTCCGTCCATAAAAGAACTTCCCACTTTCTATATTTGGTTGTCCACAAAAAAACTTCCCATTTCCTTTAATGGCAAAATTTTTATCTTAAAAAGACACTACTACCCTTATCACCCTAAACTATTAACCCAGTCTATCCACATTTCTGGTGCAAGTTTCTCTCTCATCCTCCCCACCACTCTTTCTTACGGAGTAATTTATTCAACATCTTCTCTCATTAGCCTCTCAATCTTCAAATTCTTCTCTATTTCTCTCCTTTGTCTCGATCTTCTCCCTTTCTCTCTAATTTTTTTTGGTTAATTTCATCATATCCGATCCAAATGGTAAATTCCTTAGATCGGAATAGATCTCCGTCGGCAGCTTCTCCATTATTTCTAATTTGTATTTACAATTTTCAGATCTATTCTTTTAATATGCCAGATGAAGGGGAAGATCTAGATGGAGGTTCGTCGGCGGGCGTTCAACCCGTACAGGAAGGAGGGAGGTTGTAGTTATTGGGTAGTGTGTAGGGAGGAGTCGGTGAAGACCGAAGGGGGTTGGGATGGAGGGGATTGCAGGTCTGTGACGGCAGCGGGTGGGGGACAGTGGTGTCGAAGAGTGGTCGGCGGTGAACCTCCGCCGGCATTAGCAACAGCTGTAGATGGCTTATGGCGGGTGGAGAGGACAAATATGTTGAGGGGTATAATGGGAAAGTCAATACAATTTTCATTACACATAAATTTGCGTGCCCGGTCAAACCGGGAAGTTCTTTTATGGACGGAGGGAGTATAATTTAGCACAAAGTCTAGGGGAGTTGTGAAAACTCATTTGCAGAGCATGGTACGAAAGATAAGAGGATCCCTTTATCAATCTTTTTGACAATGGATATGCAGTCATTCAAAATCAAACTGTAGTATTTCAAAAATTCTAATTTATAATATTCCATCACAAAGCCATGGAACCCTTCCACCTCCGAGCTATAAACAAGATCTTTACTGTGATATAGATGTAATCGCAAAGGATGAACCAGATCTTCACTCTACCACCTTCTAGAACACTAAGTGTTGACCTCAGACGTCAGCAATTTTTCTGAAATAATGAGGATTTTAAAAATCCCCAAGAAGTAAAAGGGGGCAATGGTATGCTGTTCAAATATTTGTCGATTAGTTTTTAAATTGTTCACTTCTACACTCACTAAGAAGCTGGTGTTTCTAGATTGATATTTTTTATTTGAAACTCTACAGCTATGTTATATGCACCAAGTTGCTCAGAATTTGGACTTGAGTTTGGATCACATTTATGAACTTAGGTATATCAAGAAAAAATGTGTTTGTGATCGAAATATAAAGTTTAATGTTATTTCTCTGAAGATGACTTTGAAACTAAATAGTGTTTTCAACTAAATTTTTAAGTATCATTATTCGAATTTGATCTGTAAAGTAGTTTTAACACTTTTGGCTTACTCTCTGTACAAACTACTTTGAAAAGGTACAAACTAGTTGCATTTTGTTTCCTGGAGAATATAGTCTGCAAAGTGAAAAAGGGTATGCTGAAAGTGTCTTCACCATTATTATTTTGTTTTGCATGGTGTATCCGGCAAATCTGTTTATTTGCAAATATGATTACAACAATGCAGATTATTGCCTTCCCAAGTTTTTATTCAATGTTTCCTTATTCGTAGTAATCATTGCGATGTACGGAGTACGGGAGTAGTGATTTGAGATCATTACATAATACTCTGTATAACATTTATGTTTTCAACTCATGATGCAGGCAAGGGATCTTCCTAAGATCATTCAAGCAGCATATCGTTTGATACCCTATTTTATTTTCAATGCCGAGGAAGGTCACTATCTCACCTCTTCCCAATTCAATTCATTATTAGTACCCTCTTGGCCTCTTCCCAATTCAATTCCTTACTAATACATGTCAGAAGATACTTTTGCAATCTGTATTTGTGTCGGCTGGTTATTACACACCTTCTAAAATTGGGGAAAGAACCAAGAAGACTACCCTTCAAATTTGTTAAGGGATGACTTTTCAAGAAAATGACACACATTACCTATATTAATAAGTTGTTGCAACAAAATTTTGCGGAATCTTAGGTTGTCTATCCACAATGCATGACAAAAACAGCTTAACGTGATTTAGAAAAGGTTTACTTAAGGGAAGAAGGATTAAATTCAATTCTTCCCGTATTGATTTTTAAAATAGTGACACAATGAGCCCCCATGAATCAGAAAGATGTGTAATATGTCATGCATTATATAATCAGCATTCCTTCTCTAATCTGCCATAGTAATTGAAACATGCTCCCACAGTGCATTTCTGCATATCCTTGAACAAATGACCTGTTTCTTGGCATCCTACACAGAATCTACAATTCCGATTACAACCATGCTAGGTGTACCCCAAAGTTTGTATCTCAAAATGTATCTCAAAGGTTTACACTTACATTTTGATTGTTTACATTGACACAAAATGTCAGTGCGATTGCAAAATTTCAGACTGATATTTTGTGTCAATGTAGGCATCAATCTCGCACTTACATTGACACAAAATGTAAGTGTAAACCTTTGGGGTACATTTTGAGGTACAATCTTTGGGGTACTACTAGATTTATCCTTCCGATTAATCAGGAATGCCCGTTGCAGGTTCTAGAAGTTCACTTTTTGCTGCCACTGATCCTCAAGTCTCCGAATACTGCGAGATGCTGAGAGCAGAAGAGTGGCCAGTGGGTGCATTCCTTTCCCACGACTGTCGCCCAACTAATCCATCCGAAGAATCGCACAATCTCGAGACGTGCTCCAAAGTGTGGGAGAAGACATTGGAACTGGTTGGCCTTCCTCCAGATGCAGTCGAGAGGCTCATCGGGGGGGACGAGGTTGAGTGCAAATATGGAAAATCAGAAGATTAGGTCTGGTATGTCTTCTTCACCTTGAGGGTTTGTTAAAGAAAAGAGAAAGGAACAGATAGCCCTTGTGCACATGGATGAAACTTGCATGATATATATATCAATCTATAAAAGCTCTTTTTAGGTTGTTTTTTTCCCTAAATCGAAAAAAGCTCTTTAACTCTTTTTTTTGAACTATTACTGATATAGACGTTGGGAAAATGATGAAAAAGTTAAACTTCACGGGCTTCGCTTTTGAGCTGAAACAATTTGAGTGGATAAGTATACTTTGGTTATTTTGACACTGGGGCAGTGTCATTCTATGACACTGGTCTATTTGAGAACTCTAAGGTATTTCGTTCGACGCTGATGGTTTCTGTCCCATTTAACCATCCCACCCAAGCCCCCCCCCCCCCCACAACCGAATACCCTAGCGCTCTAGCACCCCCCCACCCCCCGAATTTGGTTGATATAAAATTGAATGAAATGTCAAGGGGTGGGCTATGGGAGGTTGGGGTGGTGGGTTAGCGGTGGGTTGGGAGTGGAGTTAGAGTTAGGGGTGGGTGGCAACCATTTATACATAGTATTGTAGAGTGTTCAAATAGACCCGTTTTATAATATGACATTGGCCGTGGAAAAGATCAAACTGGTGTCTTTGTGATGTGTTTTGGGCATGTCAAAAACCAACCTTTTGCGTTTAGATTAAGGTAGTGTTTTGTTCAACTTATTTTTTCCGCTTATTACTTATTCTTATTATAATCAGATCACATCAAAAATAACTTTAATTATAATTGCAATCGGATCACATTTTCAAAAAATCATATAAGGCAAACAGAACGCGGCCTAAGTCTAAATAACGGATTGAATTCGTCTTTGAGTGGTGGGTAAGTGACTTTGAGAGTGAAAGAGTTGTCTTAACATTTAAGTTAACATGTCATTAAGCACGTTGTTCATTAATTAACATGTTAGATGGCTTGGCTCATGATCCCACATGCGCGCTCTTCAAACCAAGCTCAGAAATGTTAAAAATGAGATCGGTTCTGTACAAAATTTACGTATTGGGCTTTTTTTGCAGAGTACTTGTGCATTAAAAATCATGCAAAATTATATTTTTAATTACTTTTATAACACTTTGGGTTTTGAAATAAAAATTTATACTAAATTTGAAAATATCAAGTAATTAGAATAATGAATATCTAACAATATTAGACCCTAAAAGTTTGAGGTCCTATGCGGGTGCATACTTTGTACACCCTTTGGGCCGCCATGCTTCAACCCCGGCATGGCATGGCTCAGGTCGCGTGGATGAATGTCTATGATTGAAGCCGACCAGTTTATAGTATGCTAAGACCTTGTTCTTTTCAGTTAAAAAAATAACTTTCAAATCTTATTTTCATACAACTTCTAATTCTTTCTAATTCCTTATAGTTTTTTTAACAATTTGAAATACTCCCTCCGTCCTCCAGTTTTTGTTCACTTTTGACTTTTGCAACTGTTCATCTAAGCACTTTGACTCATCAAATTATCTCAATGTAAGCCTAAATATAGTCATGTATGATATTCTTTTAACATATAGATTATTAATATATAATTTCTATAATTTTTTAATATAAAAATTACAAGATAAAATAGATTAAAGAAGTGCATTGGATGGTGTGTAAAAATGAAAGTGGACAAAAACTGGGGGACGGAGAGAGTATATATTTATAAATAATGAATATACAATAATATTTTATATCCAAATTTATAACATATTACTTCAAATACAGACAATGATGAAATTTTTATATTTAAAATTAGAATTTTTTTACATATTTATTTGGATAATTATTTAATTGAGTGATTTTTAAATAGTTTAATTCTTCTACTGTAATATTTTTCAACTTCTTTCAAATTTTTTAACTCTTTTTAGTTTTTTCTAACATCCAAATATGAAATTTTAACCAAAAAAGGCCTAATTAGGAAAGGGAAAAAGAAATGGTTGGCATAATAATTTCTCCTAAAATATATTTCTAATCGTTCCAATTTATCTAGTTCACTACCTTGGAGCGAAATGATTAAACAAACCATTATGTGTCACTCTCCCATAATACTTAATCTTGTCCCAAAATAATCATCGTGTTCAACTAGTCTTCGGTCAAACTTTTTTTCTTTATGTACTTATTTTTGTCATTTACAATATTCCTCCCACAATGGATACACACTCTAAACAACATGTAAAATCTATTATTTTTAAAATTATTTTAGTTATAAATACATATAGAAATAAAAAGTATAGATTATACTGTTTAAAAATATATCAAAATTTCTACAAAAAATAAGTGAGAAGAATATTTTATTTTATCAAATAATCAATGAAATTGCATAGGAAACAAAAAACTATTGAGCAAGTGTAATGACGATAGTGACATCTATTTAAGGACGGAAGAAGTATATGTTAAAACGAAAAGTTTCCGTTGACACTAGCATTTAGTGTCAACGAATGACATTTGGTCATTTCGAACTTCTCCAGTGCTCCAATTTAAAAAATTTATTGTTCTTATCTTTCTACCCTCCTAAACCCCCCACCGCAACTTACCCCAACCCATTCTTGCACCCCAACTCTTGATTCCCTTCTTACCCCCTACAAATGTGTGGCTATTATACACTGCACAATAGCCACACATTTGGAGGGGGTATGAGAGGATCAAGGGTTGGGTGTAGGGGTCGGGCTGGGGTGGGATGCAGTGGAGGGTTTAAGGAGGGATTAGGAGATATGAACCATTAATTTTACGAATAGAGCCCAGAAAGAGCTTCAAATGAACGAGTGTCATCCGTTACACTGTTATACAGAGTCAACAGAATCTTGCCAATGTGAAAATAACATAATAATATCATTTTGTAATTTATACTGCAAATTATTTGATGTAGTTATACAAATTCTATTTTAAAATAAATTATAATTAAAATAAATTGAATTAAAAATAAACCCAATTAAATCTCATTATTCAAAAGAGAACAATAATTTTGAAAAAGGATTGAGTAAATCTACTCTTTGACCCCTTCCCCCTACATACTCCGTATATAGTAGCAACAACAGCCTTTTCTCTTATTCGGTCTCAGTTCTTACTATGCAAAGTATGCATATGCATATATGTAGGTAAAAGTTTTTTTTTCTCTTTTCTACCCCTTTCTCTCTCTTCCCACAAAGAAACTCACAAACACCATTTTTCCGATTTAACCCTTCTTCTTCTCCATCCCCAGAACTTAAAAGAACCAGGTAAGAAAATAAAAAAAATTTCTGATTATTGCATTTCTTCTGAAAATTCAAGCATTTCTTTATCAAGAAAAACAAAAGATTCTTTTTTTCTTTCTTGGGATTATTATTTATATATGGTACTTATTTAACGTATAGTAGAATGTTTGTTTTTGTGTGTTTGGAAATTGAATTGGGTAGGCCCTGTTTGGTCTCTGCTAGGAATTAATGGACACAGAAATTGAAGAACAAGAAAATGAAGAAGAAGAAGAAGGGCAAATTATTGTGGAGACTTGTTTTTCCTCTTCTTCATATCATTCAACAAAGAGGGGTAGCTTTGGAAAACCTTCTTGGCTTCTCTGCTCTATTGCAGGTATTTAAATTCCACATTTTTTAATTTGTCTTGTTTTTCCTCTTCTTCATATCTTATTTATGATATATGTCCAATTTAACCATTATTTTAGTCAACATCACATGTTGTGTTTTTTTAATTTATTTTCACACGGTTAAGGATAGAAGTGTTAAAAAGTGTGAATTTAACAAAAAAGAGGTGTTTACTTAGCAAAACCCAAATTATTTATGATTTTTTTGTGAGACATGTTTTAGTAACACTAACTTTGACAATAAAGATGATAGTTTGTACACAAAATATAATTGGTCATGAAGGCACAATAAAGATTATATGTGTACAAATTTTTAAATGATTTCAAAATTAATGGAATCTTTGACTTCATTTGATATACAGAATTCAAACTATTAAATTAAAATTAGAGAAAATAATTTCAATTTTACCCTTTGGTAGCACAAAAATATATGGGTTGAAAATTGGTAATGCAAAAAAATTAATTAGAATTTGAGAATTCAATTTCATTTATGTTATGTTTGGGAACATGGATTCGGATTTCAAATTTGGATTTGGCTCAAATTCCATGTTTGGAAAATTTAAAAATTTTGAATTTGGATTTGAGTCAAATTCTTCTCATTCATAACAAAGCTTAATTTGAAATCCATGCACCTCCCCTTGTTATTTGAAATCCATGCACCTCCACTTGGAATTGAAATGCATGAATTGAAATGAAATGAGGTAGTGTTTGGCAACTAGCATTTCATTTCAATTCATGCATTTCAATTCCAAAATTTGAAATCCTGAATTTCAAATGACAAGGGGAGGTGCATGGATTTCAAATTAAGCTTTGTTTTGAATGTAAAGAATTTGATTAAAATCCAAATTTAAAATGCTTAAGTTTTCCAAACATGGAATTTAAGCCAAATCCAGATTTGAAATCCAAATCCATGTTCCCAAACATACCATAAATCAATTCCATAGAATTCTAATTCTATCAATTTTGTGTACCAAACGGACCCTTATATTTCCCTTTATTTTAATGATGGTACGGAGGATATCAGAGATATGGTCATATGGATGGGGCGAGAAAGTGTGTGAGGGTTAATAAGGAGTGGTCGCTTTCTTCCCTTCCACACTCTATATAGCACAGTAATTTACTGTCAATAAGGGACACGGTAAAATACCTGTGGGACACAGTAAAACAGTTTGAGTGAGTTTTTTTTTACCATCTTCTTTAACTCCAACAGGTGAAATTTCTGTTTCATCTTTTCAAAAATTTCAACTCATATGGCAGAAGAAGAAAAGAAGAAAACTCCAAAATTACCTTCCCTAAACAGAGCACAGTACAGCTGCTGAAAACGATTCTTCCTTTTCATCATCTTTCTTTCTTTTTTTACTGTGGCCCGACAACATGTTAATTACTGTCCTCGGGAGTTGGGACAATAATACATTGCACCCGAATTATTCTCTTCCTGTTAAAATTCCGGTGGGCCGAGAACAACGGATAGAGAGTCGGGTAAAATTAACGACTTGCACATAAAGTCGGGATCCACAATTCTAACCCAAAAGCTTAAGCTGGTTGGTAGGGCTTCACCGTTCTATATATGCTAGTGATACTCATCTTTATTTTCCGATGTGAGAACTCCAACATTTCCCCCTTCAAAATTGTGGTTGGTTTGATGTTTTTAATTTTTTTTATTCAAATGTTGAAAAAAAATTGAAAAATAAAAACTAAAATGTGGTGGTTGAATTTTGTTTGGAAGAAAGAAAAATATTGTGGGTTACATATTTTTAACTTTAATACTCCCTCGATAGGTTAACTCGATAGGTTAAGGTAGATGCGATTGGTAGGTTAGTAGTGAAAAAGTGTGATGCGATAGGTATGTTAAGAATTAGTAAGGATAAAAAGTGACTTGTTAATAGAAATGAGAAAAAGTTTTTTGGGACGCATGAAAAAAGAAATGAGAAACGTTTTGTGGGATGAAGGGAGTAGTTACGTAAAAAGTGGGATAATCATTTTGAGACAGATTAAAGAGAAAAAAAATCAAAATTTGACAAATACTCAGGGCTGGAGATAGTACTCAGGGCTTGGCCCTCTTGTTATTGTAGACTATGATCACAATGGAGATCCACATATATATGTTCTCAGCTTTTAATTTTTTTAAAAGGAACTTTATTCCTTTGGCTGTGGGCCACATTTTTTTGTCTTGTTTATGGCACTTTTTGGTAGATTACTTTCGAAATTTGGGGTTATAATATGAATGCACCCCAAAGTCCAAAGATGCACACTCAATTATCCAATGAGTCTCCTTGGGGTCCCAAAAAAAAGGTGTCAATAATTTCACAACATGGCCAAATCTCTTTTTGGTCTTGTGCCAATCATTTTTCTCCAATGCAAAATTTTGAATGCAAGTATTGGCAACAAACTAATTATAGTTTTATACAACTTTATTTTCTTATAATGTACATTCTCAACTTGTTTTCTAAATGTTTGGCATGAGGTAGATTTGGATGAGAGAATGAAGTTGATGGGGTTGAACTTGTTGGAAGAAGGGAACGACGACAGCGCGCACGACAGTTTCGCAAAACGTGCAGACTCGTACTACCAGCAACGCCCTCAGCTCCTGTCATTGCTCCAAGACCTGTACAATAGCTACCTTTCTCTGGCGGACAGTTACTGCCACTCGCTGGCGGCAAAGGCCCGCCAGCTCTCTCCCCGCCCGTTCGCAGACGAGGATCTCGAACGGAGGGAAGAGGAGGAGAATGGCGTCATCGATTCGTGCGATGACGCCGAGAGCTCCCTGTCTTACCAACCGCCGCCCCAGGTGAAAGCGGGCGACCCCCACATGATCGTCGCCGAGTTTGTGATGAGAGCGGTGGAGTCTGACATCATACTCCACGAGCTCGAGCTGGCCGAGAGGCGCGGGGTGGAGTCCTCAAGGAAGATGGAGCTGCAGAGGAGCCTCGTGGACGTGCTCGAATCCGAGAGGTTGATTCTACTGAACGAGAACGCCAGGCTCGGGTACTCTTACAACATATTTCCTCCCTTTGTTGTACTTTATTTTTTTCCGAGCAACTAGCGTTATTTTATGAGTTAATTCCATAAATTGTCACTTATAACAGGTAATTTTTCATATTTAGTATACAATTCTTAGATATTACATTCATGATCTTCCATTTAAAAAAAACTATTTCATAATACGGTGGGGTTCTAGTGACACTGGAGTATGGTGAAACTAGCGGTGTCATTGCATTTTTAGAGCTCCTCCGGTGCTTTGTTTGTAAAACTGACAATTGCTACCTCCTAACCCACCCTCTAAACCCCCACCCTACCCCTGCCGTAAGCCCCCACAGAATGTGTGGCTATTAGGCCTTAATTACCTATTGTGGGACATTTTTCAAAAATTGAGGACCACGAATGTAATATCTTAGAATTGGAGACTAAATTTGAAAAAAAAAACTTATTATAAGGGACCATTTATGGAATTTACTCTTGTTTTATTCTCTAGTCTTTTTTTTTTTTTTTCTATTTCAGCTCATCATTGTTTTACCAGGTACCAAGTCTCTGGGCTGGTGGAGGAGAACAAGGGGCTGGCGTCGGAGTCGGCCTTCATGAAGAGGAAGGCGGCGGAGCTGGCGCGGTGCCTGCTGAAGATGAGGGAGGACCACCGGGTCTTCGTGCTGAGCCGCAAGCTGGAGGATCTGCAGGGCCAGATCCACGGGCTCGAGCTGCGGAACCGCGAGTACTACGCGCAGCTCGCGAAGCATAGAGACGAAGCCGAGAAGACGAAGAAGATGAAGAGACCTAAAGGGTGTTGCTTTCAAGTGAACAAGAAGAAGATGGTGGTTCAGCATGGGGGTTGTGGTGGCAGTGGCTTGGGCTTGTGGGGAAGGTTCATCAAGATGTTTGACTTTGACCTGTTTCATTGTGGGGCCCATTCAAATCCTTGAAANGTAGATGATAACACAAAACATATCAGCCAAAGTCATGATGATTTGATCTGATGTAGTGGGGAAAATGGGGTTTTGACATTTTCGTTTTGGGCACACTAATGGCCGGCAATTGCTTATCTATCCCCCAAGAATCTCTTATTGAAAGACAATATGATGCAGTTCAAATAACACTGGTGTCACGAAGGAATCGGATTGGTTTGACACTACACCCTCTCCCTATGAGCCCCACATTCTGGATTCAATGGAACACAATAAGACCCTCAAACGATTATATATTCAACCTTGTAGGGCATTCATTTATGTTGAAGATGATGAACCACACGTCCATGCACTACAAAAAAAAAAAAAAAAAAACTTTTCTATACATGTTTTTTTTTTTACTGGGTCTGTCAAAACAAAAAAGAGTGAGAATGTCCAATTCGGAGATTCAGCTTTTCTCCTTGACCTTAGCAACCCGAACCTGGAAAAGAGAAGGATGCCAGTGGATTGAATATGCAATGATAAGGCAACACATTAATGAACCATAAAAACTAAAGCCTTGTTTGAGAATATCGTTTTCAATCAGTGTTAGCATTTTATATAAAATTTTAATAATACAGGTTATTTTTGAAAATGTTATAATGGTAAAGCTAAGGGTCCGTTTGGTACACGGAATTGATGGAATTGGAATTGAATTGAAATTAGAATTCCATGAGATTTAATTCCATAGAATTGAATTCACCAATTTCAATTCATTTTTTGCACTACCAATTTCAAATACCCATAATTTGTGTGCTACCAAACACGAGAATTGGAATTGAAGTCCTCAATTCCAATTCCATAATTTGAATTCTGTGTACCAAACGGGGCCTAAATGTTGAAATTGTTACCAAACGCTCCCTAAGAAATAGAAAACAGAAGGCGAACCATATACTAAGATTTTGAGCGACGAATGGAGGGGTCTATATGCAAAGCCATTGCATAGGAATTCTCAGCATCATCAATTTGCCCCATAGCCATGAATGCATCCCCTTGGCATATATATGCCTGCAAAGCATAATTTGCATTACGAAAAAAAACATAAAAATGAGTTATGCACGGTTGTCGGGTACCCCCATTTTCGACACCAAAGTTGACACCAAAATACGCACACGGGATTGCCTGTAAAGAGTGTAGTGTCAAACTTGGGGTGGTAAAAAATGGGGTACCCCAAGTTTAATTCGGGTGTTCATTCACTTCATTGCCATATATGGGTAGGGCATTATTGCTTCTCAGTGTTTAACCCGAGAAACACGTTACAAATAATCTATCGCCAACTCCAAACATGCTAAATAAACAACTTACATCTGAATAAGTTGGAGCGATGCTAAGAGCCTTGTTAGCATCTTGAACTGCTTCTTCTAAGTCTCCCATTGCTAGTCTTGCAATCGACCTGAATGTGCACAAATTTTGCTCACGACGAAAACAAATTATACACCCTACGTCCTTGAGTATTTGTCCACTTTGACTTTTTTTATCAAAATTGGTAAACTCTGACCTCAAATTAAATAAAAATGATACCGGAGTATTAGATATTGATACAAAAAGAGTTTTATTAGATTTACTAAATCAAATATTTTCAAAATATTATTTTATTTAATTAAAATACAATATATATTTTATTTAATTATAGGTCAAAGATTGAAAACAGTTGACCGAAAAAAATCAAAACTGGACAAATACTCAGAGACAGAGGTAGTATATGTTAAGAGCGATGCAGTTTGATAATAATGGATCTTATTGAATAACGAAAGTTCCTTCCTTATATGTATAGGGAATACAAAGAGAATCTCAATCATAGTAGAATAACCAAGGTAACAATAGAATAAGAAAAATAAATAATAATATTCCTATTGAGGAGACATGATATATTTGCCCGATATGACACAACAAGGATGGACGGATGACCATTTATATCGTCAAAGAACAAACCAACCAAAAACTGGGTGTAGGCCGACGACAAGTTTTTAAATTCTAGCATTTACCCTCAAAAATACGAAAGAGCGGATTTAATGACTACCGACGATATCGGATATTAGGCGATTAAGAAAACACAAACCTGTTTTTATATGAAATGTGGAGACCACCAAATGGTTTTAGATCAATAGCCTGCACAACAAAGAAAACTGCAGAATCATTGATTTTTTATGTACCACTCGAGTATGAGAAATGGAGACAGCCAACCAAATGGTTTTAAATAGAAATCAAAGAGTAACAAACACTGACTTATTTCCATTGTTAAATTCCAAAAATGCCAAACAAATTATTCATCAATAAAAAGAGCTTAGTTTCTAATAAAACACTACATTATCTCAAAATGTTAACAAATTTACAGATATATAGTCCATACCACCCCGGGTAAATTACCTGAACTTTCACTGTAATTTTGAAGTGGTACCTGAATTTTAAATCTTTTCACAAAAGTACCTGCAATTACATAATTCTTTCACTAAAAGTCCATTTACTCGTTTCCAGGTTAACTTCCAATCATTTGAGCTAAATTAGAATTTTATATATTTTAAAACGTTCAATTTGACCCCATTTCTTTTTTTCTTCTTCTTCCCCCCTCCGACTCCTTTCTTTTTCTTCTTCCTCACCCCACTCCCCTCTGCACCTCCGCGAATAATACACTTATTAACATACGTCCACCTCTTTGGCGCCCTTAACCGTCTTTCTCCCCCATTTCATTCTCATAAATAAAAGAAATCATTAAGAAATATTTGCACCAAATAACACTAAACTTAAGTCATTTTTCTAAATAGCACTTAAATTATTTTATTCCCTAAATAGCACTTAATAATGTTCATAATGATCAGTGATGGCGAACATTTACTTGAATAATGACTAATAGATAATGACCAAAGTGCTACATTGGGAAAAAAACACAATGTAGTGCTATATAAGAAAAGTCATTATGTTTTAATGCTATTTACTTAAATTTCTCATCATTTAAACCCCCGGCCAGAACTTTCCGCCTGGCCAGCAAGAAATAGATCAGATCCCAGTCTCAACCATGTCCAAATATTCATTCTCCAAACTTCACCACAAGTGCTTGCCACTTGGGCTACCCGTGCGGGTATGTCCAAATATTCATGCCCAAACATGTCGGGGTCCAATTCCTGTCCAATAAAAAAAATTGTCTATATTGACTCTAAAAATATTAAAGGGTAAAATATTTTCACCTGAGACAGTAAATGGCATGCCTCGGAAAATTTACCCATGCCCATCTCGTCCTCAGCTCCCTTCCTCAAAACCAGTGCATCCAAACACTTCCTACTCTCATTCCCAGTGTCCCCACAGTCCGGGCCGAGGCAGAGGAACGACATCGTTTCGGCAGCGCGAGCGGGGGTGCCGCAGTGCTTGACAAGCACCGCATCGGGCAAGACGACGAGGTTCGGCCCGGCGCCGCATTTCCCGAGGCAGCCGGCGGCGGCGACGGCGACGTGAGGCGGAGCGATTCCGGACAGGACTCGAAGGGATTCGAGCGAGCCCTGCCTTCTGCACGCCCTGTTTGTACAGACTCTCAGCTCGATCTTCGTCTTCTTCTCGGCTTCTTCGGGTTGGAATTGGAGTGGGGATGATATGTGTGCCGGATTAGGTCTTGCTGGAGGTGAGATGGGACTGGAATTGAAGAGATTACAGTGAGAAGTTTGATGGATTTTGAGCTTCATTCTCCGATTTGTTGTTGTGGAAAGTCTGATTTGACCAAGATAAGCTCTTTGATTATAATGGGTTCACTTGGAAGACAGTCTCCAAGGCAAACATCCCAATGCAATCCAATAGTTTTGAAATCGAAGTCTAATGAATTCTAAAATGACATGCTTTTAAAATTTTGAAAATATTTTTTTAAGAAACATATGACTACATGAGATGATGAGAGTATGGTTTTTAGTAGGGTTGGACACGATTTCGGTTTGGTATCGGCAGCGGAATCGAAGCCGGCGGTTTTGAAACCAGAAAACGGCCCAGAACCGTGAGGTAAGCTTTCGGTTCTAGCTCTTAATTTTTGATACCGAAATCGCTACGAATTTGAAATTGGTTTGATTTTTTAATGTTTTTTGCTTTTTTTACTAAAAACTTTTTATTTTAAAAAATGAAATCGAGAGAGAACGGGGAACGCCCTTACATGGTATTGGTACCAAATCCCCAAAGAATGGGTCACGGTAGCAATAATTCCAGAACCAGAACTAGACTGAGCCCTTGTTATTAGTATTTCTTTTTTCGTCTCAAAATAAAATTTCTGATTTCCTTTTTTTATTGTCTCAAGTATAAAGTTCTTATTTTTTTAAACAATTAAATGAGTGATCTATACTAATTATCTTTCATCTAGTCATCTAGATCAATTCC
The DNA here is from genome assembly GCA_900332095.2 of Cuscuta campestris. Classification (NCBI taxonomy): domain Eukaryota; kingdom Viridiplantae; phylum Streptophyta; class Magnoliopsida; order Solanales; family Convolvulaceae; genus Cuscuta; species Cuscuta campestris. Next base: position 330,439 of record OOIL02001766.1, read on the forward strand.
AAACAAACAATTTCATTTTTTAAAACTTTGTGAAAAAATGAGAAGTTTAATTTTAGACAGAAAAAGAAGATAGGAGTGCTTGACAACATGAAATGGTCGACAACGAGTGTCAGCAAAACAAGGTTGATGATTCTAATAGATATCAAAGTCTCGCATTGATATTTTCTTGATACTCTTTAAACTTTGGGATAAAATACTCCAATATAAGAGAACTTTGATATCTAGATATATCTAATTTGAGCTCTATTTAAACTTTACTAAAACACTCATAAAAAGATTCTAAAATTAATTGATATTACAGAGTATGAGTATAATATATGGAGCATATGTCTTCTTATACGATCGTACTCTCGAAACGAAGCCTAAATTGAATTAATTGGAAACACAATTAACTATAATACACCATTCTAATCCGACCTAAATTGATCTGAAGTTTAATTGAATAAACCACAATCTAGCGTGGCCAAATCTTTTCATCAGCATATATATTTATATATATTTATACATTAGAAACGAATGATAAGAAAAGAAATATAATTATAATCTTATATTTATAATATTATACTTCATATTAAAATATATGATTTCCAACATTTCTTACATTAGCAGGTCAGTTCGGTCGCTTTCGGACTCGATCGTGTTTGACTCTTTTTTAACGGGTCATTTTTGAGTTTCGTCAATTTTGACTTCGATTATCAAAAATGTTGTTCAAAATCTACTATTTCGGATTATTTTTTGACATGTTTATTTCTACTTTCTAGTTCTAGGGTAGAGTGGGTTTGGCCTCGTTTGACATTAGCATTAGAGATTAATATTAACGTTTTGAAAAGAGTATATAATAATATCTTTTAGTATTAGCGTTTTCTAAATTAATCTAATGTTTAAGATCTATCCAAAGCTAACTGAAAAGGCACTTTGCCAAACATAGACTAGTTCAGTAGAAGATAAAATAGGGAGTTGATAGAACTCAGCGGTAGAGAAGACTGAAGAGAAGGCGGTCCGCCTCCGACGAACAGTTTCCGCCTTGCCCGCGTACCACTTCCATTCAACCCTTTTGAGCTTTTCCCTGTTCTCAAGACTACGGCGTACAGGTGAATCGAATCCAAACCTTGCGTCAAGACGTCTAACCCGTCGGAACTGCGATGATGGACATGCACACAAGCTGTTCGACAAAATTCCTCTTCAGGATCGCCAAATACTTTCCCCCTTCCGATCGGTTCACTGGTCGTAGAATAACGAAACCCCCATTTTCAAGGGCTATGATGACAGGAAAACCTCTAGGAAATGGGTGGTGGCAGAGGGGAGATTTCTGCCTTCTCTATGGCTATGGCAATGGATTGAGGCTTTCTGCGGTGTTGAACTGCTCCAAATCTGCAAAAGCCACTGAGGAAGAATCAACTTGTGGGCTTGAGAAGCATTTCTTGGTGGATTTTCTCACAGCCTCCTCACTCAGCTTCTCCCAAGGTGATGCCATCTCCGTGGCTGCCAAGGTAACCACATCTAAACCTCGAACGAAACCCGATTTAGTCGTTGATTATCTGAAGACTATAGGTTTGGAGCCTGCCCATATCAAGGCTGTTGTTTCCAAGCATCCCAAATTGCTATTATCTGACCCCGAGAAAACCATTCGCCCGAAAATCCAGTGCCTTCAAGAGCTCGGGCTGTCCGGGTCAGATCTTGCCAATTTCATTGTTAGGGATGCTTCGTTTCTCTTTAGGGGACTAGATACCCATTTAAGGCCCAGCATTCGTTTCCTCAAACAAGTCGCGGGTGGCAATGACAATGCTGTGAAAGCCCTGAAGAGATCGGGTCGGTTTCTTTCATTCGGTAGACCAGACCGTATGGAAGAGCACGTCCGGCTTTTGAGGGACTACGGCATTCCAGAAGATAAAATCCAATGGTTTGTAGTGGCAAGACCAAATGTTTTAACCAAAACCCCCGATTGGACCCGCAAGATGCTAAACACAGTTGAAACTGAGATTGGGTTGTCGCGAAACTCCCCAATGTTTTACAGTGGATTGTGTGTGGCATCTCAGATGACCATGTCAACAGTGAACAGAAAGGTTGATATGTTCAGAAGCCTAGGGTGGAGTAAGCCACAGATTTCTACTCTGGTGCAAAAACAGCCTCATTGTTTGATGCTATCCGAGGCCAAGTTGAGAATGAAACTGAACTTTTTAATGAAGGAACTTGGTTATGGGCCGCATTACTTGGCGGATCGCCCCATGTTGATAATGTCTAGTTTGGAGAAGAAGACCATCCCCAGGAGTCGAGTGCTGAAAACTCTTGAAGAACGTAAGCTGAGCGTTTGTTCACTCTTCACTTCCTTGTTTTTCACTGAATCCAGGTTTTCGGCGCGGTTTCTGCTGCCTTACAAGGATGAGCTGCCTGATATGTATGACAGGTACATGGCCAGTATAGCTCCCTGATGCAATGTAAGATGCTTCTTTCTATGGCTTTGATGTTAGTAACCGCATTTGTAATTAGCGTTAGAGTTCTGGGAATGGGTTAGAAGGTACTCTTGGACATACATAGGCCGGGCTACTTGGACGAAAAACAAGGTCTGAAGTTTGCGCTTTGAAAACAAGGAAAAACCCATTAAATAAATGGGTAGGACTTTGGATAAGCCCGAGCTTCATGTGTTTTAATGATCTACAAAGAACAATATGCTATGGCTCCGTTTGGAAAATGGCATTTCAGAGCAAGATTGGCTTTGACTATATTTAGCTGTTTTGAATAGTCAAACAGCTAATTTAAGTGTTTGCATAATGGCTTTGAGTATATTAGTTCATTTAAAAAAACAGCATCTTTGTTATTCAAAAAGAAAAAAAACAACTTCAATCCTTCAAAAGTTCAAAAAAGATCAGCAGCTTCAAATTATGGATGATGTATGATGTTTGTCTTTCTTCAAAGCTAGGTTCTCAATACTCAAATATATATTACTGTGGGAAAAATATGATGTCTTCTCCTAAATCTAAGCATTGGCCAAAAAAGATGCAAGAGAGAAAAAAAGGATAAAGATTCAGTGCATTTGATCTTCACAATATAGGAAACAAGAATGAAAAATAAACAAAAAGAAATAAAGACGCCTCAAAGTGAGATAAGGATGTAATTTTTGGAGAAAAAGATGCTCCATACCGAGTAAAGAAATATAATGAGAAACCCAAAATGATATAAAAAATGTCATATGTATATAGAAATTTATCTCCGATGGAGCCAAAATTTCACCATTTTTTGGTTTTAGGGTGTGATGGAATAAATCAAAATGGATCTCTAAACTATCTGCGCTTCTTTAATTAATGAAGTAGCAGTTAGTCAAGCAATGCAACTTTCGACGTTGAGCCGGGGGTCTCTTTGGAAACAGCCTCTCTACTTTCGAGTAGGGGCAATGTCTGCGTACACACACCCTCCACAGACCCTACTTTTGTGGGATTTAATTAGGTTGTTGTTGTTGTTGTATATAGAAATTTAAGTTACCTAAAAAAATATAAATGAAAAAAAATTAAGGAAGTTTACCTAAAACCTATGGAGGATTGGGACTGAGGAACATGGTATTATGGAACCGAACCTATATCCGCAATTATTGGTGGGATGTGGCTAATAATAAGAAAAATCTTTGGGTTAAATAGATCCATGAGAGATACATAAAGTGGAAAAAGACAACTACTCCCTCCGTCCCAAATTATTTGCCACATTTGTATTCCCGAGGCAAAATATCAAGTTTTTTAATTCATTTTATTTACATATTGGTAAAGAAATAAAAAATAAAATTTACATATAAAAAAACTACATGAAAAGTTCTTCGAAATAAGAGGTGTCAAAAATATTTTATTTTATCAAATAATCAATGAAAACGTCGAAATAAACAAAAGTTCCCGACACTGCTGAAAAAGAAATGTTGTGAATATTTTGGGACGGGGGAGTATAAGCTAAAAGGTGATTGTTGCTTTTACTGGAAGAAGATTATACATAATAAAAAATGGTTTGAATCTAGGGTAATGAGCCAGACCACTACATACTGGGGAAGGAGGACAAAAAGGTAGTCAGGTAGATAGATTTGATTTTATTTTGAAGTTGAAGATGTAATTTTCGTAGCTTTTGGGCAAGCCCTGCTGTAAACTTCTTGGGGTGAATGAATGAAAATGTGTGCACTTTGTGTGTGTGTAGACACACATTAAAATACAAAGTATGTAGTATAATATCCTTAAAGGCAATATCATTCGCAACAGCTATTTATGAGCAGGTAAGTTTGTCAAACATTTTTTGATAACAACCAATACCACCAGCAAGTCAAAATATAGTTAACTCAATCAACCTTTCAAACATGCCGACATAAACAACCAACAACCATTTTCCAAACAAGGCTCATATGTTATATGTATACGGTATGTGAATGGGAGAATATGTCCATTATGATTTTTTACACAATGTGTTTTAGATTGAGTAGTTTTTAAATTTGTAAATTTTTTTTATTATTCCAATACCAGATTATAAATAGATTTTTTTCAAAAATCGCGAGATTTTACCCATCGTTCAAATAGAAAACTTCTTTTAATGACGGAGGGAGTATTTTTTTGGGAATTACTACAGGGTTGTTTTATTCTAGGTAAAAAAAAGTACCGCGTATTTTTTTTAAAAAGACAAAAGGAAAGTCGTAAAGTGTAAACACTTGCAAAACTCTATGCTATATGTGGAGTCTGTATATGGTACAACTGATTGTACTAGAAGTAAGGTACGAGCAGACATGCTCAAACATGGATGAGTCGAGTGGAAGGTCTTGGTCATGAATGAGCCAAGGAGACGGGCTCGGCCTACTCATTACAGAGCACACGAAGTGTTTCCTCAGGACGTGGCTTGTGGGGTCTAATGTGAGCTTTCTCTGTACTCTTCTTGGTGACGTGGGGTTAGCGTCCATCAGTTTTTATCCATGTCACTTTTTTATAATTATACTGCTCAAACTTTGATCGTTATTTAAACAAAAATTATATTTTCTTATATAAATTTTTCTATACTTAAATATATATAAAAACAAATCAAATATAATTAAAAATGTTTTAACTTATTTTAAACCTATTATTATTCTTATAAAATTTACTCCATATTATTTTTCCTCAAATTACATAAAAATATGATATTAAAAAGAAGAGTAAATTTCCAAAATGATCTTTCCTAATAAATTATTTTCCTAAAAACGATTACTTATAATTAAAGATGCGTATCAATAAGATAGTAAATTTCTAAAATGGTCCTTTCTAATAAGATCCGGAGTATTTTTTAAATCAGTCCTCAATTAATTCTAATTACTTCAGTGATACTTAATAAATGAGATTTATTTCTTATTTAAACCTCCATAAAAACATTACTTAAATGTCAATTAAGTGGAGGATATTTTTTGTATCCTGCATCATCTAAACTTAAAGTTAGCTTTCAAAATGACTATTTCAAATGAAGTGTTTTTTCAAAATGGTCTTTTCTAATTAAGGAGATGTATCTTTATATTTTTAATAATTCATGAATGATGTGTTGTCAATGATTATTTTAATTTTATACTCCCTCCGTCCCGAAATAGATTACAATATTCCTTCACATTTTTGTCCCAAAATGAATTACAAAGTCAATAACTTTACAAGGAATTGACTCTTTTACCCTCCCACTCCTACACTATTCACACACTATTCATCCATGTGAGTGGGAAGGATACTTGGGAGATTTGGGGGGTAATTTGTAGAAAAAAAATTGATTTGACTTTTCCTTAATTTCAACAAAAAGGGAATATTGTAATCTAAAGTGGGACGGAGGGAGTATGAAATTATATAGGAGCGACTATTTTAAATAGTTACTTTAAGTTTAAATAAAAGAAAATACAAAAAATAACCTCCAATTAATGATCATTTAAATGACATCTTTTACAAAATACTCCCTCCGTCCCAAAAAGTTTGTTACGTTTAGAAAAAACTGCGTCCCGTAAAGTCCGTTACATTTCTATTAAAAAACCACTTTTACCCCTTACTTTTTCATACCATACCTATCACATCATACCTTTTTTCTAATAATCTACCCATCACATCTTACTTTTACCCATCACATCAAGGGTATTTTTGGAAAGTCAATACCAAAATATCCCTCCCTTAATTTCCCAAAAAGTCAAACCGTCTCATTCTTTTTGGAACGGAGGGAGTATTATTTAATGAATAAATCTTAATTATAAAATTTCATGTATATATAAATTATTGAAGACTAATTTAGAAAAAACAGTTACTCGGAGTAATTGATTGTTGTTCAGAATTTACTCTTAATAAAAATAGCTAAGGTGCCACCACATGGGTGCTACCATGGGTGCACCCATGCTTCACACAGACAAACACAGAAGATAATTTTCTGTGTGACATAAACAATTATTGTCTGTGTTTGTCTGTGTGAAGCATGAATGCACCCATAATAGCACTCATGGTGACACCCTACATTATTTAAATATTAGAACGGGTCAAGCCTAATCCTACCCGGAGTCCGGACCTGTCGAACTACTTGCGATCTAACAAATCTGTTGGTCCTAATATCGCGGCGGAGCATTGGAGGAGAAGTCGATGTCGGATCCGTACGAGAGAGCTAAAGGCGGGAGGCTAGCCTTCAAGGGAGGCGACCTCGCGCTGAGCAGCAAGGCAATCGACAAGAAGAAGAAGAGGAGGAAGAAGAAGGACAACAACAACAAGTCCTCCTGCGACGATTTCGTCTCCGACGAGCCTTTGTCCGGCGACGCGGCCCTCGCCGCCTCCGAACCGGGTTCGGGTTCGTGCCCGGATGGAGGAGACGCCGACATCTACACCATTGACGCGGCGAAGAAGATGAAGTACGACGACTTGTTCCCTGTTGAAGCTAAGAAGTTCGGGTACAACCCCAAGGCCAAATCCAAGTCCGTCGAAGAAGCCCTAGATGATCGGGTCAAGAAGAAGGCAGATCGCTACTGTAAATGAAAGGTCAGGTTTTTAGGTGTTTCCACAAACTTTACATGGTTTTTATGTGGATTTGTGGTGTTTTTTTTAAAATTACTTTTTCATATTAGGGTTTCCAAAAATTCTGATAATTTTCGAATTCCCCATTTCGAATTTGATAAACTTCTGTGATATATAGATTGGTAGTTAATTGCTTTCATCTTGTTTGTGAATCAATGCTTAACAATAGTTTCTCTTAGTGCCCTATGATTAAAGCCTTTCATTTTGAGTTGCGGGATGAATTTTTCTCGGATGCACAATTTATGCTTTAAATGGATTAGTTGAGAATAGTTCCGGTGTATGCCCTATATGATAGAAATTCCAACAATGGCTATTCTTGGGGTTCACATTAGTCTAACCATCAAGATATATAAATGGGCAAGGTTCCCATGACATTGCCCGACAATGTCATGGGAACTTTGGTGTATATAAATAGAGGGTTTAAAAAGTTAAAACCTGATGCCCTTTCTCTTTACGCCCTTCACGTTTAAAAGAAGATGTTTACACTCATAAAAGATTAAACTTGGAACAAAAGAGCTACCGAGGCATAATTATGGTGACCTACATCTCTCCCCCCCCCCTCCCAAAGCTAAAGGTTGACATTTCTTGTTCCCCACACAATAGAGAGTCTAAAGGTTGAACCGTTGGATGTTACGAAATGTACCCAAATACCCAATGTTCATTTGGAAACCAGCTATCCATTACTCACCCTATAGTCAATAACAATTTCGCGCTCCAATATTGATACTTGCACTCCAAAATTACTCTATATGCAAAAAGCATACTTCCACCTTCCATTCTTTCCTAGACACTTTCATGTTCAAGCGTGTTACAAAGTTTACCCAATGTTATTATGTTTGAAGTGTTTTCTATGGGGCTTGGCGAGTTGATCTATCATTTATCAATTGATCACTCTTACTGAGTAGTGACAATGGTTGTGCCATTTTTCTGGAGTTGAGCTAATCTTGCATGAACTGCCAAATTTTTTAGTCTACCTTGGATGTAATTTTGAAGGTGTTCGAATGCCACATTCTGGCTTCATAGGTCATGCAAATCTGCTTCAATATCAGTATTGGCTAATGAATCCCTGAACTCTCTACCATCACAGTCTTCATGGTTACTTCTCTGATACTCTAGATCATTTACATGCTTATAAACCGTCCCCACAAACCTAATCACATTATACTCTTCCTTATAAGGTTTAACCTTATACCATCTAGATAGTGTCATAAGCTCTTTCACCTCCTCATCCTTACCTTTCTCCCTTTTCTTCCAAAGTTCATGATATAAACCAGTCAATCTCTTCAACCAATCTTCTTATGACCTATTGGTTACTATTTTAAGTTGTGGAACAAAATGGGGTTCCCAACCATCCCTCTTTAATATTTTGTTCAGCTTGTATGCAAAATTGACACGTTGACGTATAGACCAAAAGTAAGGATTATTTAGCCAAAAGTATAGAGGTACGTCTGGTTTATACTTGCAAGAAAAACTGAAGAAATGCACCAACTCTGAAGGCAAATTCACCGCTAGCTTCGCATCTTCGGTCTTCGTGACATCATCAACGAATGGAAATGTAATGACACGCTTCATAAGGCTTGTTAATTCCTTTGCATCATTTTCAACATCCTTGCAGCTATAACCCTTCTTTTCATTGTCATCAATTGAAGGTAATATACGCCCCTCGACATTGTCTGTAACAAAGGTGTTGAAAGCTATGTGACCACAACCACGTTGACAATTGAAGTATTAGTATAAAAGGCCTTGAATCACGTCCCTAAAGATGCATCAAAATTCATCTTCAGTAAACTGCCACTATATTTTGATGGTGAGGGGGTATTCACCATTGATTTCAAACAAGAGAGCTTCCTCTTAAAATACTCCTCAATGGTACTTACTCGTTCCGTGAGTAAATGAGGCCTTTTAACGTGTGCACTGTCATCACGCGCCACATGGAAAATGGTCAACAAGTTCCTATGTGAAGCACATAACTGTCTGAGACTCTCGAATAGAAGAAGTTGCTTGCGAGTAGGCTTCACCAAAGATATCCCTACTTCTTTGCCTATGCCAATCATCTCCATCCTCTTAAATGAATCTATAATTCCATCACAATGGGGGAAAGAATAAGTGTTTTCAAACTTCTTTCCGAATAAGTCTTTGTCTTTTTTCGAGTCCTGAAAGACTTCCTTCACCTCAATATCTTCTCTTTTATCTAAACTCTTTACATCCATCTTTTGTGATCCCTTATCACCTTTTATGGCGGCATGTTCTTTCTTGGAGAGTCTTTTTCTGTCTTTGATTTTTCTTCTCTGCCCTCTCTCTAGGTTCTAATGCTATTATCTCTCGAGCAGCTTTTGAAATGGCCTGCCTGATTTGTCCAACATTGTGGTTATAAGAGCGATTGATCCATTGGAAAGCGGTTGCGTGTTTGTTCCATTTGAATCTCATTCTTGGAATGTTACTTCACCGTTCACATGATTGGTTGAAACATCTGTAGAGAGAGAATTTGGTGGGGTAATGGAGACAATCATGGATGGAGGCTTGGTGTTTCGCGTAACACGCAGTCTTTCAGCCATTTCCTTAAGCTGCATACATCAAATGTAAATATCACATACGAAACCAGTAGGAGGGAAAACTAAACAAAATGTGACTATTTCAAGATCTACAGTGATTTTCATACCCATACTCCCCTCCCACAAAAAAACAATAGTATGGAGTAATAAAATAGTTCCACTCTGCTTCATTATCCAAAGTCCAAATCATGCCCATCAAAATATTAGTGTATACCTTTAGTATAATTTTGGGGTACATTTTTTTGGTGTAAGTATAAAAAATGCAAATTAAAAGATTGACTGGTCGGTGCCCTAGTCCTTTCAACTACACCACTAATGACACCGGCCCAATATCCTATCCTAATTAGGTTAACACATCAAAAATTCCCCCTTTTTTTCTAAATAAATACTCCGGCTCCAAGGGAAAGTGCCCATCTGTGAAGCAAAAAATTTCTTACTGTAATTTTGAAGAGAATAAAGCCCTTCGCAGCCGCCTCCGCCGCATCGCCCACCTCCCCTCTCCTCGGCCCCCTAATCCCCAATCTCTCACAAGTCACAGCGCCAGTTCTCCGGCCCTTATCCTTCTCCTTCTCCAGTTTTTGTGTCCGTGGCTATGGTGTCTCCATCAAGTGCTCCATCTGATGCGCAAAAGGCTAAAGATGCTCAAGAAATGACGAAAAGTTTTCTTCAATGAGAGAACGCGGATTATGCCAAGGCAGGAGAGTTAGTTGATAGGCTAATCAAGGCGGGGGGACATCACTCGACTTTGGAGAGGTCCCAATCCGAAAAGGTACAAATTCAAAGCAAACAATTGTAGGAACCCACTTCGTGTGAACACCTTGCAATCCTTTTGGAATGGAAAGCCATAATTGCTACCCGTCTCGATCAGGATCCTTACATTGCATTCCAACATGCAACCGATTCCATTGTATTCCATAGAGGCTGTTCACTTCATAGAGTAGTGAATGTCGAACAAATTGTGTCTATATTAGCTAAGGGCTTTTATCGGCAGGTCTTGATTACACTGATACTGCCATTAAGACATACATGTTTGCATATAATCACCCAAGTTCATCTCAGGAATGGAAGAAGACACATAAGGCAACCCTAGAATAGTGGACTAGTGAATCCAATGCAGCGAAGGAAAAACTTGCTAAAGAGATAATAGCATTAGAACCTAGAGAGAGGGCAGAAAAGAAAACTCAAAGACAGAAAAAAAGACTCTCCTAGAAAGAATAGGCTGCCATAAAATGTGATAAGGGATCACAAAAGATGGATGTAAAAAGTTTAGATAAAACGGAAGATACTGAGGTGAAGGAAGTCTTTCAGGACTCAAAGAAAGAAGTTTGAAAATGTTTATTCCTTCCCCCATTGTGATGGAATTATAGATTCCTGTGAGAGGGTGGAGATGATGGGCCTAGGCAAAGAAGTAGGGATATCTTTGATGAAGCCTACTGGCAAGCAACTTCTTCTATTCGAGAGTCTCAGACAGTTATGTGCTTCACATAGGAACTTGTTGACCATTTTCCATGTGGCGCGTGATGACAGTGCACACGTTAAAAGGCCTCATTTAGTCACGAAACGAGTAAGTACCATTGAGAGGTATTTTAAGAGGAAGCTCTCTTGTTTTAAATCAACAGTGGATACCTCCCTCACCATCGAAATATGGTAGCAGTTTATTGAAGATGAATTTTGATGCATTGTTATGAACGTGATTCAAGGCCTTTTATACTTATACTTCAATTGTCAACGTGGTTGTGGTCACATAGCTTTCAACACCTTTGTTACAGACAATGTCGAGGGGCATATATCATCTTCAATTGATGACAATGAAAAGAAGGGTTATAGCTGCAAGGATGTTGAAGATGATGCAAAGGAATTAACAAGCCTTATGAAGCATGTCATTACATGCCCATTCGTTGATGATGTCACGAAGACTTGAGAAGCGAAGCTAGCGGTGAATTTGCCTTCAGAGTTGGTGCATTTCTTCAGTTTTACTTGCAAGTATAAACCAGGCGTACCTCTATTCTTTTGGCTAAATCATCCCTACTTTTGGTCTATACGTCAACGTGTTAATTTTGCATACAAGCTGAACAAGATATCAAAGAGAGATGGTTGGGAACCCCATTTTGTTCCACAACTTAAAATAGTAACCAATAGCCAATAGGTCATACGAAGATTGGTGGAAGAGATTTACTGGTTTATATCATGAAATTTGGAAGAAAAGGGAGAAAGGTAAGGATGAGGAGGTGGAAGAGCTTATGATACGGGTACTATCTAGATGGTATAAGGTTAAACCTTATAAGGAAGAGTATGATGTGATTAGGTTTGTGGAGACGGTTTATAAGCATGTAAATGATCAAGAGTATCAGAGAAGTAACAATGAAGAGTGTGATGGTACAGAGTTTAGGGATTCATTAGCTGATACTGATATTGAAGCAGATTTGGATTGCTTCTTTCCTGTTTATTATACTGTTATGTTCAAAATTGTGTGCTGCTGTGTTGAGTCTAGATCTATTGATGTTGGTTGCTTGAAGGAGATTTCTAGTTTCTCTTTTAACAGTAATGTATTTAGGAGGACATCTCGCAAGCAGCACATCTTAGGACTCGGCATCGGGGAGTGCAAAACAGAAACTGAGAAGCATGAGAACCAGCAAAGCTTTGGCGAATTTCGTGGAACCCTTTTTTGATGTATCCCATGCCTTCGCTCGTGGGTAACTGAAGAGCTAGCCATTGATACTGCGGAGAAGCTGTGCAATAATTTTCCACCTGCAATGGTTTCAAACTTATCTTTTACACTATGTTTGGTTTAAGGAATTTGAAAGGAAAAAGAAAAGAAAATGAGATGGAAAAAAATGAAAAAAAAAAGAAAAAAAAGAGAGAAAAAAAAGAAAAAAATCGCATTCGTTAAGTTTTAATGCCAATGTTCCATGTCCCCAAGTTTTAATGCCAATGTTCCACACACACTTATCTGCACATGCATTACATTCGTTAAGTTTTAATGCCCATGTTCCATGTCCCCAAGTGAAAACTCTACTGATAGCGGAGTGTTGAGATATACCGAAGAAATCTTAGAAAGTGTGTGAAACCATTCGAATTACTCCTATTAACTTGGTACATGGAGAGAGGTTTCGTTGTTTATGATTCTTTACTACATTCAACCTATAACTGAAAACTTCATTATCATGTCTAAGTTGAAATTTCAATATTCATAATTGAGAGATTGTTTTGATAATGATTTCCGACTACCATCAGAGCCAATAATTGAAAGTCTTTGTGTCGTAACAAATTTGGAATTTCATTATTATTATTTAAATGTTGGTTTAAACTCGATTAGTTTGCTCTTGTTCAGGTCATATCTACAACAACAAACCCAGTAAAATCCAACAAAAGTAGGGTCTAGGGATGTGTCTTATAGATCTACCCCTACTTGAGAGTAGCAAGAGACCCGCGGCTTGAACACAAAAGTACGGACTGAGCAAACGAAAAGGCACAAACCATAGAATGTGGACATACACACGCTACAGATAAAAGGCATAAAACACATCATCGTAGACCTTAAATGAATTATGTGAAAGCCTATTTAGTCTCCATTCTTCGACCTTAGATGAATCTTCTTGTTCTTACTCTAAACTGATGTGTTATTGTGCTTCACATTCATTCACAACACAAACTATGGCCAATATCAGGGAATGTAATTTGCTCAATTATTTTCTTGTCTTTTGATTTCGGAATGTATTCAATAGTGATCTACTTCTATTACACATAGTGCTTATTTCTAATGCTCATGTAACTGCAATTTCAGGTAACTTTTTAAGTGATGGAGGGAACTTAAGGAATCAGTTACTGTATTCTCTTCAACTTGCAAACCCCCTTATGGAGATGTTAGAGTTGAAGCTGTAGGTCAATTGAAGCTGTAGGTCTGTACTGGCGCTTACTACCTAATTAACGGTGCATTTAGAATACAAACCCCCCTTAGTTCATACCATTGTACATTGTTAAACACTTCATCCGTTGATAGTCGATTCTCCATATCCAACACAAATTGCTCCATTGCCAAAATTTCATCAATTTCACAAGATTATTTGACAATTGTTCTTAGTCGATGTTCTCTTCACCTGATCTATCTGATTGGAATAAGTTCTGATCTATAATTTGGTCTCATCTGATATGATTGTAGTTATATATGATTGTAGTTATATTTAGGGCCCGTTTGGCATCTGCGTTAAAGATTAGTGTTAGCGTTTTGAATAGACTGTCTGATGGTAGCCTTTAGCGTTAGCATTTTCAGAGTTAATCTACACCATTAAAATTCTATCCAAAATGCTAACGCTAATTGAAACCGTTGTTCCCAAACAAGGCCTAAAGTTGATTCTGGTCTGATGTGATTCCGTACATGATTACATTTTTTATCCAGGGAATAAAGTACCTGATAAGTTTATACTTTCTATATTTTATAAAGAAAAAGTTTTGTTGTGATAGAGACAATTGTGTCATTTCCCAATCCAAAAGAAAAAATGGCGAATTTGATCATTAAATTTATCAATGGCCAAAAAGTATATTCCCCCTCTAACAATATATTCCCCCTCTAACAATAAACTTCCTAGGTACTATTATGGCCTCTCGATAGTTTATTTTTATTTGCATATTTTCATCAATCATTTGATAAGATAAAATATTCTAGTCATATTTTGTTTTGTAAAACTTTTGATATAGTTTGGACCAATGTAATTTGCACCTTGTTGTGATATGCCAATTTTTATATAATGTAATTTGAAAAACAATGTGATTTTGCACGTTGTTCAAAATGAAAAATTTATTGTTTGATGGAGGAAGTATATAGTCCAAATATTCAAAGAGTGAATGATACTTTAATTTGAAAAGCAAATAATGGGTCGAATGAAAAAAAATACGGAGTACAAGATACTGAAATTCAATTGTATCCAGGGACAAACTTGTACTCCGACTGTCCTTTAAAATGTTTCAACTTTCACTTCTTATCCATTCCATAAAACATTTTAGTTCCACCTAAATGTGCACAATTTTTCTTACTCTTAATGAATCTAACTGAACCTACCACAATTATCTTTTACGCTCTATTCATTTTGACATTTTTGGATCTCAACTTGTTTCAATTAACGTCGTTTTGTCTTGGTCAAATTTATATATCTTATTCTCGCAAAAGTCAAAATCAGAAGAGTTTTTCAGGACAGAAGAAGTATACTCCAACAAAAAAAATGTAAAAAAGGTGGAGTGCGAGTAGAGTGTATTTATCAATTGCCTATAGTAAATTATTGCAATTAACCCCTAGATCCATAGTCATTCTAAGTAAGAGAGCTCTTATGTCTTATGAGGTTTGATTTTAATGTTTTAGTAATCTCTCTCTGCTCGGTGTCTTCAAGAAGGATACGATCACATCTCCTTTTACCAAATGTATATTGAGTTTGGTAGCAATTGTGGGTTGATTTTGCCATTTTACCTTTTTTGTAAATCTTGTCTAAGAAGTTGAACTTTTTTCGAATATTTCGTTATTCCGATCCGAAAATTTAGACCTGCAAATTTCAGATATCCGAATATTTTCGGATCATATATGGAATGAGTTTTACACTACAAAAAATGCCCGTTACGGATCGGATTGAGCCGATTGAACACTCCTAACTCTTAGGGACAATTTTGAACCAATGGGTAGAAGGACAAATTTGCTTTATTCTTTATAGATTAGTGTGATTTTTGAACATTTTCGCTTAAATGCTTGAAACGTACCAGGATTGACACCAAGTGTTTTACAAACATGCACTGACAATATGCGTCATGGACGACGTCTCTCTATATACGTCTATGAATCATTTGCTTTCAAACAATTGGTGTCAAACCTGGTGTGTTTGTAGCACGATTGCTCCATGAGAACATGGGTTAGTGTGCAGGGTAGAAAGGTGGGGAGGAATCGTCTCTATGGAGTTTCTTCCCATTATGAGTAATCTTCACTTTGTTCATCTTGTCTTCACACCAATGCAATTGCTCTCCATTCACCTCTTTCATACTCAAAACTCTGCTTACCATTTTGAGGTCTATTTGTGCCATCAAAATCTCCATTTCTTCATCCCCTTTCAACTTCTTCTTTCTCATCCCCCATTTCCCACATCTCTTCATCTCTTTGAGCTTCCTCTTTTTCTACAAATTTCTCCAAAAAAAACAAAAAATATTAAGTTTATAATAATAAAAATAAGGTGGCACTGTACATGTACGTTTTACTATACTTTATGATTATGTACATGGTCATGATTGGTAATATAAATGCGTTTTAACTCCTATTTTCGGGAAAAAAAAACATAGAATTTCTATATATTTTGGTATATTTCTAAGGGAAGGTTCCCATGACATTCGTTCCCAATGTCATGGGAACCAAAGTGATATTTCTAATGTTTTTACTCCAACTTTAGTCTTTTTTCCTTAAGAAAGATGATCAGACTAAGTTAATAAGGATAAAATACAAAATATGAAATCTTATTTTGTTTTAAAAATGATAACTTTATGTCTTTTGTCCCAAAATAAGACCTCTCGCTTTTTCATGGTGACCCAGAAAATTTTCTTTCTTGCATGTTTTGGAAATTTTTATGTGGTTTACAATCTTTTTTCTATCATTTGCGTCATTTTCAACTGCGTAATTTAACTTTCCTCCAACTTTATCTCAAATCAAACCAGAAACCTTTTCTTGGAACGAAGTGAGTAATTTATTCCTACACATATTGTTTGTCAAAATTTTTGACATCGGAAAATGTATCCCGTTGTCTTTAGAAAAAAGAAGCATTCAATAGTCTAAACCAAATTTGACACTACAGATGACAATAATATGTGAATTTGTTCACACAAATGATACAATCATCTATGAACACACAATTCATAAATAATATCGTGTGTGTACAAATTTACAGACGATTGTCATTCGCAGTAGTGTTGCACTTTTTTCTAATTAAATTAGCATAGGATTAAACTATTTGCACACCGCAGGTTAGCACCTTCGTTTTGTGTCAATGTAATGTTAGGAAGATAGTTCATACACACACAAAATGTTAGTGCAAATTTTTTTTAACGTACCATTATTTTGTGTCAGTTTAAAGTATCAAATTTTTGTTAATGCACCATCCTATTATGGGAGCTTGGATGAACTTACTTTATTGATATCTTTGTGGAGGCCTAAGAGAAGGATGGGGTCGAGAGGGCACGAGGGGGATGTGCTTTTCTTGAAAAAAGATGAAAGTATTTTCTTTTCCCCACAATGGCTGTCCTTATCTGCTCTCATGAAATCCATGAATGTCCGGATTGATTCCTCCATTATTTGTATGAATGAATCCGATGGGATCCTCCAACATAATCCTTCCTCCCTTTTCTCCTCTTCTTCCGAATCTAGTAATAACAATATTTATATTCATGCTATAATCAGATAATTATATTCATCATTCATTCCATTATGATGATGGTAGCTAGTATGTAGCAGTGGTAGTTTAATTTATTACGTATTATTATTATTATTATTATTATTATTATTATTACTATTATTATTGTTATGATTATTATTATTATTATACTACTACTAATAATAATAATCTCTCCGTCACAATTTAAATCGTGAATAGTTATTTAAGAGATTTGATTAAAATTATTTTTAAATCCCTCCGTCTCTAAAATTTATATATTTAAAAATTACATTAAAATATGTTCAAAACAAGAGGTGACAAGATTCTATTATTTTATCAAGTGAGTAGCGAATGTGGGTAAAAAAACATGATTAAAGTTTGATAATGTAAATAACAAAAATTTAGTTTAAATTAGGACGGAAGGAATAGTAATAATCCTTTCAAATAGTAATAATTAATAATCATAATAGTATATATTGTTAAAATGAGACCAAATATTGGTGTCATATTATGACACCGGCCCCTTATGGTGCCCCGTTCAACAAATTTTAGGGTTCTTACCATCATAAATCTGTTTGAGACCCTACTCTCGTGTGATCCAATTGGTTGTTGTTCTTGTTGTGTAGAATTGCCGTGTTGTTTAGGCCTTTTTTTTGGAATAATATTTTCTAAATTAGCATTAGCGTTTTGGAGACTGTACCTCTATATTGAGGCACTTGTAGCAGCTTTGGGGACACCCTTCTCACCCTGGCATAAACCTCAGGCCTCTTCCCTCCACACCCATTATCTTCCTCATATGGTTCATTCTCTATGAACCTCTGAAGCAGAACCAGAAACTGCTGAAATTGTTGTGCCACGTACGCCGGGCATCCGCCGCCGCCGCCGCCTACGTGCCGCCGCCGGAAATGGCTGTAGTTCCAGCAGAGAGCTTCCCATGTCAAGCATATTTGTGCCACGTAGGCTGCCTCCAGTTCATTGTATGAATCCAAGAGTTGTTGGTTTTTTGGTGGCCTGAACTTGTGGACAATCCTCTCTGAGATTGATCTTGGGTTGTTTGACTGTTTTGACCTAAGTGATTCTGAAAAACTCCCAAAAAGTATATGTACAATGCTGATTAAATGATTGGATTTTTTTTGTTTTACAAATTTTTTAATTGAACACATGCAGAAATGGTAGGGACTAACACATTTTAATCAAACTTGTTTGTGAATAGCGTTCTCAGTTTTTTTTTAACGTGCAGATTAATTTTTAAAATGTTAAAGCTCAAAAATCTCCAAAATGCTAAAACTGTTGCCAAATGGACGTACATTTCTGTCATACTATATATCACTATGACGATTTTTTAGTGACTAAGACCATGTGTATTGNCCCCCCCCCCCCACACTGCCCCCAAGGCTTAATGAGCAATTACATTTAATCTCTCTCTAATAATTAAAAAATATTGAAAAGTAAATTATGTAAAATAATGAAGAGGGCTTTATGCACTACACCATTTAATTTAACGTCATGGAGCCCCAGCCGCCACATGGTAGATAATGCCCCTCACGGGTCTCCATGACTACATATGGTCTAAAAGAGTTACCCGTATATCTATAGGCAAAAAATACAGAGTATTTTTTTCATCTCAATGGATTCTTTGAGCTTGACTGTTTTGGATTAAACTAGATTGATTTTAATCGATAAGTATATTAAATTTGTGTTGTATATATTGATAATATGATAGGATAATTGTTTGAAAATTTTATGTAAGATGAATGTGCTAAAATCTTTTTGACTAATATGCAATACAATTTTAAATTTAATTGATTGTTAATGTTTGTTTTATTTGATTTGATTAAATCAAAGTTAAAGTTAGCCACCGGCATGGACTGAACACAACAAGTAGTTATTGGTTACTTCACAACTAAGAATTTGAATGAACGAAACTTCAAGTTAAGGGTAAGGGTAGATATCTATCATGTCTTTATTTTAAGGTATAAAGTAAAAGGTATGACACTATCAAGATATATGGTGCTTTTAGAATTTGCCCAAACTGTCCCTGCTCACTCACCCATATATTCTCTGTCTCTAAAAAATTATCACAGTTTGATTTTTTTGGTCAAATTGTGGAACCTTTTGACCACCAAATCTTATGAGAAAAATAAATTTAGTTATAATGTAAATTTAGTCAATCGGATTTATTTTAAAATATAACCTTAAAATATCAAATTTTTATAATATTTAATTAATTTTAATCATGTTTAATTAATGGTCAAAGAGTGTCACAGTTTGACCAAAAAACAAACTGTGGTAATCTTTCGGGGAGTACAAAAAAATGTGGTAGAAAGCCCACCTAGGGTTCTAATCTTTAGAAAGGTCATCTCGTATCCGAATGCAAAAGGAGGAGCTATCAAATTAGATAAAATTCTCACACGGTCACTGCCGAGAATCAATCCCGAGACTTGGGACTTAACACTCCCGAGACTTAAAGAGAGGGATAATCTTGTCCTTCAATAATAAAAGAGAATATGTGAATTATCATTTTCATTCTTTTTGGCTTCAACCAAGAGATGAGAGCCACAATTGATAAAAAAAGAATCACAATTCCAATGATACACGCAGTGTCGTTTGACAATATATAGTTTCAGCGTCTAGTTTTATTATTTGAAAAATGTTATATATCGTCCGTGTTTGGCTAGCTCTTTAATTAGCGTACGTTTTTTAAATTTAATCTGCAGTATTAAAAAATTATCTAAAACGCTAATAAGTAAATACCTGTTTCAAGTAGTTTTTGGGCACTAATTCTATCAAAAAACAGCATTTCTTCCTCATACTTTTGGAAGACAGTATATGACTCCCACTTGGGGCAACTTCTTCTCGAAGATGACGAAAATGGGTCTTCACTAGTGCAAGATGAATCCTTTGTTGTGCTTCTCCATTCATCCGATGAGCTCTTTGATGTTGATCCAACGGTGCAGATTTCCTCCCCACATATTTCACCTCCTTTATTCTTTGGAAAAAAGACATCATTGCCCCTACTTGGGTCATTAACAACACTTTTTACTTCATTATCCATCTCATCACATAGAGCCACATCACCATCACCATGCACATGATGGGTATTATGGTAATATTTATCTATGTTGCACGGATTCTTCAAACTGACAGTGTCGTTTACTCTCTCTTCACATGAAGCCACGTCATCTTCATGGCGCAGATGATTGTGTACTCTCTCTTCACATAAAGCCACGTCATCTTCACGACGGAGATGATCGTGATGAGTGCCGTTTACTCTCTCTTCACATAGAGCCACACCATCATCACGACACAGACGATCGTGATGAATGACATGGAGGGCATTGTGGTAATTATCATCTGTGTTGCACGGAATCTTCAAGCTAACAGTGTCGTTTACTCTCCCAGAAACACCCCTGTTTGAACGCATGGGGATGTCTCGACTGGCTGCATGAAATTCTGAAAACTCGGTACTATCATTTTCTTCACCCGTCGTCCCTGTTTGAGGGTACGTCGTCATTGTCTCCATGCAACAAAGCTTATCGTCATACCTGCGAACTCCATCGTCTTCGACTTTCTCGTCTTCTTCGTCGGATGACGCGTCGTCGATGTACGCGTTCCTGTCGAAGAATACGTTGCCTCCGAAAAAGCAAAGGATTTTGGCGAGAAAAATGGAGGTGAGGTAGGAGAAGAGGAGGAGAAGTTGGAAGGAGGATGAGGCGTTGTAGAACAAACTAGCAATGGTTTCTTTTGAACATTGCATTTTATTCCTATACTACCTTTAATTTGGAGAGAGAGAGAAAGGAAATGAGTTAAGAGGATTCATGTGGAAAGATAAATGTGAGCTTGGATGAATAGATGATGTATAATAAGCTAAAATAAATGGATAAAATTAAAGCTCTCTTGCACAAAAGAAAAGTAAAAGCAAAGTTTAGCACTGATAAAAGTTTGGTGCTTTTAATGCAGGCAGATTTTCGGCCGTTTATGGGATTCCATATACTCCTCTCGTCCCCAATTTGATTAGAGTTTACGAGGAGAAATATCTCACTTAATGAAATTATTTTATTTACAAATAGGTATATCAATAAGAAATTATATATTAAAAAACTACGTTAAAAATTCTAGAAAACAAAAGGTGACAAGAATATTTTATTTTATCAAATATTTAATGAAATCACGTAAACAAACAAAAGTTATCGAGAGGAGAAAAAAAAATTATAATCAAATTAGATACGGAGGGAGTATGAACTCTCTCAAATGACTTGAATGCCCTTAGCTTGTACCCACGTTTAAATTGAAATTCATTAATGGCATATACTTCAAGGACCTTGCTATAGTGTGTCTTACTTTCACCTCCACCCATGACAATGACAATACTGACAATTTTATACATGGACAAATAATAATCATTTATAAACAACACATATTATCATCTGTGTAGGTATAAAATCACTTTATTGTCATGCGTGGAGGCGAGATTGGTGAATTTTTAACATTATCCTATACTCCATTACTTCATGCTACTTTCAAGTTCCATCTCACACAACATTATATTTAACTTTTATACTCCATATTAAGTTTGTTGTATAAGTTATCTCTGTTTCTAAATAAAATTAAATATTTACTTATACGAAGTATTAATTATTACTTTCGTCTTAGTATATTTGCTTAGTTTAATTTTTTAGTCAAACTAATTAGTTATAGAACAATAATATAAAAATGATTTCATCCTATATCCTATATATATATATATATGTGTGTGTGTGTGTGTGTGTAAAGTAAGGTTTATTTCTTGGAGTGTTGACATGTGGCATGCCACATGTGCATCCACATGTGCATTCATTAGTGACATGGATGAATTTCATTAGTCCATTTAATTATTTAAAAAGATCTTTCAACACATTTTATTGCATTACTTTCAATAAATATTATATTTTAATATTAAAATGTCATTTTTTAATAATTTTATAAACATATATATCATCATTGCAAAATATTTCGTATAAAATTTTTGTTTTAAATAAACATACTAATATATATTCCACCAGTTTAAAACATATTTTGTTTACACAATTAAATTATATCTTTAAAATATTTTGTAACTTTATCAATATTTTGAAAAATAATGTTTTAATTTATATCATTTTTAAAAACAATAAATCTTTTCTTTTTTACTTCTTTGAAAGAAAATACTTATAGAATCTTTAGTGCATATACATCTATATTTAAATTATATTATTTGAAAAAAAAAGATATATATTAGAGTTAAAAAAATATCCATCTAACACATATTGTGTCACTATTAGAAAACTAAAATAAATAAAATTATAATTATAGAATGTATACGAGCTCGTGCGAAGCACGGGGTTAACACTAGTTAGATTTATATTGTTGAGAACTATTGATTTTTTTATTACAATAATATTAATATATATGTTGTACAAACTAAGAATAAATGATAATAAAATTTTATTTAATTTGACTCAAAAAAATGAAAGTAAATGGATACACAGAGAGAGAGATGGAGTATTAAGCTATATGTGATACTTCCTCCGTCCCAAATTATTTGTCACATTTGTATTCCCGAGGCAAAATATCAAGTTTTTTCAATTCATTTTATTTACATATTGGTATAGAAATAAAAATAAAATTTACATATAAAAAAATTATATGAAAAGTTTTTCGAAATAAGTGGTGTCAAGAATATTTTATTTTATCAAATAACTAATGAAAATGTCGAAATAAACAAAAGTTCCCGCAACTGCTGAAAAAGCAAATGTGGTGAATATTTAGGGACGGAGGGAGTATTATACTTATTCATTATTATATTTAATTGGGAGAAAGACCAAATTAGGACTAAAAAATTGAAAATATACCAAAATAGAACTTCCATGTTTTTATTCCCGAAATAGGACTTACATTACCAAGCATGATCATATACATTACCAAGAAAGTATAGTAATTTGCACATGTACACTGCCACATTACCACGATGCAAAGTCACATTACCACAATACAAAGTCCTACTCCGGGGAAAAAAACATGAAAGTCCTATTTTGGTACTTTTCACTATGTTTTAGTCCTATTTAGAATGATTTCTATATTTAGGACCTGTTTGGGAATAGCGTTAGTGATTAGCGTTAGAGTTTTGAAAAGGCTATCTACGGGCAGCGTTTAGCGTTAGAATTTTCAAAGTAATCTGTACCGTTAAAATTTTATCCAAAACGCTAACACTAATCTCTAACGATATTCCAAATAGGTCCTTAATTACCAATCTCATCGTGTTTTATCTTATCATGAAAGCGAAGATAAAATGAAAAGGTTATGACTATTTAAAAAAATCTCCTTACATACGAGTTAAATCAGGTCAAATGGCCAAATTAGGACTTGTGAGTTTTCATTTTTTAATTTAGAGAATTGCACTAGCTAACCTTAAAAGTGCAAAAGTTATTTTAAAAAAAAAGTTATATTACAGAGTAAATTCAATAAATGATCCTTAATTACATGTGATTTTTTATATCTAGCCCCTAACTATGAGATACTTCCTTCGTCTCAAAAAGATTTACACATTTCAAAAAAATTACGTCTCACAATCTCCTACACATTTCTATTAAAAAACCACTTTTACCCATTACTTTTTCAAACCCTACCTATCACATCATTCCCTTTTCCTAAGAATCTACACATCACATCCTACTTTTACCCATCACATCAAGGGTATTTTTGGAAAATCAACACAAAATTATCCCTCCCTTAATTTTAACTTTAGTCAAAACGTGTAAATCTTTTTGGCACGGAGGTAGTATTACATAAATGATACTCCGTATTCAATTCTTAAAAGTAAAATTTGCACTAAATAGGACTAAAACATAATAACTTTCCCAATGTAGGACTTAAACTTTTTTATTCCCTAAATAAGACTTAATAATGACTTAGTGGAAGGAATAATGCCCAGTAATGATGGACATTTACTTGAATAATGACTACTTGATAATGACCAAAAGTCTTACATTGGGAAATAAAAACATATGGTCTTATATTAGGAAAGTCATTATGTTTTAGTCCTATTTAAGTAAATTACTCTTCTTAAAAATATTCCATAATGTTTCTTTAGGGACTAGATCAAAACTTGAGGGCAATTTATATTGTATATTAGAAATGAGAATTAAATATGAAAAATCACATGTAATTAGAAATATTTATGAAATTTACTACTCCCTCCATCCCAAAATGTAAGAAACATATTTGAACAACGTGTGAAATATTATCTCTTTTAAAATCATTTTATTTATAAATTGATAGATAAATAAAAAGTAAAAATTATACCGTTCAAAAATAGATCACAAGTTTTACAAAACAAGATGTGAAAAGAAATTTTATTTAATCAAATTCTCAACCAAACTGAGTAAACAAACAAAATTATCGAGAGGCGAAATAGTAAATATTACTTACATTTTGGGACGGAGGGGGTAAAAAAAGGCCGCTTAAATCATATTCCATCCGTTTCGAAAAAAGAGTTCATAAGTTGACTAATGGGTGAAATAAGGAGTGTATATTTGTATAGTAATTGACTTTGCAATTTTGCCCTTGATCTAATGAGTAAAAGTAAGATTTAATAGGTACATTATTAAGAAAAAAGTATGATGTGATAAGTATGGTAAGAAAAAAGTAAGGATAAATTTGGTTTTTAAATAGAAAGTAGAAGTATTTTAGGAAAAGTTCAAAAAATGAAAAAAGAAATGTCTTAAAAAATAGACTGAGTATCTACCATTCTCATATCGTCGTGTTCATCCTACGAGCGAAAGACAGATACGAACTCAACAATGGATATCCAAGGGGTGTCTGGAAACAATGTAGAGATATTCTCCATTTTCCAACAACGCAACACAAAATTCGGGCATGCTCAATCATTTTGGAAGACCCTCTGCAATTTAATAATTTTGGCCCTCTGCAATTTAATAATGGGAAATGCTTGGTTCACAAACACAGTGGTCACAAATTTCACAAATTTACTATTTGTGAACTTCAATGGAAAAAATTTAAAGGTCTAAAATGATTTTAAAATAAAATTTTGAACCATAAATAGTAAAGTTGTGAAGTTTGTGAGTTTTCTGTTTGTGAACCTAGCATTGCTCATTAATAATTTAGGCCCTAAAGTTTTTGGAGTACTTCTGCCCAAGAAAAAACTAGCCACTTGTTCTTATTCTAGACGAGGAAAAAATCTGGATGAAGATTTCTTATTTGTTGTCGAGGAAGTTGATATGCTCTGTTTTATGATCTCGTCGCGCCGATCCCTTTTGGTGTAGGTGGTACACCCCCTGATCCTAATTCGGACCGCTCTGATAACAATTATTAATAGACAAGATGGGATCAAAGCAAAAGAACATATTTTATTGAGTAAATTCCATAATTGATCCTTTATAATAGGGGTGTTTCCATATTTAGTCCTCTATTATCAAATATTTCCCATGTAGTCCTTTTTTAAAGGTACCTTTTCACAAATGGTCCTTTTTTTGATCTTCTGTCGTGTTGGAGTTAATTTAAAGGCTGAAAGTATAATTTGACATCAACATTATGTTTGATGACGTGTTCTGATAATGGTTAAGCGGATAACACAAAAATAATGACTATTGTTGTGGGCTAGGGTTTTGATGAAAGATTACATTTGTAGACTATGGTTGTAGTAGAAAGCGACTGTAATTCACAAACGACGCAAACAGAACAACCTTTGAAATTGTGAATGACAAAAAAGATATATTATCATTGTGAAATTACACTTTTAGCCCTCAAATTAACACCAACATGATAGAAGATCAAAAAAAGGACTATTTGTGGAAAGATACCCATAAAAGAAGGACCACTTGGATAATATTTGATAATAGAGGACTAATTAGGGAAACCCCCCTGTTATAAAGGACCAATTATAGAATTTACTCTATTTTATTGTTATGAACTTATACATGATTATTTGTGTTCTTGAATATAAATATAGACAAACTGACACAACTTTTAGAAACCAAAACATCTATTATTATTGGATACTACTCAAAATTGCTTTTAAGAACTACCCCAAGTGTTTGTTTAATTGATTAAATATGTTAAACACACAAACTGACGCTATACTAATGGATCCAAACATTAGCTCATTACTCATTCGGTTATTTCTAAACAAACTCAATTAAATCTAACATTCTAAACTGTTATGACGGATGTAAGAAAGATAACAAACAATAAAGAAAACAAAAGAACAAACATACTCAGATTTAACGTGGTTCACCAACAATATGTTGGCTACATCCACCTAACAGAAGAGAGGAGAGCTTTTACTAATTGAGGAGAGAGATTACAGAGGGGTTTTCTAGATGACTGATCTATGTTTGAATGCCTTACAAATGAACCTATTTATAGGAAAGATGGCAGCCAACTTGGCTGCCTAAATCAAGTGGGATCTGAGTTGTTGACAGCCCACAATACTGCTGTCATACAGCTGGGCCACCTCACCAACTAGCAACCCACTTGCCCAATTGTCTAGGCCTCCTTTAATTTGCAGCCACTTTCTAGCTGGTTTCCAGCCACTTTCTAGCCAGGTGCAGCCATTGTTGACTAGTCAAATAGGTTAGAATTCAAGACATTCCAACAAGTCTCCACCTTGACTTGAATTCTCTCACAAATTACTAGATGCACCTCCTTAGCGCCATATGTATCCGCTCTCTTCTCTTCTACCATTTAACAACTTGTGATATTTAGCAAGTCCAAACAAAGTTGGAACTTGCTCTATGGAACAAGCTTAGTGAACATGTCGGCAGGATTGTCAGCCGTGCCCACTTTCTTCACCCTGATTCTTTTCTCACTTCTCAGAAAATAATACCTTATATCAATGTGCTTAGTCCTTTAATGATGAACTTGATCTTTGGCTAAGCATATTGCACTCAAATTGTCACAATACACTATAGCCTGATCTTGATGTACACCAAGATCATTGATGAGTCCTTTTAACCAAATTCCCTCCTTGGCCGCTTCTGTCAACGCCATGTACTCTGCCTCCGTAGTAGACAAAGTCACTATAGCTTGTAGAGTTGCCTTCCAACTCACCACAGAATCACCAAGAGTGAAAACATAACCAGTCATGGATCTCCTACTGTCCACATCCCCGGCATAATCAGAATCTGAGTAGCCGGTTACCAAACACTGTGTATCACTTCCATAAATGAGACCAACATCTGACGTACCTCTAAGATACCGAAAAATTCTTTTCACAACCTGCCAGTGCTCCTTTCCCAGTTTAGCCATAAACCGACTAACAACACTAACAGCATATGCTAAATCTGGTCGGGTACAGACCATAGCATACATCAGACTTCCTACTGCACTTGCATACAGAACTCGAGACATGTACTCCTTTTCTTCCTCGGATTAAGGCGCGTACATTACAAGAAAGCTTGTTGTTAGTAGCCATTGGAGTGTCTATAGGTTTAGCTGATGACATGCCGAACCTGGACAATATCTTCTTAATGTAACCTTCTTGTTACAAGAAAAGTTTCTTCTGATTTCTTTCCCTATAGATTTCCATTCCCAAAATTTTTCGAGCAGAACCCAAATCTTTCATTTCGAATTCCGCACTGAGAAGATCCTTCAGCTTCTGAATATCAGACTTGGCCCGAGCAGCAATCAACATATCATCTACATATAAGACTAGATAAATGCGAGAACCATCTTTCAACTTGTTGTAGTACACACAACAGTCAAAAGACTCCTATTGTAGCTGAGTTGCATCATATAGCTGTCAAATCTCTTATACCACTGCCTTGGAGACTGCTTAAGCCCATATAAGGACTTCCTCAACTTCCACACATGATTCTCCTTTCCCAGAAATTGGAAACCATTTGGCTGAGTTATGTATATCTCCTCTTCTAACTCTCCATGTATAAAAGCAGTCTTCACGTCTAGTTACTCAAGCTCCAAATCCTGATATGCAACTATTGCTAGTAGCACCCTGATAGAAGTATGTCTGACCACCGGCGAGAAAATCTCGTTGTAGTCTACTCCCTCTATCTGATGGAACCCCCTTGCAACTACCCGTGCCTTATACCTTATACCCTCGGTCGGTGATATTCCTTCCTTCTTCTTGAAAATCCATTTGCAAGTGATTATCTTTCTGTCTGTCGGCAATTTGACCAACTCTCAGGTCTGATTCTTGTGAAGAGACTCCATCTCATCCCCCATTGCAGCCAACCACTATGCTAACTCAGTTCCTGAAATTGCTTCCTTGTAGGTGGACGACTGATAAGTCCAATTTTTTGGTCTTATTTTATACCTTATATTTCAACGTTCTTGTATGTAAACAAAAATAAATCAAGAATTTCAAATAAATTTTTATGATAAAAAGTCATTTTACAAATTTGTTAATAAAAAGATTGTTCAAAATTAAATTTAGTTTTTCCAAGCATATCATGGCCAAATAGAAGAAAATATTTCAAATTGATGATCACAAGTGAAGAAAGAGATCAAATCAGGCTTTGGAGCAAAAAGAATGGATCAAAATGTCAAAATTG
>OOIL02001766.1:359241-376427 GCA_900332095.2 Cuscuta campestris
GTAAACAAAAATAAATCAAGAATTTCAAATAAATTTTTATGATAAAAAGTCATTTTACAAATTTGTTAATAAAAAGATTGTTCAAAATTAAATTTAGTTTTTCCAAGCATATCATGGCCAAATAGAAGAAAATATTTCAAATTGATGATCACAAGTGAAGAAAGAGATCAAATCAGGCTTTGGAGCAAAAAGAATGGATCAAAATGTCAAAATTGACAAAATTGGGCCGAAGTTGAGCCCAGGCGTTTGAGGGGCGTGCGCCTCAGACTCAGGCGCACGCCTGTGGGGGTGACGATTTGAAACGGCGCAATATCGGATTTTCGGCGGAGAATCCAATCAAACAGAAGCCCAGGCGCCTGACAGGCGTGTGCCTCAGCTTCAGGCGCGCGCCTGGGCTTCCGGAAGGCTATAAAAGCAGCGCTTCCCCTGTCATTCCAACCATCCCATTCCACAACTTTTCTTCTTCCTTCTCTCTAGTTACGAAATTTGTATAGAGAAGTTAAGTTTTTGTTCATTTTGGGATCGGAGTTTCAAGTCCAGAATTGTTCAATTCCGCTTTTTCTGGAAGTAGTAAGTTTTCTGTAATATTTATAAAAATGTTATGTTATTTAATTTGTGTGCATTTAATTGTTATCATGTCTGCTTAAATATTTTAGGAATGTGAATTGAAATAGGGTAGTAGGTATGTAGGATAAATTTAATTAAGTTGGAATATTAAATTTAATTAATTAAAATGTTAAGTTTCTAGTAATTGTTGTAATGTTATAATTAATTTATCTGGCCAATTTATTAATTAATTATTGAAAAATTATTATATCCATTTGTCTATGAATGTGAAAAATAATTTAGTCAACCAATACTAGCACATTAATGAAATTTAGAGATACGATATAATTAATGGAGTAGTTGTGAGAGAACTCTCCCTAGACAATTAATTAATTATTTTAGTATTCCAACTAGTTAAGATATCTGAAAATTGCCTACTACCTGAAATCAATTGATATTCCTCTTTATCAATTCAATCAAGTTACGATTCTGTTCAATCAATTTAAATTTTCGAAATTAGAAAACTTCCAATACCAATCATTATGCCTTGCCTAACTAATTTTTAATAGAGAATTTATTTACATGCCAATCCTTGTGAATACGACACGGGAATAAATTGAACTCTTTTAGAGGGAAATTTACTACCACTAAAACTCAATCCTCAAATGGCGCCCTTGCCGGGGATTGGCGCGTAAATTTTTTTTTAAAAAAAATTATTTAGTTAGCCTGGAAGAAAATTGGTTAGGTCGATTTTCTAGCATCTTTTCATTATTTGGCAAACTACATGCAAACTCGCTCTACTAGTGGGGGTAGTTTTGCTCCGTACACTGATAATCCTAAAGGAATTCTCCGCCAACCTAAAAATTCACCCGGTGAGAATTCTGAAAAAGAAGAACAAGAAGTCGAACAACTTGTTATTCAAATGGAGGAGGTCAATAACAACAGAAAGAGGCGGACGGTGCTCCAAGCAATGAGCCCTGCATATACTGAGGAAGATCCAATTGGACTCCCCAATATTGATGCCCACACGTTCGAGATCAAACCCGCAATGATCCAAATGGTCTCGAACAATCAATTTGGGGGTCTTAAAAATGAAGATCCAAGAGCTCATATGTTATGGTTCTCTCGAACTTGCCAAACATTCAGAACGAATGGAGTGTCTGTTGATCGTGTTAAACTATCGCTGTTTCCCTTCTCACTACGAGATAGGGCAGCACGATGGTTGAATACGTTCCCGAAAGGACATTTCACCACATGGGAGGCGCTTCATCAAGCCTTCATGCACGAATACTTCCCACCATCTGCCATTGCAAAAATTAAAAGATCTATTCAGAGTTTTTCTCAAAATTCGACTGAATCTTTAAGTGAAGCATGGGAAAGATTCAAGGATCTGAAGATCAAATGTCCACCTGCTCTAATTGATCCTGACAGCCTAATGTTCCATTTCTACCAAGGACTTCTGGTTTCATCGAAGAAAGAACTAGACCACTCTTCAAAGNCTGTTTCCCTTCTCACTACGAGATAGGGCAGCACGATGGTTGAATACGTTCCCGAAAGGACATTTCACCACATGGGAGGCGCTTCATCAAGCCTTCATGCACGAATACTTCCCACCATCTGCCATTGCAAAAATTAAAAGATCTATTCAGAGTTTTTCTCAAAATTCGACTGAATCTTTAAGTGAAGCATGGGAAAGATTCAAGGATCTGAAGATCAAATGTCCACATGCGGGCTCTAATTGATCCTGACAGCCTAATGTTCCATTTCTACCAAGGACTTCTGGTTTCATCGAAGAAAGAACTAGACCATTCTTCAAAGGTCGGTTCTTTCCTAGATATGACGCCGGAGGAAAATGAGGAATTGGTGGAAAAACTCACATCAAATGCCAAATACTGGTACGAAGACCGAGTTCCACAACAAGAAGCTGGAATGTATGAGGTGGACACTTTCACCGCACTCAAGGCAAGTATGGAAAGTCTCATCAAGCGGACCATCCAAGATCAGTTCAGTGCAAGTTCGCATCCAAACAAACAACATGAATCAATTGCTCAGGCCGATGCTTACTATCAAGGAGGATCTAGTTCACACCAAAATGAACTGGTCCTGTCTTGTGAATCTTGTACAGGTGCACATCTGACATCTCAGTGCCCGTACAATGAAAGCACAACAAAGGAACGGCCACGTGAAGTACACTTGGCACAATATGCCAACAAAGGGGAAGGACCATGGGCCCCTAATCAGTACCAGCCAGCTTATCAGCGCAATGATCCTTCGAGGGAGCGCAACAATAACAATTTCCAGCGAAATAATCGTTCAAGGGACGATTACAAACAAGGCGGCTGGAACAACAACACCAATTGGAATAGTCAAAGAGGGTCTGGCTATAACTAAGGGGGAAATACTCAAGTGTATGTTCCCCCACACCAAAGACAAGCTGAGGATCCTATGGCCGAAATGAAGAGGATGATGGAGGAGCAAAATAAAAAGAGTGAAGAAAGAATTCAAAGGTTAGAGGAATCTATGAGACAACTAATGGATAAGATGACAATCAGACCTCCTGGAACTCTCCCTGCCAACACTGAAACCAATCCACGCGAACATCTTAACGCTGTTACTCTACGCAGTGGAAAGGAAGTTTAAGGCGTTGGTCAAAGTACTGAACCAACATTGGAGGAGGAGTCTAAGGTTGAACTAATTAGTCAACCAACTGAAGAAAAGAAGAAGGAACCAGAAAAGAAAGAAGAAAGGAAGGATAAGGAACCTTTCCAGTCCCAGCATCCAAACAGCAATCTCCTACCAAAGAAGGTGATCGTACCCTTTCCATCAAGGGTAAAGAAGAAGAATGATGATCAAGCTTTCAAGAAGTTTTTAGACATCATGGGCCAAGTGGAAGTTAAGTTGCCCTTGATTGATGTCTTAACTGAGATGCTAAAGTATGCCAAGTTCATCAAAGACTTGCTTATGCATAAAAAGGACTTGGAAGGGGTTTCAATGATCAATCTGAATGCGAGATGCTCCGCGTTGCTACTCCAACAATTACCTGAGAAGTGCAAGGATCCAGGTAAATTTTCTATCCCCTGCTCAATTAAAGACATGCACTTTCAACATGCGCTAGCAGACTTAGGCGCGAGCATTAATTTGATGCCCACATCAATCATGAAACAGTTAGGAATTACTGAACTTAAACCTTCACGGATGTGTGTTCAACTAGCGGATAGTTCTGTCCGTTACCCACGGGGAATAGTTGAGGACATACACGTAAAGGTTGATAAGTTCACATTCCCAGCCGATTTCGTGATTCTTGATATGGAAGAGGATTCAGAAATGCCTCTAATTTTGGGTCGGCCATTTTTAGCAACTGCTAAGGCCCTAATTAATGTTCACGAAGGGGAAATGACTTTAAAAGTTGGAGAGGATGAGTGTACCTTCAAACTGACGGACCTGATGCACAATTCTCCAGACCCTACCGAATTTTGTCATTTTGTCAAAATATTGAAGGACAAAGGGTCTGTCGAGACGCTTCTTGGTTTAGAGGCAGTATTGAAGGAGGAAGAGAATGAAGGGATTAAGTGTGTGGATGTTCGGGAAGTGGAAACAAAGGGATCTGATACCCTAGAACTGAAGCCACTTCCCAAACATCTAGAATATGCATTTCTGGATGACGAGGGCAAATCCCCGGTTGTCATCGCATCTGAATTGACTGTGGATCAAAAGGCCGAACTATTGACCGTTCTTCGACGGCACAAGCAAGCAATTGATTGGAAGTTGGAGGATATTCAAGGAATCAGCCCGGCCTTTTGCACCCACAAAATTGCAATTGTAGAAGGGTTCAAGCCTGTTGTTCAAACACAACGTAGGCTTAATCCAAAACTGATGGAGGTAGTACAAAAGGAAATCCTCCGATTATTAGACGCAGGTATTATATACCCAATCTCTGATAGTCGGTGGGTTAGTCTTATTCATGTTGTCCCGAAGAAGGGAGGAATGACTGTTGTGAAAAATGAGAAGGGTGACTTAGTACCTAGTCGAACAGTCACCGGGTGGAGAATGGTGATAGACTACAGAAAGTTAAATGATGCCACCTGGAAGGATCACTTTCCCCTTCCCTTCATTGACCAATTAATTGAGAGACTGGCAGGTCATGCCTATTATTGTTTCCTTGATGGAATGAGTGGATACTTTCAAATACATGTTAATCTCGAGGACCAAGAAAACACCACCTTCACATGCCCATTTGGAACTTTCGCTTTTCGGCGGATGTCCTTTGGTTTGTGTAATGCCCCTGCCCCCTTCATGAGATGCATGATTGCTATCTTTGAGAAATTCATAGGCGATTTCATGGAGGTTTTCATGGATGATTTCTCCATCATTGGGGAATCATTTGAAGAATGTCTTGGAAACTTGGAGAAAGTGCTAAAGAGGTGCGAGGAGACCCAGCTGGCTTTGAGTTGGGAAAAATGCCATTTCTTAGTCAAGGAAGGGATCGTACTAGGGCATAAGGTCTCTAGCAAGGGCGTTGAAGTTGACAGGGCTAAAGTTGAGACCATCGAGAAACTTCCTCCACCAACTTCTGTTAAAGCCATCCGTAGCTTTCTTGGCCACGCTGGTTTTTATCGGAGGTTTATAAGGGATTTTTCGAAAATCGCTAAGCCATTAACTCGCCTGCTAGAAAAGGGAATCGAATTTGTTTTTGATGATGAATGCCTAAAAGCCTTTAACACTTTGAAGGAGAAGTTAATCACTGCACCAGTCCTTGTGGCTCCCGATTGGACTAAACCATTTGAACTTATGTGTGATGCTAGTGATGAAGTAGTCGGGGCTATTCTTGGCCAATGAGAGGGTAAAAACTTTCATCCGATCTACTATGCTAGCAAAACATTGTCGGGACCACAACTGAACTACACAACCACTGAAAAAGAATTCTTGGCCATCGTTTATGCTCTAAAAAAGTTTAGGCCTTACATCATTCTTTCAGAAGTAATTGTCTATACCGATCATTCGGCATTAAGATACCTACTTCAGAAGAATGATGCGAAGCCTAGGCTGTTACGCTGGGTGCTGCTTTTGCAGGAATTCAATGTACAGGTTAAGGACCGGAAAGGGTCTGCAAATCAAGCTGCTGACCACCTCTCCCGTCTCGATACGGAGGTGGCTAATCAATTTGGGGAATGCAAAGTGGATGAGACATTCCCATTTGAGAGAATACTGAAAATCAATGAAAAGGAACCATGGTATGCCGATATTGCCAACTACCTAGCTAATAAAATCGAGCCTACCATGCTTTCTTTTCACCTCAAGAAAAAACTCAAACGGGAAGCTCACCACTACTTCTGGGAAGACCCATACCTATTTCGAATCTGTGCAGACCGAGTGGTGAGAAGGTGCGTGAGTGAAGAAGAAGGAGAAGAAATACTCAAACACTGTCATTCTGGGCCAGTTGGTGGCCATTTCTCAGGGACAAGAACTGCACGAAAGGTGCTGGACAGTGGGTTCTTTTGGCCCACCATCTTTCGAGACGCCCAAATATTTGTAACCAGATGTGAGGAATGCCAACGAACGGGTAACATCACTCGTCGAGATGAAATGCCGCAACGTTACATACTTCCTTGTGAGATATTTGATGTCTGGGGTATTGATTTTGTTGGACCATTCCCGAGTTCATATGGAAATAAATACATTCTGGTGGCTGTTGAATACGTCTCGAAGTGGGCCGAAGCCCAAGCTTGTCAGAAAGATGATGCGCGCACGGTGGTGCGTTTCTTGAAAAAGTTGTTTGCGAGGTTTGCAGTACCTCGAGTGTTGATAGTGATAGAGGGACACATTTCCGGAATGATCCCTTGGCCAGAACTTTGCAAAGATACGGAGTCCAACACAGAGGGGGTGTTGCTTACCACCCCCCAGACTCAAGGCCAAGTGGAAAACACAAACAGAGATCTGAAGGCGATTCTGGAAAAGACTGTTGCTAAAACACGGAAGGACTGGAGTTTGAAGCTTGATGATGCCTTATGGGCTTTCCGAACTGCTTATAAAACTCCCATCGGAACTACTCCTTTCCATCTCGTTTACGGGAAATCTTGTCATCTGCCCGTCGAGATTGAACACAAAGCGCTTTGGGCACTCAAAAATGTGTCTAGATTCATCAGCAGCAGGAAGGGACAGATTCTACCAACTGGATGAGTTAGATGTGTGGAGAACGCTAGCTTTCCACAATAATCTGCTATACAAAAAGCGTGTCAAGAAATATCATGATGCGCATATTAAAAAGTCCAAGGAGTTCCATGAAGGAGACCAAGTACTTCTGTATAATTCCCGGTTTAGGTTGTTTCCCGGGAAACTGAAGTCTCGTTGGTCTAGTCCATTTGAAGTTGTGAAGGTATATCCGTATGGAACTGTAGAAATCCGAGGGAAGAATGGTGAATTCAAGGTCAATGGTCACCGCCTGAAGAAATTTGAAGGAGGAGATGTGTTTCGAGAGAAAAATGCAATGTACCTCCAAACCTTGGAGGCATGAAGAAAGAGAAAAGCGTCTAGCTATCGACGTTAAAGAAGCGCTGAACGGGAGGCAACCCGTCATCATCATCATCATAAAAAAAACAAAAAAAAACAAAAAAAGAGAGAGAGAGAGAGCTTTTTGTATTTATGTGTTAAAATTGATATCTGTACCATGTACAAAATGACTGTCTAAGCTGGAATGGTACTTAAGTGGATACAAAGGGTGACGCCTTCGGGAGCCGAACTTATCCCACCATTCCTACTGGGTCATTCTGTGGAAAGGTTTATTCGGGTGAGCCTAAGAGCACCTAATTGGAAGCATTCTGCCCGATCCCGAATACACTGAATTGGTCCAGTTACCATTTTTAATATATATATATATATACTTAAAAAAAAGGGGAGAGTTGAGTGCTTACTTGTCGTACCAAATTTGGGGGCAAGTTTAACCGTTGTTTAATTTTTGTAGATGGCAGGAGCACCGATTGATCCATTCAGGAGAGCACATGATCTTCAATTACCACTTCTTACTCCGGAGGCTCAAGAGCGATTCACTACGTGGGCCCAACACCAATCTTTACAGGCCCCAGTGATTCTTGATTAGAGACCACTCGTTGCAGCCGGGGTTTGGGCAGATGTTGAAGCCTCGATTAGGCCATCTGGTTGGGAGCGTTTACTTTCCTTACGAGCTGAGGCTAGCTTGCCTCTCACTATTGAGTTTCTGTGCTCATTGCGGCCTTTACTGGGGTTTGAGCGGCGAGATGATGTGGGGATAGCTATGAGGCATGACAGCCGCCTTATTTTCACTCTTCTAGGTCAGCGGCATACTCTTACTGTCGCTGAGCTTGGGTGGAGATTGGGCCTATATACTCAGGAGGAGATCTCACATTCATCTTTTGCTGACCTTCCCATTGCTGTCCCTGAGGACTTTGACGTCCAGGCTTTTTGGACTGCACATGCACGCACCGATGCTCCTTTTGAGCATCAGCTTAGTCGAGCTTCTGACTGGGCCGAGCCTTCCTGGAGGTTTCTGACATTCTTGATGTCCATGAGCTACTTTGGGAGACCCAGTAACAGCAACCGGGTCTATGCTTCTGACATGCTCTTCTTCTGGAGCATAGCACATCAGCGACAGGTTAATTTGGCTGTTTTCATCGCCCGATTCTTGTGGTCTCAGACATATGGTACACGTATCACGGTGGTTTGTGGCCCGTTAATCACACTTCTTCACAGGTCCTTACAGGTGCACATGCCTATTCTTAACCTCTTACTTCTTGAGCACAGTGTTCGACTTTTGGACAGCACCATGATACAGCACATTAGACTTCAGAGAGGTCAGATACGGAGGATTAGACCGAGAAAGGGGCCATCACCTCGACCTCGTCCTGCACCACAGCCACAGAGTACATTTCAGCAGGGACATAGCTCTACTTGGGTGGAGAACCTTCAGATACCCCTATGTTAGAATAAGTGACCAACGCTAGAGGGGGGGTGAATAGCGTTTGATCGTAGAAATCGCAGGAATAAAAAATTAAGAATGTGAAACGTAAAGAGCGTAGAAAGCGTAAAGGGAGCAGACCAAGATTTATACTGGTTCACCACAACGTGTGGCTAATCCAGTCTCCAGAGAGACTCTCTCGAGCTACACTACTTCCGTTAAGCTTACGGGTGCTTAACAAACCGTTACAACCTGAGAACTCAAGTCTCACGAGCCTCAACACACTTGCTCGGAGATACCGCACTCCAAGACTTCAACCCGAAGGAAAATACCTTTCCTTCGTACAACCAAGGGAAACAAGCTTCCCTTAACGTGTATACAACACTAAGACACTCAAGAACAAGACTCTCCTTAAGAGTGGATATGAGTAAAATATGTACGCTCAAGAACAACTCAAACTTCACACAAATTGGCTCTAGAAAGCTAATATGAATATTGTGAAGTGAATTGGTGTGTAAAGCAGACCCAAACACCCCATTTTATAGTAGAAAAATAGGCTCTAACGGACCAATGCATTAAAGGGGTGATTGGCTTGATTTATGAGATTGAATAAATTTGGGATCTGCAGGATATTGG
This sequence comes from Cuscuta campestris, assembly GCA_900332095.2. NCBI lineage: Eukaryota > Viridiplantae > Streptophyta > Magnoliopsida > Solanales > Convolvulaceae > Cuscuta > Cuscuta campestris. The sequence goes on from OOIL02001766.1 coordinate 368,351, forward strand.
CTTCCCATCGATGTTTGGAACTTACCCATCGATGGTAAGCCAATTTTCCTTCAGTTTTGAAGCCAACGGTTACCTACCCATCGATGGGTAGATGCTTCCCATCGCTGGGTGGGAGGTTGACTTTCAAATAAGGAAATAATCAGCCTTAAATGACTCGCAACGGTCATGCCTAACCAGCCATGGGTATGCCCTCCCATCGCTGGGTTCCCATCGATGGGTAGAGGTTCCCATCGCTGGGTAAGGGCATTCTGCCTTGTGAAAATGTTGGACCAAGGCTTAAACAGCGATGGGTAGAACTTCCCATCGCTGTTTGGCATGGTTCTGGAAGTCAGTTTCGCTGAGGGACTGCTTACCCATCGATGGGAAGATCTTCCCATCGCTGGGTGGCATGATTCTGGAATCCCGGGATCACTTACCCATGCATGGGTGAAATCTACCATCGCTGGGTAGATGGCTAGCCCAGAACCATGACCTAGCCGACCGGCGCTAAAACCCGACCGAAAAATGCAAAGTTCTCCAAAGTAAAAACTAAGTATATAAAACACTTATTTAATGTATTGTGATGTAAAAACAATCTTTGTAAGTTGAAAACCACATCGTTAAGGTAAAAACCACGGTTGACCAAGTCAACACCGTACACGGGTGGTTTTCACCAAAAGACAAGACCGAAAGGTGGTTTTCATGATGTTTTGATTGGAGAACCATTTAAATGCATTCAAAAACAATTCCCACATAAAAAACTTGAAAACCACTTCATTTAAGTAAAAACCACGGCTAGCCAAGTTTATGCCGTTTCGCGTGGTTTTTATCAAACGACAAAAATGAAAGATGGTTTTTGAAGTGTTTTTTATGAAAAACTATTTAAATGTGCCCAGAAGTAAAAACCAGTCATAAAAAGTTGAAAACCACTTGGGTAGTTCAGACGCCAAAAACCAACGCCGAAAACCGAATGGCGAACGCCAGTTTCTGAAACCCGAACGCTGGATGGCTTGATTTTTGGTTTGGGGAACATCAAGTGTTTTTAATGTTTTAAACATGTTTGAAAAACATTTTTATGATGTGTGAAATGTAATGAAAAGAATTTTAGCCTAAAGAGCCAAGGTGTAAAGGTTGGGTCGGTCTTGATCACAATTATGACCGACTCAACAACACTAAGACTACGGTCTTCGTTCTTGGTCTTCTTTTGGGTCTTGTTCTCTTGCTTTCTTCTTATATTTATTTCTCGCCTTGTATATTCAATAACTTGTCTCGTTCACGGCGGTTTGGCATTATCAAAACCTGTCATAAAAACAAACACGGCTTTAGTACGAAAACACGATAAACCTGTGTTTCAACAATTTCCCCCTTTTTGATAATGGCAAACAAGACGGGGTTATGCATAGGAGGATTGATTTGAGACTTAAAAAATGTTCCCCTTAATAAATGCAATTTTCTTTTCAACAAAGTTTATGTGTTGAATAAGAGTTAGTTTTAGAAAAACTTCCCCCTCAATCTATGCATAACCTTTATATCTTCCCCCTTTTGACATTAACAAAAAGAATTAAAAGCAAACTTTTATTCATTAAAAGGGAAATGCAAAATACAACGGATAAAAATACAATCATATTTAATAAGGAGAAAATAAAGAAGATGTCGTGGCATCGGTGTTGGCCTTCTTCTCTGAAGCCTCGGTTTTGGTCCTTGACTTTCCTCTGGCCATTGAGGCGTTTATGAAGAAGGAGAATGAATGAATTTGGTAGAATAGACTCAAACAAAGCAATTTGAGAAGATAAAAGTGTGTTATAATGGCCAAGGATGAAGAGAATATATAGGGAGAAGAAGTAATTCCGTTTGAATTTTGAAAAAAAGAGCTGTTGGGCCATTAATGCTGTCTCCAACGGTTCTGAAATTTTGAACTGAAACCACCTTTTTTAAAAAAAAAAATAAAGTCAAACACCCAGCGATGGGAAGAAGTTCCCATTGATGGGAAGAGGGCTCCTGGTTAGAAAATACTTCCTTCCCAGTGATGGTATGAGCTACCCATCGCTGGTTCCCCCTGACTTTCGGATTCCTTCACCTCGAACCGTCCCTGCAAAAAAAAAACAACGCTTTGTACCCAAAATGTCTATGGGTCCTTCGGGGTTAGTTAACCTTTATTGCCCACACACACACACGATTAGATGATCGTTTAGGAGTTACCTTGGCCAACCCATGATCTTGTGGTTGGCGGGTTCCAGTCTACCTGAACAGAGTGCCGATATCTCGGTGTGGTCTGTGTTGGTTCCGGTAACGGAATGTGGACTTTCTTCTTTTCGTCAAAGTAGAAGAAATAGTAAGGTTTCTTTTGTGCGTTATCCTGTGGAGATTGTTTATGATACGAATATCCTTTTTCAAAGGATTTCTTTTTGTTAGCACCAAATATGTTGTGTGTTTCATTATAGGTGAAGTGCCTATGTCTGGTAAAACACACGGGAGCTATATGTCCTACCTTATTGCAATAATGGCATACTACGTTTGGGTTGAACATATGCCTAGGTTGATAATAGTTGCTAGAGGGCCTAACCATATTCATCCTATTTTGGAAAAATATTGGTTTTTGAAAACTCTCTCTTCTTGGTGTTCTAACATTATTTTGTCTATTTGAAAAATTAATTTTATGTACAAAATCATTTTGATAATTTTTCTTAGGTTGTCTAACATGTGCATTTTCATTCCTAGGTTTTTGTCTAGGTTGTCTAGTGTCCTTAGGTTGACTAGATTTTCTATTATCCTGATTTTTAACTTTCTTACGTTGAGTCTTAGTAGGTTGTCTAGGTATTTGCTCAACGTTTTTATCCTTAGATTCATTTTTATCAAAACTTATTCCTTCCTTAGAAAAATGCACAGTGTCAAGAAGTAAATTAAGATATTTATGTGGTGTATTAAACTTCTTAACCGTACTCTCAAGTTTTGCAACCTTTTCTTTTAAAGTTTTGCAAGATTCACATTCGCTTGAAGAGCTTTCCGGTTTGTCAGCGCTTCTTTTACCATAAAATTTGTTTTCTTGTTTCAACTTTTCATTATCTTTTTCCAGTTTTTCAAAATCATTTTCAAGAGTGGAAAGGCGTTTCTTTAACGATTTGTTGAGTTTAGAAGCGCTAACAAATTCATCATAAAGTTCGTGAAGTGCTTCTTGCATTTCTTCAAAAGTGTAAGAGTCGGAAGAAATGGTACATACCTCTTATACATCGTCGGTTTGGTCTTCGTGTACCATGAGGCAGAGGTTGGCGGCTTCCTCCTCTTCTTGGTCAGTGGACTCGTCACCGGAGTCGCCACCCCAAGAGATATACGCCCTTTGCCTTTTGAAGTGTCGAGCATTCCTTCCGCTTTTCGGGCATTTGTTCTTGATGTGCCCGGCTTCTCCACATCCATAGCACACAGGGCCATCCTCAACCTTTTCTTTCTTTCTTAGAAGTTTGTAGAACTTCTTCATGACAAGCTTGACTTCATCATCGTCACTTGAATCATCCATCGTTGATTCTTTGACGGCTTTTAGTGCTATCCCTTTCCTTTGGTCATTCAAAGACGGATTAAGAATAGTAGATTCATAGGTTTTTAGATTACCTCTTAGGCCGTTGATGGTGACATTTGACGTGCCGATTGATTCATAGATGGCATCGGCCTTGGATCGCCATTCGGATCTCAAGCTCCGTAGGATCTTTCGCACAAGATCCCTGTCGGTGTACGTCTTCTTTAATGCATGAAGATCGTTGACTATCTTGGAGAAACGGTCAAACATATCGTCAATCTTCTCGTGCTCCTTCATCCTAAACATCTCATACTCTTGAGTGAGGAAGTCGATCTTGGCTTCACGTACTTGGTCTGTTCCTTCGTACGTCACCTCAAGTTTATCCCACATCTCTTTGGCGGTTGAGCAGCAAGAGATCTTGCGGTAGTCATTAGGATTTACGACACAATAAAGCATGTTTATTGCTTTTGCATAATTCTCGACCTTTTTGATGTCCTCGGCATCAAACTCGTCTTCGGTCTTGGGGATCAACTTGTCTCCGACTTTCTTCATCAGCACCTCTTCCCCGGTTTTGATAACCAACCATAATTGGAAGTTCGTGGAATGAATATAGATTCTCATTCGTTCTTTCCAATATGTATAATTGGTTCCATCAAAAAGAGGTGGCCGTGTGGTTGATTGCCCTTCACCTATTCCTGCATACAAATTTCTAGAAGAAGAACCCATGATCGCTTTACTCTCAAACGGTTAAGTTTGTACACGAGTTAGGCTCTGATACCAATTGTTAGAATAAGTGACCAACGCTAGAGGGGGGTGAATAGCGTTTGATCGTAGAAATCGCAGGAATAAAAAATTAAGAACGTGAAACGTAAAGAGCGTAGAAAGCGTAAAGGGAGCACACCAAGATTTATACTGGTTCACCACAACGTGTGGCTAATCCAGTCTCCCAAGAGACTCTCTCGAGCTACACTACTTCCTTTAAGCTTACGGGTGCTTAACAAACCGTTACAACCTGAGAACTCGAGTCCCACGAGCCTCAACACACTTGCTCGGAGATACCGCACTCCAAGACTTCAACCCGAAGGAAAATACCTTTCCTTCGTACAACCAAGGGAAACAAGCTTCCCTTAACGTGTATACAACACTAAGACACTCAAGAACAAGACTCTCCTTAAGAGTGGATATGAGTAAAATATGTACGCTCAAGAACAACTCAAACTTCACACAAATTGGCTCTAGAAAGCTAATATGAATATTGTGAAGTGAATTGGTGTGTAAAGCAGACCCAAACACCCCATTTTATAGTAGAAAAATAGGCTCCAACGGACCAATGCATTAAAGGGGTGATTGGCTTGATTTATGAGATTGAATAAATTTGGGATCTGCAGGATATTGGCTTCCCATCGATGTTTGGAACTTACCCATCGATGGTAAGCCAATTTTCCTTCAGTTTTGAAGCCAACGGTTACCTACCCATCAATGGGTAGATGCTTCCCATCGCTGGGTGGGAGGTTGACTTTCAAATAAGGAAATAATCAGCCTTAAATGACTCGCAACGGTCATGCCTAACCAGCCATGGGTATGCCCTCCCATCGCTGGGTTCCCATCGATGGGTAGAGGTTCCCATCGCTGGGTAAGGGCATTCTGCCTTGTGAAAATGTTGGACCAAGGCTTAAACAGCGATGGGTAGAACTTCCCATCGCTGTTTGGCATGGTTCTGGAAGTCAGTTTCGCTGAGGGACTGCTTACCCATCGATGGGAAGATCTTCCCATCACTGGGTGGCATGATTCTGGAATCCCGGGATCACTTACCCATGCATGGGTGAAATCTACCATCGCTGGGTAGATGGCTAGCCCAGAACCATGGCCTAGCCGACCGGCGCTAAAACCCGACCGAAAAACGCAAAGTTCTCCAAAGTAAAAACTAAGTATATAAAACACTTATTTAATGTATTGTGATGTAAAAACAAGCTTTGTAAGTTGAAAACCACATCGTTAAGGTAAAAACCACGGTTGACCAAGTCAACACCGTACACGGGTGGTTTTCACCAAAAGACAAGACCGAAAGGTGGTTTTCATGATGTTTTGATTGGAGAACCATTTAAATGCATTCAAAAACAATTCCCACATAAAAAAACTTGAAAACCACTTCATTTAAGTAAAAACCACGGCTAGCCAAGTTTATGCTGTTTCGCGTGGTTTTTATCAAAAGACAAAAAAAGAAAGATGGTTTTTGAAGTGTTTTTGATGAAAAACTATTTAAATGTGCCCAGAAGTAAAAAACCAGTCATAAAAAGTTGAAAACCACTTGGGTAGTTCAGACGCCAAAAACCAACGCCGAAAACCGAATGCCGAACGCCGGTTTCTGAAACCCGAACGCCGGATGGCTTGATTTTTGGTTTGGGGAACATCAAGTGTTTTTAATGTTTTAAACATGCATGTTTGAAAAACATTTTTATGATGTGTGAAATGCAATGAAAAGAATTTTAGCCTAAAGAGCCAAGGTGTAAAGGTTGGGTCGGTCTTGATCACAATTATGACCGACTCAACAACACTAAGACTACGGTCTTCGTTCTTGGTCTTCTTTTGGGTCTTGTTCTCTTGCTTTCTTCTTATATTTATTTCTCGCCTGTATATTCAATAACTTGTCTCGTTCACGACGGTTTGGCATTATCAAAACCTGCCATAAAAACGAACACAACTTTAGTACGAAAACACGATAAACCCGTGTTTCAACACCCTATGGGCACAGACATTGAGTACTCAGATGCAGAGTCTTCAGTACCAGATGAGTGGGTTTCATGGTAGATTGGAGGAGTTACACACAAGGTTCACCGAATTTGAGCAGCGTTACGAGGTAGATATGACCAGGCTTATTGACCAGCAGGAGGCTCAGTGGACTAACTTCTTCAATATCGGTACTCCTGTTCAGACGCCAGTTCAGCACCCTTCGACTGGTCATACTTTGACTCCTGATGCATCAGATGCCGCACCCACGCACCCAAACCCACCCCGATTCTGATCTTCTGATTACTTTTTCAGACTTTTACTTGCTTTTTTTCTTGTGATTTGACCAGGTTGCTTGGATGCTGCATTTTGTTTTGAACAATCATTTTATGCACGAATTTGTGGATACAATCTTGGGGAAGTTTACTGTGCGATATGCCCTTTTCCCCAAAAAAAAATTTTCCTTGATTTATTACTGTTTCAATCTTCAATTTGAATGCTTTAAGTATTAGAATAATTTAATTTGTGCATTTGAGTTTTTCCACCATAACTCTAGTTTCTTATCACTTTTAAACCCGCGAGGGCGCGGTTCCGCTTAAGTGTGAGGAGGATAGAGTTATGTTTGAAATACTCTAAAGAAAGTTTTTACATCTTTATATTTTTAGGAAAATTATATATACGATACAGTCATCAGCTTTAATTTTCTAAAATATTTTTACCTAAAAAAAATAATTTTTTCTGTCAAACTTAGATTTTTGTTTAAATTTTTGAAGATCTTTGGTATGAATGGATGAATTTAAGTCTAAATTAGTAGATTTATTATCATGTTCTCTAATGTTTGAATTAACATATTTTCTATAAAGATATTTTGTAAGGTCAAATAATTTTTAGTTATTTTATTAAAAATCTTTTTAGATACTGCTCCGCTATTTCTAAATATGAGCATTTATTGTTTCTTTAAAAGTTCTATTTAAATAAAACACACTTTGGTGAGACCGAATTCTCGAGTGAAAATTTGAAATCAAAAAGCATCTGGTTCTATATCAGATGATGAGATTTAATTATTTTGGGAGAATGCAAAAGAGCACGCAACTCTATGTTGCGTGATGAGGTTTTTGAGAGAAAATAATATCCAAAAAGCTCGTGGTTCTATGTCACGGGATGAGGATGTAAATTCTTTGTTTTCGTGTCAACATGACAAAGTGATGTTATTCAAAAAAAATCATGAAAGTAACTTTTTCAAGAAACAATTTTTTAATTTAATCATTAAAGATTCTTTGACCTTATAATAATTTTAGTATGGAAAAGTTGTTATTTTAAATTTAGAGAACATTGACTTTAGTCTTATTAATATTCTTCAATTTTAATCTTTGAAACCTAGATTAATTTAATTTGAACAAAATTTTGAGTTTGACAAAAGAATTTATTTTCTTTCAAAATGAGTAAAAATTCTTTTTAGTAAATTAGGTTGATGACTGTCTAATATTTTGTTCCTATAAATAGATTGTGTAAATACTTTCTGTGCATATATTTAGTTGTTCAAATTCTTTTAATTATTCAATTTGTTGCTTGAGGGCAAGCAACGTTTAAGTGTGAGGAATTTGATAAGTCCAATTTTTTGGTCTTATTTTATACCTTATATTTCAACGTTCTTGTACGTAAACAAAAATAAATCAAGAATTTCAAATAAATTTTTATGATAAAAAGTCATTTTACAAATTTGTTAATAAAAAGATTGTTCAAAATTAAATTTAGTTTTTCCAAGCATATCATGGCCAAATAGAAGAAAATATTTCAAATTGATGATCACAAGTGAAGAAAGAGATCAAATCAGGCTTTGGAGCAAAAAGAATGGATCAAAAT
>OOIL02001766.1:377533-451568 GCA_900332095.2 Cuscuta campestris
TTCCAGGGTGACTTCCGCGACTTCCAGGCTTCCAGCGACTCTCCTCCATCATCGATTATATTCCATCAGCCTCCATCACCGACTCTCCTCAATGGGTAAGTTTTCTTTTACTTTGTTATCATTAAAGTATTTCTTTTAATTTTTCAGTTTAAGATTTCTTTTAATTTTTTTCTTATTCTACAGTTTCTACTATTTTAGTATTTCAATTTTATTTTCAGTTTAATATTTCAATTTTTTTCTGAATTCAATTAATATTTTGGTTTTGTATTTCTTATTTTAATATTTTAAGGGCTCTAGGCTCTTGTTTTTGTTTAGTTGCTAGAATGTCATATTCACCAATTTGATTTAATAATTATTTCAGAACAAATGAGAGATAATAATATCCGCGACTACGAAGACGATCCATCCAAGGACCCCAAACGAAAAGCCAGCTCTAATGATCCCGGATGGAAATATGGTTTTTGGCCAAATATGAACAACAAAAATCTGATGGAGTGTACATTATGCCACATAAGTTTGCTTTGGTTATGGTATTTTGACATATAAATATATATATATATATATATATATATATATATATTCATGTTGGGTTAATGTAGATATATATAATGTTAAAAATTTCAATACTAATTATGATTTGTCGACTAGTCGCCTAGTCCACTAGTCTCCCCGTCACCGACTCAACTCGACTTGTCGACTTGACAACCATGCGCAATGCTATGCTGAAAACCTTCAGATGTTTGATTTTCTGGAGGTGTAGATTCTGGCAGATTAGTTTCTGGTTATAGTAATTGATTACCGACCAACTTCTGTGCCTCGCTCTCCCCTTGAGTAACTTGCACCTCCACATGTCCATCAACAACTCCATTCTCTGCTACAATAATGGACTTCACCATAGGGTTGAACATAGATTCTCGTCAAAAATTACACTCCTACTAAGTATAACCCTATTCTCAGATGGAGACCAGATTCTATATCCCTTCACCCCTTCTCCATAGCCCATGAAAATTCCTTTTTTAGCTCTTGGCTCTAGCTTACCCTCATTGACATGATAGTAAGCTGTACAACTAAAAACTCTTAGATTTGAGTAATCAGCAGGCTTCCCTGTCCACACTTTATAAGGTGTTTAACAATCGATGCCTGTGTGTGGTCCCCCGTTTGTTATGTAACCCCGGTTTGTTACGTAACATGCCGTTGTAACTACTTCTGCCCAGAAACATCTAGTTAGACCAGCGTTAGAGAGCATGCACCTCGCTCTCTCAAGAAGTGTCTGATTCATGCGCTCAACTACACCATTCTGTTGTGGTGTATCCCTGACTATGCGGTGTCAAGCAATTCCCTCATCCTTGCAAAACACATCGAACTCAGACGAGCAGAATTCTAGACCATTATCAGTTCACAGCCTCTTGATCTTCTTCCGAGTTTGATTCTCCATTAGCGTCTTCCACTGTCTGAAGTTCTTGAATGCTTCACTTTTATGTTTCATCATGATTACCCAAGTCATCCTTCAGTAATAATCGATTACCGACATAAAAAATCTATGACTGCCCAAAGACTCAACGCGAAATGGACCCTAACAGTCTGAGTGGATGTAATCCAGTGTTCCCTTTGTTCGGTGAACTGCCTTCGGAAACTTGCTGCGATGTAGCTTTCCAAAAACACAAAGCTCACAAAACTCAAGGCTTTTGATCTTGTGACCACCAAGAAGATCTTCCTTTGATAGAATTTGCAGCCCTCTTTCACCCATGTGTCCAAGTCTCATATGCCATAACCGGTTCAAATCATCCCTGTGAACCACAGATGACGGAACAGCTACAGAATTAGTGTCTGTTGAACCTTGCAAAAAGTACGAAGTTCCCCGTTTGACGCCCTCGAGAATCACATTTGAGCCCCTGCAAACATGTATAGCTCCACCTTCACCCTTGAAGCTAAATCCCTTACTGTCCAACAAGCTTAGGGATATCAGATTCTTCGTCATTAGTGGAACATGTTTGACGTCGTGCAATGTGCAGAATTTACCATCATGCGTCTGAATCTTGATCGAGCCTATTCCAACCGCCTTGCAGACCGAGCTGTTTGCCATAGACACATTTCCCCCGTCTATCTGCTCATAGGTTGAGAACCACTCTCTCCTTGGACATATATGGTAGGACGCCCCAAAGTCATGGACCCACACATCAGCATGATGCATGTGTTTGTCTGCAACCAGAGCAATGTCCTCTTCAGAATTGGTGCCATCTACCGCTACCGCAACAGATCCTTTAGGTTTCTGCTCCAGTTGTTGCTTTCTCTTCTTCGGGCATTCATTCTTCCAATGCCCTTTCTCCTTGTAGTAGTTACATAAATCATTTGCTTTCGACCCTTGGAACCTGGCTTCTTGAATTTCTTTTTGCCCAGTTGTCCATGTCCCTTGCTTCCATTGGCTATCAATCCAGCGGCCTGATTGTCTGTTCCTGCACCAGTCGCCTTATGGCGCAACTCCCTGGTATGGAGAGACAACCTGACCTCTTCTAGAGATACGGTATCTTTCTTAACGATGAGAGATTGTATGAAATTCTCATACGACAATGGTAGTGAAACCAACAAAATTAAGGCAACATCTTCATCCTCTACCTTAACATCAATATTACGCAACTCCAAAAGAATTGTATTTAATTGATCCAGATGGTCTCTAAGAGGGGTACCTTCCTGCATTTGGAGACCGAACAGATGTTGCTTCAGAAGCAACTTGTTGGTTAAAGACTTTGTCATGTATAGACTTTCCAACTTCAATCATAGACCAGCTACAGTTTCTTCATTTGCGATTTGCAAGACACAACATGATAGTCGAATGTGCCTTCTCCTCGAAGGCAGCCGACTCAACATCGTCAGCCCTAATGTCCTTTGATAATGGCATCCACAAGCCTTGTTGCTTCAATAAAGCTCGCATCTTGATCTGCCATAGACTAAAACTATTCCTCCCTTTGAATTTGTCAATCTTTACGTTCAAAGCAGACATCTTTCTCACCAGATTACAAACCTCGATTACCCGAGCTCTGATACCAGTTTGTTATAACGGATGTAAGAAAGAAAACGAAAGAACAAACACACTCAGATTTAACGTGGTTCACCAACAATATATTGGCTACATCCACCTAACAGAAGAGAAGAGAGCTTTTACTGATTGAGGAGAGAGATTACAGAGGGGTTTTCTAGGTGACTGATCTATGTTTGAATGCCTTACAAATAAACCTATTTATGTGAAAGATGGCAGCCAACTTGGCTGCCTAAATCAAGTGGGATCTGAGCTGTTGCCCAGAATACTGCTGTCATACAGCCGGCCCACCTCACGAACTAGCAACCCACTTGCCCAATTGTCTAGGCCTCCTTTGCAGCTACTTTCTAGCTGGTTTCCAGCCACTTTTCAACCAGGTGCAACCATTGTTGACTAGTCAAATAGGTTAGAATTCAAGGCATTCCAACATAAACAAATTATGTTACTCATTATTCAGTCTTTTCAACATTATTTCCAATCAACATAAAATCAAAATAAATTCATTTAGAAGTTTTTTTTATAGAACTTCCAATAAGTAAAAAATGAAACATCGCCGCCCATATATACCCGCCTAGTACATTCAAGAACACAATAAAAATGTCTCTAGCCGCGGGGGAGCGATCCCTATTCAAAAACAAAGAAGGCGGCGCCACCACTTCCGCCGCCGAAGCCACCGTCGTGAAACACCGGTTCCTAGGGTTTCTAATCTGGCAAGCTCTCCAATCCACCGCATTCATCTTCCTCAAGAGTATACTCTTTTCACCTTTCACTATAAACCCTCTGAAACCCTCATTCATCGGCTTATTCGCTTTCATAGCCTTCCACCTCTCACTCCTCCTCTTTGCTTCCGCCGTCTTCGTTCTCTCCACCCCTCACCCTCTCCGCGCAGCTTCTCCACTTGAGCTCCTGCTCGGTTTGGTGCGGATTGTTTTTGTTCCGAAGTCTAGCTCTCAGCCGCTGCTCTTGCCGGACTTCCAGCGCCGTGCTAGGGTTTCACTCTGTTTTGTTCTGTTTTTGGGGGTTTGTGGTCTTTCTGCGGTGGTGTCCATTACCTCTGTTTGTTTGAGTACTGATGCTTTTAGTCAATTTTGGTCGAGGAGGATGATTATCTGGAATATAGGGTTTAGGGGTTTGGGGGTTGGGCTGTTCTATGGGATTCACTACGTTCTTAAAAAGAGATGGATCCTTCAGTTCCCAATTGTCCAGGTAAGTTATTGCTCAAACTGAATTCATTTCAAGGAATTTAAATCCCCTAAGGGAGTGGCTATTGCGATGCTATGTGCTGCATTTTGTCTGTTGTATTTGTTTGTTTCCAAAGCGGTTGTGGTAAACCCTCATAAGCATCTGTCAATTTAATCTTCTGCTAATGACATTACTACCTAATTCAGCATTTTCGGAGTAGAATTGATGTTTGGACAATAGTACTTGTATTTTGAGAAGTTAAGACCATGTTTGGTTACCCCTATGATTTCAAATCAGGCTATGATATCAAGTAAGGATTTGAGATCTGTTGTTTGTTTGGGGTTGATTTCAAGTCATGACTATAGTCATCTGTCATTGACCTTTGGTGTGGTTGATTCACATTGAATACCTGTGTGACACATGTCGGCAAAATTTTGTCATATTATTTAATTGCACACACATTACTGACCGGATTTCATATTCATGCGCCACATTAGAAGATCTTCATGTGCTCCCTTTTTCCCAAAATTCCAGCGATGCACTTCTTACATTTCTACACTTTCCTTAAACTTCATTTTGGGATGAGAGGAGTAGTTTATCGGATCATCCATGTGAGGTACGGAGTATATTGTAGTCCGACTCAAAATTTAACTACTCCATATAATAATATTTTCTTTCCTACACTCCCCCTCTCTCCCTACTGACTTCTCTTTCCATATTCTCTCCCTCACCTCTTCTCTTTTCCATTTGACCAAAATTGAGGGGTGTGTTTTGTCCCTTACAACAACAACAACCCAGTTGAATCCCACAAAAACTAGGGTCTGGGAGGGTGTGTGTATGCGGACCTTACCCTTACTCAAAAGTAGAGGTTGTTTCCAAAGAGACCCCTGGTCAAGCACCCCAGGCAATCATGAACGCACCCTGACCCACCCCTATGTTTATAACATAGAGCAGCTATTTTCGGATGACCCATGATAAGCGTCATAAGTTGTATTGACAAACTGCTACTTAACAATTAAAAGAAGCAAAGACAGTTTAAAGAGCCATTTTGCTATATTCCATCATAACCCAAAACCAAAAACTACTGAATCTTTGGCTCCTTTGGAGATGATAGAACTGTGTTTTCTCCCTTGTGATTTTTCATTTCTATTTTTAATTAATTTTGTCACAAACAAAATCAAAAGCCAAACAAGTTTCAAAATCACTATAACCCTAAATCGCCAACTCCAAATCATACTCAAAATCCATGATTATGAGCCAGAGTTTGTAATAGCTGCTCTAATAGCTTGTAAATGACTTTAAATTTGGGTTAGTTGCATCTGTCTCCTTTGGAGTTGGGAGTGAGATGTAAACATTGTAAGCAGGTTGTCCGCTGAGTAACTTCTGTGTTTCTCTGGTCTGCACTTCCAAAATTTGGTCTTCTAATAGAGAAGTCCGTCACTGTGTCCTTTCACTCCTTTGAAGCTTTCTAATTCTAACCACCTACATTTGAATGGTAGCTTGTAGCTGTAACGTCTATGTATCCTGACATGGCGACCTAAGATTTACTTGTTTTACATTTTCGTTAGTTTGATAGATGTTATGATGAAACTTTCTATGAAGATGCTTACGTGTTAACCTGTGTAGTATAGTTAATTGTGCTTTTGTTTTTTTCCCTTTCAGATGTCATGTGAAATCATTTAGCTCCTTTGGCTGCTTGCATTGTTCATATGATGTTTTGCTTTATCCCTTTTCTTCTTATGGAACTTTAAAGGAAAATCTTGTTCTTGCAGCGTCCTCCTTTCTTCAGCTTTAAGATGGGTATTCCTTCAGCTATCAGGCGTGCTGTAAAACTTACAACAATAGGTTTCTTGTTGGCATCTCTTCTGTCATTTGGTCTTCCTAGTGAGCTTAGAGGCCAAATGACAGCCATGAAGTTCATTACTGAGCATATAATATTCTACATGGGAACCTTTGTGCTGTTTCTATGCTGGGAATTATCTCATCATTTACATCAGGTTAACCCTCTAGCTTACATATTCATGCATGTTTTATTCTTGCTAAATTAATAAAATATCTTACATTGATTAGTTTTATATAGATTAGAGATGGTATGAACTATGAACAGAACATGTGAGAATGGAATTGTTCTGACACAGTCACTGAATTAGGTTCTGCAAACAAAACGGTTTGTATTTTCACATCCAAAAGGTTCTGCAGCAGCTGAAACAAATCCAAGTGAGCCTCTTCTTGTGACCCTGGAAGAGAGCATGCCAAGGTCCCTTTTGCAGTATCTAGCATATATTGACCTTTGCATGGTTTGTGAGAGTAATGTTGATTCTTGGCGCCGAGCTGCATTTTTTGAAGAAACTGGTGAGACTTACAAAAGGGTAGTGGATGCATGCTTGCAACCTTTGGAGAAGTTCACAAGAGGCTTGTGTGAAGTGCTGGATAGCCCTTGTGGGGACACTTCTTTCCAGTTTTCTTATCANCTGGAAGAGAGCATGCCAAGGTCCCTTTTGCAGTATCTAGCATATATTGACCTTTGCATGGTTTGTGAGAGTAATGTTGATTCTTGGCGCCGAGCTGCATTTTTTGAAGAAACTGGTGAGACTTACAAAAGGGTAGTGGATGCATGCTTGCAACCTTTGGAGAAGTTCACAAGAGGCTTGTGTGAAGTGCTGGATAGCCCTTGTGGGGACACTTCTTTCCAGTTTTCTTATCAGCTAAGGCCATCGCCAGAACTTTTAGTGGACTCAAAACTTTATGAGTCATTTGAGGACAACCAGGTAATGTACTGTTACAAGTCCTTAGCTGCTATTATTATTTATTGTTGTTGTTGTTGTGATTATTATGATTATTATTATTATTATTATTATTATTATTATTATTATTATTATTATTACTAGTATTATTATTAGTATTATTACTATTAATAGTTTTATTGTTATTATCATTACTACTGCCACACGGTTATTATTTCTTTCCTATTTGTATTCTTATTCTTAGTTTACCATTTGTAGTCTTATTCTATTTAGTTAATATTCCTATTAAGGATCTAGGTTAATAGGAATCTAGGCTTCCTAGTAGGATTGTGGTAGTTCTCTTGTAAGGCTTTGCTTATTTATATTCAACAATTCATTAATAACATTATCATTTTAGAAAATTAAGAATTCAATTGCCGCGGACTCTTGAATCATAAGCTTTCTTCATAGGGCTCTCTTGTTATCTTCCGCCTCTCCCACCACGAGACACTAGACAAAGGCTACCGCCTAGCCTTTAAATATGATATTAGGGCGGTACCACAGCTAACTGACGTGGGCCTAATGACGAGCAATGACATGAAACATACCCTCCAACCTGCAACAACCAAAACCGGTGAGCATCACTATTTCCATTTAAACCTGACATGACTCTAGATAGGAATGTTTGCAGGTCGAGGATTGAAAGTAGGCCTAGAGTAGTGGTGTTTCTCTATGGATAGGGCCTTTGTGTTTCGATAGATGTAGTACAGTGTTTGCTTGGTTTTCTCTCTTTTAATATACCTTTACTTGCTGAGCTTATTGATTCTTTTGTGCTTGAGCCGGGATCTCTTGGAACAATCTCTCAACCTATTCTAGGTAGGAGTGGGGTCTGAGGACACCCAGACCTCATTTATGGGATTGTACTGGCTCTGTTGCTATTTTGTAGACACTTATCAGATTGCTGGTACATTTGTGTTGTTTGTGTTGAGATAATGCATGTACATAAGAGTTGTACTGATGAGCATGCAGAATAACATGATGTCAAGTTCATTTTCCACTCTTACATTCTAGTTCTAGCTCCACCAAATTGCTCCCTTGTTGAATTAGATCTAGAGCTTGCTTGCCCGAAGAAAAGTGTAGTGTAAGAAAGATCTATTTCTGGAAGAGTTTAAAAAACAAGGAATTTCAGAACATATCTCGTTGGTTTTATTTAGAATAGAAAGTGGTTTGTTTCCAATTATATAGTCCTCTCCATATCTCGTTGCTTCATCAACACTTTACAGACTTTGATTTCACAGGTGCACTTGAATGAATGACTCCAACAATGAGTTAAAGTATCTTCTTTGTGACTTATTTTGGTTCAAATCAAATTCAGTTCGATAAATTTCAGTAAAAAAAAGAAGAGACTCAGTTGGGACAACAAAATGCTTGAAACAAATGTGTATTTTTTTTAGATATATACATTCATACATACCACAACACTAGTAGCACTTGCCCTACAACTACCTATATGGCTTACACTCTCTTTAAGTTCTTCAAATTCACACACCGTAGTTTTTGAAATGTTAAAATGCAGCAGCTATACAATTACAACAAGCAAAGCCCTGAAATCTAACATGAAATCGAACATGTGAACCAATGATTGTATTTCTAAATGCATACACAGGTACTTGCATGGTGTGCCAGGGCCACATCTTCATTGACCGCATCGTCGCGCACAGAAGACCGATATGGAGTGGCACAACTCTCCGGACGCAATGCCGCTGTGGTCTCAACACTGTTGTCAGGTTTATTAGCCGTGGAAGCCCTGATGGGCAAGAAGACCAACATAGAATCCTCCCATCACCATCAGATGGACCCCACCGGGATCAAATGGGCAACACTGAACAGCAGCTCTGGGAGAAGAGACCCAACTCCCTCTGGGGTTGCAGGGAGAAGAAAGGGGAGCCTTCTGTACACAAAAGCTTATTCAATGGCAGATGTCCTTAGGACTTCCATTTACAGCATTGTGGTCGCGTTCCACGACGAAATGTCAGCCAGTTTAAGGGCAGGTACCCTAGAGAAGGACTGGATCGCGGCGCCTCTCTATGGGACGCGGGAGCTGCTTCTGCAGAAATTACGCCTATTTCTCGATTTCCAAGCTAACTAATTTGTTTTAGTCTTTCACAGCACAAGAGAGAATGATGAAGGGGGGATGGTTTGGAAATGGAAACTGTGGTAGGAAAGAATGTTATAATCTATGAAAAACTGTAACATTACTTCCTTTCCCCCTCTTTTGTATGTTGAGTTTTTTTTAAATATCAGAAATCATCAACAACAACAAAAAAAGTGACTCCATATATGAAATGCCAAAATATTTTTGTTTTCCATATGATATTGCCATGTATTTTTTGTTGAACTTTCCTACTCTCAATACTATTTTTGTTGGCCTTGAAAGACTTGAGTTGTTCCCAGCTTTCTTACAATTCCTTGAACTCATCTCTGTTTTAGATGTGCCCAGAAATTTGAGGGTTTGTTTAATACACAGAATTGATGGAATTGGAATTGAATTAGATAGAATTGAGTTCTCGAATTCTAATTTATTTGTGGCACTAACAATTCCAAATTCATATATTTTTGTGCTAACGAATAACAGAATTGGAATTGTTATTTCCAATTTCAATTTCATAATTTGAATTTCGTGTATCAAATAAAGCCTGATTGTAATTGAATCCAATTGAATATTTGGGGCATTTGTATTGAATTGAATTGAATATTGAGACTTTTGATTTGAATCCACTTAACCAAGAGGGTACTTATAATTGGTTTACTATTTTCGTAACAGCCCATCAAATTTCGTGAGTGTGTCTAACATTTATTTTGCATTAAATTTGGCATGTTATATACTCATTCCATTCCAAATGAAATTGTTTGTTTAATATTGACGTACTCAAATTTTATTTACTCTCTTTAATTATTTTCACTATTTATTTGATAAAAAGTAAAATAATACTCCGTATAATCATGTTGGCTTGTTTTGATGAATCATAGGATTCAACCTCAATATAATCACACACACACACAGATACACACACACACACATTTGAAGTTAGGTAATCTTTTACATCCATTTGGTCGTTGCAAACAATATCAGTACCTCTTTTAAAATCGCCAAACTATGTTTTAGGGCCTGTTTGGGAATAGCGTTAGCTATTAGCGTTAGCGTTTTCAAAAGGCTATCTACGGGCAGCGTTTAGCGTTAGCGTTTTCAAATTAATTTGCACCGTTAAAATTTTATCCAAAACGCTGACGCTAATCACTAACGCTATTCCCAAACAGGCCCTTAGTAAAATGGCTCATAACTTTTTTATAAAGTCAGAATCGGATGATTAAAAACCAAGTGTTAGGAGTTTTGAGGATGTCCAAATAAATAATAAGAAATATTAGGAGTATTAAAATGGAAAAAAAGAGCACAAAATTTACAAGCTTATCATTTGCGAGGTTCACAAATAGCGACTTCGTGAATTTTGTAACCTTTTTGTTTGTCTCTAGCATTTTTTAATAAAATGTGAAAATTTCCTGGCAGACCAAAAGTTTACAAAAGCTGCACGAGGAAATTCAAAAAGAAGGGGAAAAAAATAAAAAATAATAATAATAATTGCCAACTAAATATTGACACTAACTATTTTCTACCTTTCTTCACTAGATTTTCTATTTGCAGAAAAACATCCCAACCCTGAAAATAAATTAGGAAAATAATTACAATTACGCAAGAAAATATAGAACAATTTTCATGAACATATCAAATAGAAAAATCAAACTTAATGATTCTAGCATATTTTATCATAGTTTAGGTATTTTCAGTTTAGGTATTTTCAGGTAAGAAGACAATCTAGTCCATATTAATTTCTTCTCAAGGGTTAAAGTTTACAAACCTCTAAATTGTGAGGGGCACAGAGCAATTAAGCCTTCGCATTTGTGGGACCATTCACTAGCTTCAATTTCTCAATCTCATCATCTTTTGCTGCTACTGTGCTCTTGAGAGTTGCTACCTGCACAGTTATTTATTTATGACTGGAATGTGTCATTTTGATTAAATCCATTATTTATCTGAAGCGAAAAATGGCAAAAAATGACTATTTTAGCCCCATTGCTAATAGAATTATCAAATGTGTGTGTGTGTGTCATTTAAGGGAGATTAAGCATACAAAACAATTACTATAAGCCTGCTGAACTGGCCATTGCCCAACAAACATTCAAGATTTTGCAGAAAATAATGCTAAAAAAACCCACCACGGGTGCCCCCATGGATGACAATCACAGATGATTTTATACATACACAGACAATAATCGTCAATGTTCGCAGATGATATTGTCGTCTGTGTATGTATAAATCATATAAGATTGTCATTCATGGGGGCAACCGTGGTGGGATTGATTGAAGCGTACCTGCTCCATCAATTCCCTGACATCCTTACCCTCTTTACTGCTCTTAGCAGCCCCAAGCTCTACTCCCGAAGCCCTTTCAGCAAATTTCAATGTGCTCAAGGATTCAGAATACGAAACACAGTCAGGATTCAACTGCACAAACATAAGGGTCTTTGCTTGACCACCTACATTTAAAAGAAACAACGACATAAACATAAATAATACTTGGCTTGGCTTGGGAGTAGAAAAGTAAGAACTACGAATTAGCGTGCGAGCTCTTGGTTTTGTTGGCTACTACCTTGAGCCCAAAGATCACTATCTATGGAGTTTAGCACTATGGTTCAAGGAAATTGATAGGGAAAAGAAAACAGAATGATATGGAAAATAATTTTTCTTGTTTGGTTAAGTGGAATGAAAAGAGAATGAGAAGGCAAAATGAACGAAGATGAAGAAAAATAGTGTTGAGATATTTTTGATTAAATAATTGAAACAAAAAAAAGAAAAAAAAATAGATGTAGCTTGGTGGAAACAACCAAGAAGTGAGTTGCAAGAGAGCCTTTAGGAGTTTTGTTCTTTTCTTCTTGGAGGTGTGAGCTAGAATATTCCCTACCATTATGTTTTTGGCTATTTAAAAGCCATGTATGGCACAATACGGTTGAGGGAGATGAAAAAAAAGGAAGGTTAAAGAGAGAGGTGCTACACAAGATATCACCAATATTGTGTGAGTGAGTGTAGGGAGTAGCTATTATTTAGTTGCTCGAAAAATACATCCAGGTGTAGGGTGTGAAAAGTCTGTTTATAAGTGTCTGGTATTTAGCACTTGTAAACAGGGAGAGTTTTTTGTGTATCGTTTTGAAATAGTGAAGATATAATTTTTCTCTCATATTTTCTTCTTGTGGAGTGTGTTTATTTATTTTTCACGTTCTTGATATTTTAAGAGTCTTACGCGCTTAAAATCCCAACAAATAGAATTCCTCCCATTTTGGTGAGGAAAATGACAGAAAACCCTTTTCTTCCTAAACCCTTGAACCAAACACAATGTAGGTGTATTGGGAGGGGGGAGGGGGGGGGGTTTACCTAAGGAGCTCTGAAGAACCTGAGTGAGCTTGCTGTTTCTGTATGGGATATGAGGACTTTTTGTTGCCAAAGCAGAAATGACATCTCCAAGGGCAGCTAAAGACTTGTTTATATGCTGTGCCTCCTTCAATCTATCGCCAGTTACCTCCGACCTGTCAACCCTTTCACTTCCAGCAAGATCTACTAGATGAAGGCTGCTGCGCATTGTTGACCCGCTCTTCTTATCCNAGAACCTGAGTGAGCTTGCTGTTTCTGTATGGGATATGAGGACTTTTTGTTGCCAAAGCAGAAATGACATCTCCAAGGGCAGCTAAAGACTTGTTTATATGCTGTGCCTCCTTCAATCTATCGCCAGTTACCTCCGACCTGTCAACCCTTTCACTTCCAGCAAGATCTACTAGATGAAGGCTGCTGCGCATTGTTGACCCGCTCTTCTTATCCGTCCCTTTCACATGAATGGTTAAAATGCTGTGGAGATGGGCGCATAGAAACCATTAGCTCAAGATATACACTAGAAAAATTGGAACTTTGAGAACGGTGAGATCATTAGATTTCTCTTTGTGGAACCTGTGTGAACGGCTGCTTCTTTCGTTCATGGCAGTTGAGCTTTTCGCTCTGCTCTTTAATCCAATATTCATTAGGTCCAACACGTCATTCGGTTGGTTAACTGGAAACATGCTAGCATCTGGAACAGCTAACCCATTGGGCTGTGAGGTTGTCGAAATCCCAAGTGTTTGCACGTTAAGGAAAACCTTAGATATTGCGAATTTAACTTGGAAAAAAAGTTTTTTTAAAATAAAAAAGAGCAAAACAATTCAAGATATAAATGGCAGCAATGATGATAGCCAAAATAGAGATTATGCACTCATTTATGGATATTTTCTTTGGGAGCCGTCATTAGAAAGTAAGTCGCGAACTTGCTCGTTATAGATTTCCACCATTTGAACTGTTATTTCATACGAGAGAGCGCTCTGTCTTTCTTGTGAAATTCGGAAAAGATCATTCAAAGCACGATAATTGACTCCCCATTGGTTTTCTGTTGCTCCATCAGGGCCGGTCTGTAGAGTGGTCTCGTTGTGGTAAGCAATATCTTAAAATGAAAGAAATAAAACCAAACCGAAAATCACATACAATTAGTTTCTTACCATGGTATATGTTTTTCCTGAGCCCGTTTGACCATAAGCAAATATACACACATTGTATCCATCCAAAACTGACTGTACCAATGGCTGTATATCTCCAAATACTTGGGCTGCAAATTTATGAGCATACATTTTTTAGAAAGTTAAAATGAATAAACCCATCCCAACTTTGTTAGAGTCTGAGAGTAAATATTTATGCCTTACCTTTTTAAGAAAGTTAAAATGAATAAATATTAAAAACGCATGAAGTGGGTAATTGTTGCATAACCTTGTGTTGCAGATGGGCCATAGACTGTATTGAACTTGAATGAACGCCGTCCTTCCTTTCCTTGTTTGGAAGGGTTTATGACGATTAGCTCACCATTGTCACCAATATATTCCACAATTGTCTGCTTGTCCTTTTGTCCGGGAAGAAATGGCCTTACCCGGCAATATACTCTAATGTTTCCTAAAGAGCGACGAGAGCCATTAAGGACAACAATAAAAAGGATAAATCAAATCCTTCTTCAGATCACATATAACTTTTTCATGAACCATAGAGTGGCACCTTTTAACTCTTGGACCTCATTGTGTAGCTTCCTGTTTTCAGTGAGAATTACAGAATAATTTGCAGCTGCATCTCCTAATGACCTTATTTTCACACCTATATTGATTTATAATAACTTCATAAGAGCATTAAATTTCAAATAATTTGTAAGAAAAAAACCGCTTCTAACACATTTAACCACTGTATTTACCTAAATGATTGAACTCCTCCAAATAAATCTTCTGTGTTTTAGTAACTTCTGATTTTATGGATTGGGAAGAAAACTTAAGTTCCTGAGCACACCAAATACTTTTAATAAAAAAAAGATAGGAACGCTGGAAATACAAGAGAGAGAAATTTCAAAACATACACGTAGCGCTCCGAGCTGGAATTCTGTGAGTATTTGGTAAATGTGTTGAACTTTGCTCCACTTCTGAGACTTTTCTTCTGAAATTTTTTCAAGTTCATTTACTCTGCTTCTTGATTCTGTAAACTTTTCAGTAACTTCCTTCAATCTTTCCTCGAGGATCGTAATTTCCTTTAACCTTTTCTCTAGATCTTGTTGAAGTTCTACGGCGTCTGTTTTCATTTGCAAGCAGTGCTGCTCGTAAGTTCTTTTCGCCTCTTCCAATTCTGTTTTCAAAACATCAACTTCTTGTTTTGAATCATTCTTTTCCTTCATCAAGGAAACCAGATCGTGTTCTTCACTCTTCATCTGCAAGCAATGTTCTTCGTATGATTTTTTAACACTGTCGAGTTGCTTCCTTAGAGCTGCAATCTCTTGAATGGAATCGTCCCTTTCTTTTATCAATGTAACCATATCATCTTCCTTTGTGTCCCTTTGTGAGTTGTCTGGTTCATCCGTTTTTCGAACTGCTTCAACTTCTTGCTTCAGAGCTGCAATCTCATGATAAGCGTCATCTTTTTCCTTCATCAATCTAACCACACTGTGCTCGTCGGTTTTCATTTGTGACAAGTTTTGCGCATAAGTCTTTTGAGCTGTTTCAAGTTCTAGCTTCAGAATCGCAATCATTTTATTGGAATCGTCCTTTTCTTTCACCAATCTTGCCAAATCTTCTTTGTTGGTTTTCATTTGCGCGCAGTGTTCTTCATGAGTTTTTTGAGCTGCTTCCAGCTCTTGCTTCAGAACTGCAATCTTTTGATTTGCTTCGGCGTTTTCCTTCATCAACAAAGCAACATCATGCTGTTCTCCAGTTCTTGTCTCCCAACCGTGCGACTCATAAGCTTCCGGATCAACTTCTGGTTCGTGTTTTGGAACCACAATCTCTTCACTGGTCTCATCGTCATTTCCCTTTTTCAATTCTGCCACAAAATTTTTGTCTGTTGTAATATCTTTGCAGTCATCATAAGCTTTCTCTGGTTCTTTACCTAAAACTGAAGTCCTTTGAAGGTTATCACTATTTCTCTCCACCAATCTAACCACACCATATTCATTTGCTCTCGTTTTCTCCTCCACCTTTTTCTCCTCATTCTGTAAATTCATTTTATTAAATAGGGATACATATTTTTTTTAATAATGTAAAACAGAAAATATGTCTAAAGTAACAAGATTAGTTCCACACTACCTCCAACTCTTTGTTGGCCTGTGCTGCAATGGCCTCAAGAACCCTAATTTTCGACTGGTACTTCTCTTCACGAGCTTTGAACAGATCACTTTGCTTCAAATAGAAAAAGAAATACATATTAAACAACTAAACTCCACAGAACATTAACACTATGTTTGGTTCATGGAATTCGAGAGGAAAAGAAAAAGAAACTGATTTTCTCTCATTTTCCCCGCAGAAATGGAATGAAATATGTTTTTCTTTTCTTTAGTTCTGATAGAATTTAGGATGGGGTAAGGATAACTAGATTGGGTAATAAGCCACTTAGGCTAAACCACATTAAAAGATTCAATCCAATCAATTACTTAGTTCAACTCAACAGCTTATATACCAATTTATTTTCTCTTCAAGTTCCGATTTGGGTACTCTTTAACAAGTTCATTTCTTCTCACAATCACTTTTCCTTCCACTTCTTTTCTTCCTCTCTAGCCGAACAAGAAAAACTTGTTTCCCTCTTTTTTTCTTTTCTTTTCTCTTTCAAATTCCTGGAACCAAAGATAGCGTAAGGTAAAAGCTAATCAATAGCAGTGTACCATTCTTAAGTGTTCGGCTTGTGTAGATATCCGCCTTTCTGTCTCTTGCACCACTTTTCTCAGCAGGAAGGCTACACGCTAATAGTGGAAGCAAGTAAAGAGTGTTCAGAAGAAGAGATTATTATTTTTATTTATGATACATGTGAACACAATTGAACTATACAGTCAATAAGAATATTTAATTCCATACTTCGGGCACTCCATTTCTCCGTTGAGTGCTTTCCCCTAAAATTCCATTCACAACACTTAATAGAGAGTGTGTTGGAGCATTCTGAAAAAAAGTGAATGGGAGAATAAGTCATTTGTTTGAATCCTATGGTTCATCAACAGCAAAAAAAGAATGTGTTGAACTCACATCCAAACTGTTTGATCTCTTCATTTCTGAAATTTTTGATGGTAGCAGATCAGCACAACTTCCATTTTTAACCTGAAATACTTCCTGGAATCTATTCCCAACTTGATGCAACAATGAAGCTGATGGATCTGTACAAGGAAAGAGAGTTAAGAGTGATGAGTTTACAGAAGAAATGAAGTAAAACAAGCTGTACAAATCCAAAAATATTTGGAATAATAGAAATAATTATACTTTCATAAATGGTCGGTGCAACCATTAATTTCAAGTAGTTACAGAATGAGTAATTTCTATAAGTGGTCCTCTATAAGAGAAGGTTTTCCATATTTAGTCATTTATTATCAAGTATTACACCCGTGGTCCCTTTTTAGGGATAGTCCTTTTTTAACCTTCTGTCATGTTGGTGTTAATTTGAGTGCTATGCTATAATTTCACAATGATCATATATCCTTGTCATATTCAATGCCAGAGGTGCGCCATTTGTCAATTGGAGTCGTTGTCTACTACAACAACAATGGTGTTCAGATGTCGTCTTTAGTCTTAGTCCACAACTAAAGTCATTATTGTTGTATTGTCCGTCAACCCAACATTATACATAGGGTCGATGTAAAATTACACTCTTAGCCCTCAAATTAACACCAACATGTCAGAAGGTAAAAAAGGACTATCCGTGGAAAGGTACGCATAAAAGAAGACCAAAGGCATAATATTTGATAATAGACTACATATGAAAAATCCTTCGTTATAAAGGACGAATTATAGAATTTACTCTTACAGAATATATGATATTTTCAAAAGAATTTATGGAAACCCAAGTTATCACTAGTTATACAAACTAAAGAATAGGATGCAAATAAATTAAGAGTACCAGCAACCACAGGACTACGCGATGCATGCCTAAACATTGGGTTGGACTTTTGGCTCTCATCAATAGAAGATAGTGAAGAATTAGATCGAGACGATTCTTGTCTTTGTGGAAGAGCAACATCAGATCCAATATGTTCTCCCAACCCCTTCCATCGTATACTAGAAGCATTTCCGGACAAATTGGATCCATGATGCATATTCAAATTCATGTGTTGTCCAACATTTGGCATAAAATGTGTTTTGAGTGTTAAGAGGCAATCAACAATTATCTTCATAGACCCCTGAGTGTTAAGGAAGCACAAACTCGTTATGACCATTTTGGTCATCAATTTAACATTAAAAAACTTATAAACCTTCTCATATTCTCAAGGTCATTACGGTATATATTCTAGGTCACTTAATGATTTAATCAACTAAGTTTTCTCCCCAGAGAAAGCTATGAAGAATTGTCCTAGAGTGACTTACATATTCTAAATCCGAAGCACGAAACCTGGGCAATCCCATTTTATCCATAGCAGATAAGAATCTTCCAACATTTTGTGAGCACGATTCCGAGGAATGACTACAACCAACATCCTAGATGGGAAGGAAAGAAAGAAGTATTACCGGATCATAGTGAGAAGAAAAAATAAATCTATCTTCTAAACATCCTTGAATAGTGTCAAGGAACTCATTCAACCAAAAGCTCAAGCTTGTGGTTGTGGCCCAGGAACAGTTATTTATATTCTAACACGCCCCCTCATGTGCAGGCGTAGTCTTTTTCGAGCCTTGCAAGTGAAACCTTAATTTTTTTAAACTGGGTGGCGCTGAGTTTCGAACCCGTGACCTCTTAGTCAACCTGGCTCCGATACCATGTCAAGGAACCCATTCAACCAAAAGCTCAAGCTTGTGGTTGTGGCCCAGGAACAGTTATTTATATTCTAACAAATAGATTGAAGAATTCGTACAAACCTCTGTCACTGAATTAGGTTCCAATTTCTTTAGCAATTGACACAAGACACTACCATCAAGCAAGAATGTTCGGAGTTCCTCATCGGAAGCATTTATAGGCAAACGCAAATTGGGAATCGTGTCATTTAACCATTCCAACACGGTAGCCCGGTGCTTAGCTGCACGTAAAGGGAATAGGGAAAGACAAAAACTTATTTTTATTCATAATATGATTTCAGACACAAAGAATGGTGATTTACTCCTTTGAGGACCTCACCATTACTGCTTGAAGATGGCTCAAATACACTGCAGCTAATAGATATGTTTGAGTCGTTGAGTCTGCTGTAGTCCTTGATCAGGGGAGTTGCTACAGAGTTCATGGTGGAAAGCTAAAGCTCATTTGTATAACCCAATCCAAGAGCAACACTACATAGAAAAATTGAATGAACTCCAAGGAACATAGTAATAAGAAAGAAAAAAATTATAGTCTATGCAACCAACATATGTATGTTAACCCAATCCAAGAGCAACACTACATAGAAAAATTGAATGAACTCCACGGAACATAGTAATAAGAAAGAAAAAAATTATAGTCTATGCAACCAACATATGTATGTTCTTTCTCAAGTTATGATTAAATTTTGGTTATTTGAACTCAAGGGAAGCATTATAATAATAACTACTATCTCCGTCCCAGTGTATTTGTCCAGTTTGACTTTTTCAAGTCAGACTGGACAAACTTTGAACTCCAATTACTCTCAACTTATATTGCATCTTAGCATAATGAATTACAATTTTGAAAGTTCTGAATATGATAAAACCAATAAAGTCATTTTTATGATAAAATAAATTATGATTTTTATTTAATTAAAGCTCAAAGTTTGCTCAATTTGACTCGAAAAAGTCAAACTGTACATATACACTGGGACGGAGGGAGTATATGGAATCACTTGATATGAATTTAAGCTAAAACTAAGTTAACTGAAACGGGAACAAGTTATGTAAATCCATAAATGGAACAGAAAACGAACCCCAAGATAATCCCAATGTGTTAAAAACAGAAAGGATATTTCCTTAGACCCTTGATGCATTGTTGGATTTACTTCCCAAAACTTGATAGAAATTATGGAGTAAGAAACAATGACATTTAACGTGTCACTTTGATCAAGCCATTATTTACCCAAAGCTATGACATAATCGATAATGACTATTTTAGCTCCATTGGCAATGGACAAAAAATACATAAATGGAAAATACACATGTGATTACTCGTAATTTTAACAACCTATGGATCATCCGACATCCAAATGTATTAACATCTTGATAGCTTTTGGATTCGAGAGTTAAAAAAGGGTGGTCCAAATGAGTGTCAAAACTTAATGAAAACTAAATATTCTTACCAAGCAACCATTGGTGCTAGTGCCAAAGCCATTGAATATCCTGTCCCCAAGAATTCATATTCCCAAACTTATATGAACTTTACAGACACATATCAGATAATCATAATCACAAGATTTTCAAAAATCCAAATGAAATCCCCCAATATCAAGAATATCAACACGATCTTCGAAAACACGAAGAAAGACAGAATCTTTCAAAAAAAAAAGAAAGAAAAAAGGGATTTCACGAGATGGAGATAGAAATGAACCTGAGATGGACTTATGGGGAAGCTCTGCGCAATAACCATGAGGGGAAGACAATAAACAAAATTATTATTGGTTTGGGCCTTTGGGGTGTGCGTGAAAGGGGAAGGGTGTCGTTTCGGTTATTTCTTGCAGCGTTCGGAGTACCATTGGTGTTGTGTGACGACAGATGAGCTCCGCCATCTTAGGAGGAGCCAAGCTCTCACCCCTCTGCTAAAGGCTTCCATTTTACAATGTTTTCTTGTTCTTTTTTCATTATGTTTTTATTTTCTAATGTATAACCATTAGTCATTATCTATTAGTTATTATTCAACTAAATGTCCAGCATCACTTGGACATTATTCTTCTACTAGTCATTATTAAATCCTATTTAAGGAATAAAAAAATTTAAGTCCTACATTGAAAAATGACTTATGTTTTAGTCCTATTCAGTGCAAATTTCACTTTTTTAAAAGAGTGAAACTGTTGTGTGATTCTTATAAGGGAGAAAGCCCGAAATAGGACTAAAATATTGAAATTATACCAAAATAGGACTTCAATATTTTTATTCTCGAAATAGGATTTAAAATACATTTACATTACCAAATATGGTCATGTACATTATCAAAAAGTATAGTAATGTGCACATGTACAGTGCCACATTACTACAGTGCGAAGTTCTATTCTGAAAAAAAACATGAAAGTTTTATTTTAATACTTTTCTCTATGTTTTAGTCCTATTTAGGGTGATTTCTATTCTTATAATTTAGAATTATTCTAAATAGTTTTTTGTTTAAAATGTCTGTTAAATAGAAAATGTAATTTGATTTTTTTATCCTATAGATTTAAAGTATATTCTTGAAATGCTTTTTTATAATTAAATATTTTTTTCAAACTGATAATTTTTAAGTAATATTTTTCGAAATGGAGTCCATAAATATACTCAAGGTAGGTTAGTTCGTTCCTCTAGAAGTCATTCACTATTGAAAAAAATATTTTGAAAATTTATTCATAGTTTAGAATTATGAAAAATATCAAAATATCTTCCATTTAAATATCGTTTAACAGACATTTTGACAGGAGACTATTTAGAAAATCAGCTCAATTATTAAGAACCAAGTTGGTAATTATTTCTTATTGAAGACTAACTTGAGAAAATACCTTATTATAAAAGACTGTTTTGAAAATCCACTCTTTTTTTTACAGAAACACAACTTAATGTGAATATTGATCCAGTTTTAACTTTTTCAAGACAGAATTGATTAAATTTGATCATTAATTAAATAAAATTTATAATAGATTTTGATACAAGAATCATTTTACTATATTTATCTTGTAAAATATTTTTAATATATTATTTTATTATTTTATCTAATTAATATAGAATGTAATTTTAATTTAATTATTTATCTTGTTCTTTTTTCATTAGAACCAATAAAATTGAAATAAGGCAAGGCTCCGTCCTAGAGTCTTTGACATTTAAAATTAAGGATTAAAATTTGTAAACATTGCAAAACAAAATAATCCAATCATAATCAGATCAGACATCTTCTAAAATTAAATTAATAAAATTTAATTATTTAATTTTATTCATTAAAAAATTACATTCATGAACAATATATACATTGATTAATTAAAAAAATTACATTCATTCATTAAAAAAATTAGATTCATTAAATAAAAGAATTACATTCATTAATAAAAAAATTACATTCATTGAATACAAAAGTACACGATGCGATAACGAGAAAGAGAGGTGGTGTGGGAGGCAAAATATATATAATCCGGTTGTACCCAATTTTGGGTACAAACAAAAAATTATTTGTGGTATGAATTTTATTTTACATAAGAATGAACACTAAATTATTTGAGAATGAGCAGTGTTTTGTTTCAGAATGAACACTACATTATTTGTAGATGAATGTTATAATTATATTGAACCAATGTATAAAAATGAGTACTGCATTATTTTAGAATGAGTACCATGCTAATTATATTTGTGCGAAAATGAATACTACCCTACTTCAAAATGAGTACTATCCAGATGTATAATACATCCAGTTGTATCATAAACCTTCTAGGTGTGGGGGGCTCCAACTGCCGAATTTTGGCCTCACATTTGCATCAAAAGTTTGACGCTACAAAAATGAAGGTGCAATAATGAGGAACGGGCAGCGATGCGTAACGCTCTCGATGTGTCAAAACCAGCTTAATGCCCGTGGGCATGAGTGGTATTTCCACTCCTCTAATTATAACAAGTCCTTTGGAAGTTAGGATTTAGGAACTAGGAAGTGACTAGTATTTAAGCCATCCTCTACTCTCACTTCTTAACCGTTGGTATCTCAAAAAAAAAAAAACTACTTTGACTGCTTTATTATTGCCGGCAATCTACAGTATTTACCGTTTCTTTTACCGCGATTCCTCACGCAGTCACACTTTTCTTTTTCTCTCGTATATTCCGATTCAAAATTCTGTCCATTGATCGGAGATAGGGGAGCAGAATCCCCAATGTCGGGGAAATTAGGGTCGTTCCGGCAGAGCTTTGCCGACAAGAGGGAGAGGGAGAGGCTTCTGTCCCCCAGAGACTCCCCCGGTTTTCCGCATTCTCTCGATACGCCCAAGTGCTGCGGCGGCGGCTGCGGCCTAGGGTTTTGTTCGGCGCTCCGGAACAGGGGCGTGGAGCTATGGGAGAGCCTCCGGAACGTCGCCGGGAACGCGTGGCAGATGGGCCGATCTGACCCGAGGAAGGTGGTCTTCTCCGCCAAGATGGGCCTGGCGCTGATGCTCATATCTCTGCTCATCTTCTTCAAGGAGCCGGTTGCGGAGCTCAGTAAATACTCTGTCTGGGCTATTCTCACTGTTGTTGTTGTTTTTGAATTCAGCATAGGTATCTACTCTCTTAAAGTTTGATATTTTACTCTTTTGGGGATATTTGTTAGTATTCTCCACTCATTGCTGTTTGCCACGAATCACACATTGAGGGTGTTTGGGAGTGTGTTTGAGAACATTTTTTGAACTTCCATTTCACTAAAGTACAGTTTTAGGTATTTGCCAATCTGCATTAACTTGTGGGTTTTGGCTTCAGAAGTGCAAATTGAACAGTTAGGAGTGATTGTTTTCAGTTTCTGACTTAGGTTTTTTGCGTCTTCAAGAACTCGCAACACTCACAAACACCCTCAAGGCATTCTGGATGCCAATTATATTAAAACCCAGTGTTGTTTGGTTTGTGAATAACAAGGTGAATGGTTAGAACTCAGAAGTATGAGTGCCCGTAGGGTGCTTGTTAGGAGGATTTAAGTTTTCATGCTTTATTTCTCTTGAAGGCTCTGGTGCAATGGGGAATGGATTACATTTATTCAGAGACAACAAAACGCAATACTGTAATTAATTAGTTGGATGGTTTCCGATTTCTATAACGAGATCTGAAAAGTAGTTTGATTAGACTGGGTTTTTTTGTAACTTTTGAGATGATGAAGATCATTCTTGCAATTTAGCATCAGAAGCATTTGGTTTTCAGGTGCCACTCTTAGCAAAGGTTTTAACCGAGGATTGGGGACATTGTCAGCCGGAGGACTTGCCCTTGCAATGGCTGAGTTATCTCAGTTGGCTGGAGATTGGGAAGAAGTCGTTATAATCATAGGCATATTCATCATAGGTATGTCTTCCTGACTAGTTTGTGGTGTAAGTGATGTTTCTCTTTCGTGGCTTTGTGAATCTTTCTCAGCATGTTTTTTTTCAAGGAACCAACTCAACCAAAAGCTCAAGCTTGTGGTTGTAGGCCCAAGAAAGGTTTTTCTATATTCTAACAGTTTTTGTGCACAATTATTGTCAGGTATGTGCATAACGTATGCTAAAATGTACCCGACAGTAAAGCCATATGAATATGGGTTTCGAGTCTTTTTGATAACATATTGCTTCATAATGGTGTCGGGCTATCGCACCAGAGAATTTGTTCACACAGCTGTCACTCGATTCCTACTAATTGCACTTGGTGCTGGTGTCTCTTTGGCGGTTAACATCTGCATTTATCCCATCTGGGCTGGTGAGGATCTTCACAACCTCGTCGCAAAGAATTTCAAGGGTGTTGCATCTTCATTAGAAGGTCAATTTCTTTATTATTAATATGATTATCATCATTTTTAGTAATACTGAGAGTAGTATTATTATTTCAATGTTTTAGTTATAGTTGGTTTCCCCCACTATGCAGTTCATTCTTTGTTTTCTTTTATATGCTATATTTCATTTTTATCAATATTTGTTTCAGATTGCATCAATGGGTATCTAAATTGTGTTGAATACGAGAGGATCCCTTCAAAAATTCTTACCTACCAAGCATCTGATGATCCTGTCTACAGTGGGTATAGAGCAGCAGTAGAA
Organism: Cuscuta campestris; assembly: GCA_900332095.2. NCBI lineage: Eukaryota > Viridiplantae > Streptophyta > Magnoliopsida > Solanales > Convolvulaceae > Cuscuta > Cuscuta campestris. The sequence goes on from OOIL02001766.1 coordinate 401,931, forward strand.
TCGACAAGCCAGGAGGAGGCTCTGGTATGTGCCTGCATTGTCTCCGCATCCCCAAACATTTTTTTCTTCATATCCTAAACTGCTGCTATTATTATTATTATTATTATTATTATTATTATTATTATTATTATTATTATTATTATTATTATTATTATTATTATTATTATTATTATTATTATTATTATTATTATCCAGATGGGATTTGCGATATGGGAGCCACCCCATGGTCCTTACAAAATGTTTAAATACCCATGGAGAAACTATGTCAAGCTCAGTGGGGCATTAAGGCACTGTGCCTTCATGGTCATGGCACTGCATGGGTGTATACTTTCGGAGATACAGGTGCCCATTCTACTCTGCTTACATTTTTTAGCCAGAGTGTGCACTATGGAATTGCACTTCCTTCGTTGCAAAAAGATGTGCTCAATTTGGCAGGCACAGTATTTAATAAGTTGAAAATTGTAAGGTTGAGATTCATGCACACGAGAGACAAGCCATTGTGAACTCCATAACACTTTTAACATATGAAAACATGCCCATCTTTTTGGGACGGACAGAAAGGAAAACATGCCCATTATTTTCTAAAAGATATAAACATATATATAATTCATACAAAAACTTTTGAGACAGTCTGCAACTGTAAGTAACAGAAGTTTAAGTCCTGTACCAATAAGAGAAGGAAAATCAAATTTGAACTAGCTAGCAAACATCTACTTCTCTGGTTTGATGGTATCTTTTTTTTTTTCAAAATGCAAATCAAACTAGAAGTGATAAAATATCATATCCAATTGGAAATCCAATAAATCTGCAGATACTGAGTTTGCAGATTGGGATACCTGGAACACAATGACAACAACAACCCAATAAAATCCCATGATTGGGGGTACCTGGAATACATTGCATTATTAAGAATGTACTCCGTAATAGATACAAAATAAATCCGCTGATACTGAGATAGTTTGCCGGATTGCAATTTGCAACGCATGGAATACAATGCATTGTTATGAATATAAAGAGATAAAAAAAATCTGCAAATACTATCTCAAGCAACACAAAGGGGTTAATGCATTTGTTAAATGACACATACATGCAGGCTCCTGCAGAAAGAAGACAAGTATTCCGCAGTGAGCTCCAAAGGGTAGGTGTGGCAGGTGCTGCAGTGCTGAGAGGTCTTGGGGAGAAGGTGAAAAAGATGGAGAAATTGGGCGGTGTAGACATACTGGGCGAAGTTCATGAAGCAGCAGAAGAGTTGCAAAACAAGGTTGATAAGAAATCCTACCTTCTTGTCAACGCCGATAGCTGGGAAATCGGCGCGAGGCAACACGCCAGAGTCAATGTCCCCCAAGAATTTTTCACCTTGGATGATGCTGACACCGTCACCAATGGACATTATGTCAAGTCCCTCAGCGAAGCAGGACTTGATCTAACTTCCATTCAAATGCCAATGAGTTGGGATGATGGGAAATACTTGATGAATTCATGCCACAAGCCAGTGGTAGGAATCACATCTGAGAATCATGAACTGAAGTATTCAAACACGGTAGCCCACAAAGAAGAAGAATCTAGGACGTACGAGAACGCGAGTGCCTTATCACTGGCAACGTTCACCTCACTACTCATTGAATTTGTCGCAAGACTCCAAAACCTCGTCGATGCTTTCGAAGAGCTAAGCAAAAAGGCCAAGTTCAAGGAACCTGTTGAATTGACTTGTAACAAAGATGAGAATATTGGGTTTTTGTCTAGGGTGACACAGTATTTGATGTTGTGGAAAAGAGATGAAGGCTTGCCAGTTGGAGAGAATTTAGTTTGATTGGGGAAGCCAAGGAAGATCCCACAGTGCCAAGTTGTAAAATGATTGTCTAATTATAAATTGTGTAGTAGTTATTATAATAAAATGCACCACTTTTCCTTGCTAAGGGCGTAAGCAGTGCGATAGCTCTTAACTTCCAACATTTTCCAACCCTTTCCAGTTTTTTAACTTCTTCGAGTTTTTCCAACTTTTTCTAGTTTTTCTAACTTTTTCTTGTTTCTTCCAACATTTAACTCTGAAGAAATGTAGAGTTAAATACTTTAAGGTTCTGTTCTTTTCAGTTAAAAGAACAAAGTTGGATGTTGGAAGAAATTAGTAGTTGGAATGAATTGGAAGGAATTGAAAGAAACTCTAAGAAGTTGGAAAAAAACTGAAACGCGTTAGAAAAACTAAAAAGAATTGGGAGAAACAGGAAAAGTTGGAAAGAACTAGAAGTAGTTGGAAGAAAATTGAAAGGAATTGAAAGAAAATGTAAGGAGTTGGAAACGGGTGGCCCATATTTTTAAATTTGTCAATAATTTTAAAGCAAAAGTATTCTAAAAATATAAAATAAGGCACAAAATGTAAATTTTGGACCGTGCCAATTTTATTACTTTGATTGGGAAGCTAGGAAGATGGCACGGTGCCAAATTGTAAAATGATTATCTGATTTTAAAGGGTGTAGTCGTTATAATAAAATGCACCACTTTTCCTTGATTATGTGTGATATCACTAGTCTAGTGTATCTTATTTTTCTACAAACACTTTGGAGCATGCAGATTATATATGCACACTTAATAGTTAGAGTTTGTTTTTTAGAATTGAAAAAAAGAGCTGAATGTTGGAAGAAGCTAGAAGAAACTAGAAAAAAACTTCAAAAAATTATTTAAGTGTATTTTACATAGTACTCTTATTATAATTATTGTTGTTGTTGTTATTATTATTATTATTAGTGTCATGTAAAATTAAAAAAATCCTAATAAAATTGTACTCCATTTTTATATAAAAAATAGGAGATTGATTTCGTGTTTAATTGGTTCTGTTTTAACTGCTTTCTGATTAAACGAGTTTCAAATCTAATTTGGATTTGAATACAATCGATTCAGTTACTATTCTTTCAGATCATATATGTTTTTCAATTATAGATTGAGTCTTAAGTTTTCAATAAATTTTAGATTCAATTTTAAATACTGAGAGTATCTTCTTTAGAGATTGAATCTTTAACTCTTCCAATTTCTTTTGCTTTTTTTCAATTCTTTCTAGTTTTTTCATTTATTTCTAGTTTTTACATTTGCTTTTCAGTTTATTCTAATTTCATCTAGTCTTTCCAGTATTCCTATTTTCTTTAATTATTTTATATCCATCAAACAATAACTCTAGGAATGATATATTTTTCTTTTATTATTATGATTATTATTATTATTATTATTATTATTATTATTATTATTATTATTATTATGTTCATACTTATAGTTTTTAGATTATTTCAATTTTTATTTTTCTCGTATCACTATTTTTATGATTCATACTCATTATTATTTTTTCTTCTATTTTTAAAATAAATAATATGGAGTATAATTAATTGGGAAAATGGGTTTTTATTAATTTACATTACACAAAATTATGTTTTAAAAATTATGAATATTTTATTAGTATAAATTGACCTGGAGAAGATATCATATTTTAAATTAAAAGACAATAATTATATTATTTACTCTGTCACTAATTAAATGTTATGTACTCCATCTGTTCCATTTTAAATTGTCTGTTTTCCTTTTTTTTCTCCATCTCAAAAAAGTTGCTTGTTACTTGTTATCGTAAACTTTTAAGAGTAAAATACATAAACTACCCTTAAAATAAGTCATCCCTCTTAAAAAGTAATAGCAATTTCGAAAAATCAACTCTATTTTTTCTTTTTCTTAAATATACCCAAATGTCAAAACAGACAATTTAAAACAAGACGGAGAGAGTACATTATTTATGTGATCAAATTTTATTCATAATCTTACCTTATTATGAATATAATAATAATAGTATTAGTAATAGTAAAAGTAACAACAGCAATAAGATATAATAAGAAGAGTAAATTTCATAGTTGGTCATTTATAACAGTGGAGTTTCCCTATTTAGTCCTCTATTATAAAATATTACCACAGTGGTCCTTCTTTTATGTGTATCTTTCCACAAATAGTCATTTTTTATCTTCTATCATGTTGGTGTTAATTTAAGGGCTAAAAGTGTAATTTCACAATGATAATATATCTTTTTTGTCATACACAATTCCAAAGGCTGTTCCGTTTGCGTCGTTTGTGAATTACAGTCGCTTTCTACTACAACCATAGTCTACAAATGTGGTCTTTTGTCGGAATCCTAACCCACAATCATAGTCATTATTTTTGTGTTATCTGCTTAACCAATATCAGAACATGTCACTAGACATAATGTTAATGTCAAATTATACTTTTAGCCTTTAAATTAACACCAACATGACAGAAGATCAAAGGGAGAAAGACCAAACTAAGACTAAAACATTGAAAATGTACCAAAATAGGACTTCCATGTTTTTATTCCCGAAATAGGACTTACATTACCAAATATGGTCATATACATTACCAAAAAAGTATAGTAATTTGCACATGTACACTGCCATATTACCACAATGCAAAGTCACATTACCATAGTGCAAAGTCCTATTCCAGGAAAAGAAACATGAAAGTCCTATTTTGGTACTTTTCTCTATGTTTTAGTCCTATTTAGGATGATATCTAAAGATAAAAAAAGAACCATTTGTGGAAAGACACTCTTAAAAAAAGGACTACGAGGGTAATATTTGATAATAGAAGACTAAATATGGAAACACCCCGGTTATAAAGGACCAACTATAGAATTTACTTTAATAAGAATAATTTGTAAAATACATATGAATAATGTTAAAGTTTTTTTCTCGTATTTTCCAAATGTTTTCAAATTCTTTAATTTTTTGGTAGTTTCTTCTTGATTTCAATTTGGCGTTTCTTCCATTTTCCGTTCCGAGTCTGTTCTTTGAAATTTTGAAGTCCAAAGGCCGCGAAAGAAAAGGTCCGGGCATAACTCCACAGTTCCATACTCGGGTCGGGAGAGAGAGAGAGACAATGGACGATTCAGGTGCATTTCTCTGTGAGATATCTTTGCTCAAAGACATGCTTGATAAGGTATCTCTGTTTATACTTCACAGACAACCCTCAGTTCAATGAATTGTAAAATCGCCGATGATTGATTCTAGGGTTTTGCTGTATTTGTTTTGTACCAGGTGAACGAGGAAATCGAGGCGAACATCCAAATCACCAGGGAGATCGAATCGGAAATTGTCAAGTGCGACGAATCCGAGGTCTCCCTGCTTGCTCGAGAATCGGAGCTGATGAAAACAGCGTATATGCAACAGTTCGAAATCAACGGCTTGAAGTCTGTCACTGGTATTTCTATGAAACATTGAAAAATATGGTTTTGATTCATTCATCTGAAATCAGTAACTTGGAAATAGATCTCACTAAAATTGTTAATAATGGTTTCTACTTCCGTGACATCGTTCTTCTTCCATAATTGACAATCAAGTTAATTTCAGATGTATCATACACGGGAACCAACTAGTGTTATTATATCATGAATGTGGTATTTTGTCTTTTTGGCATCTTTTAACAGGTAAACAGTTCTATCTTGAACAAAAAGTTCAACTTGCTGCATTTATCTTTACAATATGTGTTCGGAGCATTTGGATAACCTTTTAAATTTGTTGTAAGAGGAGATGGTTATTTATGCTATACTGCTCTCAACTCTTCTATCTTCTTTTGCAGCTAATTCAACAGCCTCCCATAAGTTATTGGAGGAAGAGTTAGATTCTCTAAGAGGGAAGCGGGATGAGATACTTACTCGGATGAACGTTCAACGGTAGTGATCCTAACCAAGCATTCCAACACTGCGTTGATAAAAAGCGTAACTCAAAACACAGTTTAGATATATGAAATATCATGTTGAATGTCTGCGTGCCAATGGAAAAAAAAGCTAACGACTTTTGTGACCATTATTAACATTCCTTCTTAAGTATTTGCATTGCATCAAAGGTTATATTTTCTGTTACCGATTATATAGATTATTTTCTTTTATCAGAATATTGTAACTAATTTGAATTTCCAATTTGGCTTGCTAGAGTCATCGCTATCTGAAGGCGTTAGTCAAACTAAACCAAGCCAAACCTATCATCGAAAGGTGTAAATGAAATATAGTGTATTCTCACTCTCAATCCATGAATTTTCTGATTTCAAATTATTTTTCGCATTCTCCCACTCTCTTGAGATACAAATCAAGAATAAAATGCATTGTTTGGTATAGATTCCTGATTATGTTCCTTGTCACACCTAACCGGGTGGATTGACTTCCTCTCAGTAATACGGAGTATATATGAAGGTTTTGCTTAATTTAGACTATCTAAACGTTTAAAGTTATAAAAAGAGATGCGGTTTGTTTTGAAATCTTGAATATGCCTTTCAGGTCTTTCACATCAGATAATGTTTCCAAAACATGAGTAGGCACATAGTAAATAATTGTTCTTGTGCAGAGAAGTATTCCAGAGGTCATGCATGGATTTCCAAAAGAATATTGGGAAGCAAGATAACGACGAAATTGGGGCGTTGCTCCTTGAGAAAGTGTGTCTAGAAAGCGAAGTTGGCTCCTTGAACAACAGAAATGCTGTTTTACAAAACTCAATGGCTGCATTTGTTGAAGAGATTCTTGAAGATCTCCAGAGTTCTATACATGGTGCCTTGCTGTTATGCTAGACTTTTATTACTTTTCCTTTTCTTTTGCCAATTTTAAAGTGTGATGTATTGTGAAGTGTAGCTCTAGAAATTGACATAAGAATTCGAGATATCGAAAGAGAGAAATTGACGAAGGAAGTTGACGAACTCAAGAAGACATTGCTTTCAACTATGTCAGCACGATAAAATTTGGTAAGTTTTTTGTACTCTTCTCATTTCAATACCATTTTTCCGATAGAAGAAGCTCGAGTGTTCTCTATGAATATTCTCTTTTTCTTTTTCCTGTCCGCCTATTTTACTTGCATGCCACGACTCCAATAGGGTGGCTTGTTTTGCTCATCCAAGGAAAGTCCATTGATCTTTGATTTGAATGAGTATTACTCTCAATGTTAACGTATATTACCTTGACCTATAATCGAATGCGGTGTAACAATGTTAGCGTATCTCTCAACGTTAATGTATCTTTGATTTGAATGAGTATTACTCTCAACGTTAACGTATTAGCTCAACCTTGTGATGATGTCCCTATGTTAATTTCCTCCATCATAATCGGATGCAAAGTCTAATCGAATGTGGTGTAAAAAGCAAATACTCCGTATTAAGGTAAACCGTGTGGTGAAAAGACCATTTTTCATTGAGATAACTGCCACATATGTTGTAAATTTGAATTGTGTTGTTTTTTGAGCTATTCATTGGTTGCCACATAAGGGGCCAAAACTGAGTTTGCTAAATACCATACCCCATATGTGTGAGCCAATACTTATTTCATATCTCAAACATATGTTAAATGTCACTTCAAAAGTTCAAATCAAAGAATAAGTTGGTGCATTAATGAAATGATTACTAAATGGTCTCCATCCCAATTTTGATATAGCAATATTATAACCTCAATTATTGCTCACAGAACATCATCTATCTATTTCTGCAGATTACAGGGCAAGAAGAGAAGGGGTAAATGGGAATTTCACCAGAAAAATCAACATCTACTTTTGTACAGGTCTAATGTTGCTTAGATCTTGAGCTAGGACTCCAATGGAGTTGGTGATATAACATGAAATGAACACTGATTTCTCTCTCTTTCGCGATGTTTGGTCCGAGGAATTAAGAAGGAAAAGAAAAAAAGTTTCTCCCTTTTTCCTCATCAAACTGGAAGGAATTTTATTTTCCCCCTTTTAGTCTATTTTTTACTCTTATTTTCATTTTTTTCTCTCTAACTAAAGAAGAAAAATTATTTTTCGTAACATTCACTTTTGTTTTCTCTTTCAGATTTATTGAACCAAGCACAGAGCGCATCTCTAGAGCGTATCACTAAACTGCGTGGTCAGTTTTGGGGAGCTCAATGATGGGGTGCATCTTTTTTCTTAAAGGCCTATCTCTAGAGTAAAAAATGAGATACCCCTCATTTTGGTCTTTGTAGGTATGCTCACGAGTCAATTTAGTCTTTGTATATTGAGTGGAGTAAAATTAGTCCCTTTAATTAGAAAAAATGAATTAAATTTGGTCTTTCAGCAATTGTTTTTAAACGTGTTATCATAATATTGAGTTAGCATATTATTTAATGCAAGAGAAATGACCCCGTGTAACTTTCCACTTTGGGCCATCCAAAAATTAATTTCTCACTTTCCTTTTTTGGTTAGTTTTTTGTGGCTCATCATTTCTCTCTCCTATATATCACTTTTAATCACATGATTTTATTTTTCTTAAATTTTGTGTAAAGTTAAAATGTGAATATTAATTTGAGAGGAAGGGAGTAGTGTGCTTCAATCATGCACTTTAAGTGGAAGTCATGAACTTTCCCACATGAGTATTATTTTTTGTTTGAAAAGAACTTGGGTGGTGGCCAACCAGCTGGCTAAGCAAAGCAACACAAATACATGATGGGGGTCCACCTTAGAATCAAACATAGAACTAGATGTACTACTTAACAAATGAACAACTTGATTCGTTGATCTTTTCGAAAAAATATCATGATATAAATCTTTGTCTGGTTAAGTAAATGCATGCATGTATCTATCGATTCAAGAAAATTAGATATCGAAGAACATAAACGTTACCTAACAAATGATAAATTTAGTTCGCTAATCTTCTATTCCCTCTGTCCCGTTTTAAATTTCTTATTTTGACTTTTGGGCATATTTAAGGAAAAGAAAAAATAGAATTGATTTTTTGAAATTGTCATTACTTTTTAGGAGGAGTGACGATGAATGAGAAGATAAGGTGGAGAAGAGTGACTTATTTTAGATGTAGTTTAGGTATTTTACTCTTAAAAGTTTACGATGACAAATAACAGGTAATTTATTTTGGGACAGAGAAAAATGGTAAACAAGCAATTTAAAATGGGACAGAGGGAGTAACAATATAGATCATTAAAAAAAACTCTATTAAATTAAATGAATACATTTATGATTTATACCTAAAATAACATTGATTAATTTATTTATTTTAGAATGTTAATACATATCGTTAGAGATGGTCAAGTTTCAGGAAAGTTCGGATTTATCCATCTCGTGTCTTGTCCCATTTTTTCAATGGTTTTATACCTCTTTGTCCTTTAATATTTAGAACCGGGACAAAATGGAACGAGTTCGGATTGTCCTGCTTTGTCATTGTCCAAAGTTAGATGTAAAAATATAAAATACTAAGGGAAGACAATCTACTTTGACATGCAAAGTAAGAATTAAATAATTATTTAGAATATCTTAGAAAAGCCAAAAACAATAACGCATGGCAACATGAAAAATTTGCAATAATATGCATTAAAAGTCAAAACTATAAGCTATCGGAAAAACTATGAGCCACAAATTGAGGTGGATATGGGTTGGAACGGTCTAGGTCTTTAGGTGTTTCGGTCATAGTCCAATTTTATTAGAATATTTAGTTTTGGATATTTATTTTTATCTATCTTGGAAAAAACAAAAATTATGATACTTTTTTATATTATATCATTATGTAAATAAATAAATACGGAGTAAATATTTACATACATACGAGATAATAAGATGGAATGAGAAAATATTTATGTCACAATCCCATCCCATTTTAAAAAGATTGGGAATGGGTTCAAGATAAAATTTTGTTATTCCAAATAAATTGATACATTATAAGGACATGACCGATATATTTTGGGTTAGGACAACGGGATATGAATTCTTGCCCCTGCATATCTTAACATTAAGTTATTTATTTTAGAAAGTCATGCTTAGGTGGACATGCATATGTTCCAAATAATACTTTGCTTTAAAAACAAATTCTTCGGATGTATTCCCTCCGTCCACAAATAAACTTCATATTTACTATTCACAGGGTCAAATTTTATTCACTTTGTTGGTCTATTTTCGTCACCCATTTGATAAAATAATATAGTCACGTCACTTCTAGTTTTGTAGATCTTTTGATATAGTTTTTTAATATGTAATTTTTATTTTTAAGTTTTATATAAAATGATTTGAAAATAACTTCAGTCAAACATCGTAACGCATAACGGAAAGTTTATTTGTGGACGGAGGGAGTACATAGATAAAATATTACAGTCATGTCAATTTTTATTATATAGAATTTTAGATTTATTTTTTAAATATACAAATTTTATTTCTAAATTTCACACCAATTTTTATAAAAAAAATTGAAAATAATTTCAATCAAATACCGTAAACTGAAATGAACAAAATTAAATTTAGATGGAGCGAGTACATATCCCAACATTAATTAATTTATTTATTTAAGAAAATCATGCTTATTAGGTGTACATTGGTTGCAAAATACAGTAATAATTTGCTTTGAAAACAAATTCTCCATTTGTTTGTTGGTTGTGGACTTGTGGGTGGGGTTGCTTCATGTGAGGGAGTGATGGAGAAAACCATAGACTATTTATGGCTGTTCAAATCAGAGGACGCGGGTTGGGAGAATTTAATGAACAAAGGTTGTCCTTCTACCTGCAGACATTGACCATATATGTCTTGTGAACTTCACGTGCTCTTTAATCAATTTTAGAAAAAGACTTAAGTAAATAAATTTTTAAAAAAGACCTAAGTAAATCCCGGGTTGCATCCCACATTTGACCGCAATGCCTTCATAAATATGCCTTCATAAATATTACAGATAGGGCTGTTCATGTTTAGGTCTGAATCGAAAAAACTGACCAAATCAGACCATTCGGTATACACCGAACTCGGACCGAATGGATTTCGGATCGGTCTTCGGTCTAAAAAAAATTAGGAATTCGTGTTTCGGTGCGGTCCGGTCCAAACCCGAAATGATTTAGGTCCGGCCCGATTGGACCGGATGGACCTAATAACCCTGTTGGACATAAAAGACCTAAATACGTAAACTCTACTTTTTAAATTCTGTAATACACTTTGATGCTTTACTTGAATAAATATTTTAATTTATTTAATTTAAAAAGTTTTTGTTAAGATATTTTTTAAAGAAAAAGTTCAAAAAAAGTTCCGCATTAGTTTTTATTATTCTACATATAGAAGTAGTTCAAGAAAGCTTCCTAGGGCCAGCGTTTGTCAACCGCTGAGATACGCGATTTGGAGAAATTTTCCACTTCTACCCATGAAAATCTAGCGAGAAAGTTGGCACCTAATTGCATCTCCGATCTATATAGCCACAATTCCACAGTAAAAAATTAGGGTTGATTTGTGCAGGAGAGAGTTGCTCAATGGAAGAATCCAATTCTTTACAAGTAAGAAATTAAAATCCTTTCAGATTTCTTTAATTCTGTATATTTAAACCTTATGAGTTTATTTTTTAACAATAATTAACATTATAGCAATAAGAGTAATAAAACAAGATTATTTATATATACACACAAAAAATGGCGGGGCCATGATCAGGTGGCCCCCGATCAACAGTGGTCAACACCGGAGACCGGTTTTAAAAGATGTAGAGGCTTTGAAGAAACAAAATATATTTTCCTATCCTTTCTTAATGCATTGCAAATATGCAATGCAACGAAAGACGTACAAACAAAAAACATGCATGGTGTGTTAGGCATGGGGCATGCACCCAAAACCAAGCTAGCTACCTGCATGCAAAGAACAAGAATAATGTATACTCCCTCCGTTCTCAAAAATACTTCCTCTTTCATTTTTTCCACTTCCAACAAAACACTTCCCTTTTCTATTAAAAAACCACTTTTACCCTTACTTTTTCATACCCTACCTATCACATAATACTTTTTCTCTAATAATCTATTCATCACATTTTACATTTACCCATCACATCAGGGGCAAAATTGAAAATCAACTATAATTTAACACTTCCTTATTTTTGCCCCAAATCAAAATGGGAAGGGTTTTTTCAAACGGAGGGAGTATTAATATTGCCGTCTATTCGTCCAGTTTGATATTCTTTTAAGTCACACTAGAAGATGAATTATTATGTTCAAATAGATAAAAAATTGTATAATTTCCGTGTTTGACTATTTTTTTAGTTTTGACTTTTTGCAATAAAAAATAATTAGTATATTAAATAGATAAAACAATATCTTAAAAGCATTTCACACGATAAATCTAATAAAATCATTCTTGCCTCAATATCTATTATAAATTTTATTTAACTAACCGACAAAGTTTATCAAATTTGACCGCAAAAAACTCAAAACTGGACAAACATATTACAGGATAAATCTAATAAAAATGACTTTGTTAGACTTGTGTTGCATACAACTTTCCAAATTCTGTTTCGTTGTATTTTGATATGCAATACACATTGGTGGGAAATTTACCTAAATAGGACTAAAAGATAATGACTTTCTCAATAAAGGACCATATGTTTTTATTTCTCAATGTAGGACCATTGATCATTATACATTAGTCAATATTCAAGTAAATATCCACCATCATTGGACATTATTTCTCCCACTAGACATTATTAAGTACTCCCTTCGTCCCTGAGTATTTGTCCACTTTTGACTTTTTTCGGTCAAAATTGGTAAACTTTGACCTCAAATTAAATAAAAAGGAAATTAGATATTGATACAAAAAGAGTTTTATTAGATTTATTATATCAAATATTTTCAAAATATTATTTTATTTAATGAAAATATAATGTATATTTTATTTTATTATAGGTCAAAGGTTGAAAACAGTTGACCGAAAAAAATCAAAACTGGACAAATACTCAGGGACGGAGGTAGTACTATTTAAGGAATAAAAAAGGTTAAGTACTACATTAGGAAATGACTTATGTTTTAGTCCTATTTAGTGCAAATTTCACATACACATTTAGTGTAGTTGATGATTAAAATTTGTCCCGTTCGACTCAAAAAAATTCAAATCAGATGAATACACTGTAAGGGAGACTCATGGAGTACATATCACTAATTGCACCTACCTATACCTGTTTTTTCTCCTACATATATACTGTCCTATAAGATGCATGAGGTAGGGATATATATATCAGATGGCTTCTTAAATTAGCTTGCACGCACGCACTGCAGTCATATATCTCATTGAAAAAAAAGGGGCAATTTTCATATTTAAAAAAAAGGGTCAGCCTGAACGCTGACCCCGGCGCCCCGAGTTGAATAGTGAGAGGGTAAATCACAATAGAATCCCGTGCTTGGCGTATAGTCGTATACAAGGAATTATTGCATTGGATAAAACTTCAACTCAATTCCACACTGACGCTGTCGGGAATCGATCTGTTCCGAGTCCTCAGACCTAACGAACACTCTTCCCTCGGGACCGTCTAAGCCGATTGAAGATGAAGAATAAGAATGGCTCTACTACTGCAGTTTCCATGGGAGATAATGTAGGAGTAATTAACAAGAAGAGGAAGAAGGGTTTTTCAAAGGGAGTGTGCTTTAAAGAGCAAAAAGGCAGGCTCTTCATTATCAGAAGATGCATTGTTATGCTCCTCTGCTGGCACGAATAATTCGCCGTTTCACCCGCACGTTTTACTCTCTGCCATCGATCTGCAATCAAAATCTAACTTACCTCCTATCAGTGACCGTCCGTCCCGAGGGCTCATCCTTTTCGTATAGCCCGATTTACGCCGTCAACGTTGCACCTAACCCCATCCAATCGAGCCATTAGGAAAAAGGATGAGGCCCATCCCCGAGGGCCCCCTCAAACCCGGCCGGACGATAGGGATTTCATGTAGGGTGAAACAAGACTCAATTTACTACAACTTGGTTTATGATTTTAAAGATGAAGTGCAAAAAATAAGTCCTATCTCACTCACTCACTCAGTGGAACATATATAATTGAATTGGTTTTTTTTTTGTTTTTTTTTGTATTTGTGTGTAGTAATTTTGCATATTCATTATAAAGTGATTGGTTGATATGGCGAGGGTTTGTTTGGATGGATGTTTTGGAGAAGCGGATTTTAGGCCAAGTTTATGTTGACTCTGTGGAGATTTCTCAAAAATTAAGAAAAATGTTAAAAGTTAAAAGATAAAAAATACTTTATGTGGCCTAAATTTGTTTATAAGAAAGAAATATTATGGGTGAAATGTTCTTTTTATAAATATAAGAAAGGGTAAAAGCTGGAAGATCATTTCGAGATATACAAAAGAAAAATGGATAGGTCTTTGTGGATTGGTGAGGGCTGTTTGGGAATTGCTCTTCAAACCCAAGAAAGTATTGGACTTGGCTGCTGCGCATCCATACCTTTTAACTCCCTCCACCAAATATTTCTTGTTTTGATTTTTAAGCGATTTAAGAGGGAGTGTATTTTGGTATTGACTTTCCAAAAATGCCCTTAAATGTGATAAATAAAAGTAGATGTGATGGGTAGATTAGTAGTGAAAAAGTGTGATGTGATAGGTAGTTTGAGAATTAATAGGGGTAAAAGTGACTTTTTAATATAAATGAGAATTTTTTTAGGACTAATGAAAAAAGAAAGGAGAAAGGTTTTGTGGGACGGACGAAGTACTTCTCAAGTCTAAAAAAGCTTTGATCTTGCAGTGGAACAATGGAATGGAGAAAAGAACAGTTTAGGAATTAGTCCTCAAGTATAAGAAAGCATTCAACAAGGGGGGGAGGGGGCAGTGGGGAAATTTTTAAATACCAATGGTGTGTTTGGTTGGGAGGAAAATACTAATTTTGATTCCATTTTCCTGTGTTTGGTGACATTACTGGAAGGAGAATAATTTCCATAGAAAATATTTTACCCCCAACCAAACACAACCCAAGAAACTAGACCTGGCAAAAAATGACCCGACCTGTTTTTGACCCGAAACCCGACCTGAAAACACTGGGTTTTGAACAAAGGTTTTGATGACCGAACCCGAAGTTGAACGAACCCGAAATGACCCGCTAAAAATGGGTCAAACCCGAACGAACCCGAACCCGACCTGACCGACCCGCTAAAGTAAGAATTTTTCAAAATCATACACTTTACTACTCGTTTTTAGTGTACAAATTTAAATTTTCAGATAAAATTTTAATGATATTGCATAATTATCTTACTTTTTCCCAAAACTTAAACATTTTTAAATTTCTTATATTGATTTATATATCTAAAAATTACTTCAGAGTTTAAAATAAAATTATTTTATAGATTTAATACAACTTTTTGGATATTTTAAATTTATTTAATAGAAAATGTAAGTGTTAATGTGAACTTAAAAATTTTAAAAATCAAAGTCATAACCCGTTGGGTCGACCCGAACCCGACAATACTGGGTCACGAACATACAGTTCTCAACCCGAACCCGAATTGACCTGAACCCGAAATAACCCGAACTTGAAATGACCGAACCCGAACCCGACCTGACCGACCGATTTGCCTGTTCTACAAGAAACCATTGATCTCACTGCAGCATATCTATGCAAAAAAGGACAGTTTGGGAATTACACATGAAGTCCAAGATGGGTAATTTACCTAAATAGGATTAAAACATAATGACTTTCTCAATATAGGACCATATGTTTTTATTTCCCTATGTAGGACCATTGGTCATTATCTATTAGTCATTATTCAACTAAATGTCCAACATCACTTGGACATTATTCTTCTACCTAGTCATTATTAAGTCCTATTTAGAAAATAAAAAAGTTTAAGTCCTACATTGGGAAATGATTTATGTTTTAGTCTTATTCACTGCAAATTTCACGTCCAAGAAATCAGTGGTCTTGCAGCAGCATATGATTGGAATAA
Source organism: Cuscuta campestris (assembly GCA_900332095.2). Taxonomy (NCBI): domain Eukaryota; kingdom Viridiplantae; phylum Streptophyta; class Magnoliopsida; order Solanales; family Convolvulaceae; genus Cuscuta; species Cuscuta campestris. The sequence continues at coordinate 417,621 of OOIL02001766.1, forward strand.
GGAAATGGGCAGTTCGAGAATTTCAAGCTACCAAGAAGGCGGAAGAAGTAAAACCCCTTCTTGGCGAATCCATAGAACACTATTAGAGCGTAAAATAATCGGTATATAAGCTCTTGAGTTGAACTAACTAATCGAATGGATTTAATTCTTTAATGTGGTCCAACCCAAGTTCCTTATGGCCTACTTTCTATCTCTTTCATAAACAAATCCTTCTCATCTCCCTAAATATTCTTTTAAAATCATATTATGATCCTTCCTATTTGCAATTCCTTGAGTGGTAACGACAACTTTTAGGAAATTTTCAATAAGTCATAAGAATGGTTGGCCCAACACCTGTCCTGGAGCAAGCTAACACGGCCCGTCCGGAGCGATAAGGCAAAGAGGACATCGTCGCCGATGGTGCCCGAACCCGAAGGGTCAACTATCGGCAACCTTCTTTCCACCATGCTGCCTTCAATAAAGTGCAATCGCACAAGATTCGACTGAAATATAAAGATGCCAATGAGGCACTTTGGTTGGAGCGTGAACGTAATAAGGTAATAGAGTACGAGATTCTGATGGCGAGTATTATCATTTGCCACCTCTAAAGCGCACAAGTGTTCTAAAAATGAAGGCCAAAATTAGTCAAAATTGGCTTGGAAGTGCAACCGACAACTTAGATAGCGATCTTTGATTTTTTTTCAAGTAATTGTGTATTTTATTAGAATACTTGTATTTTTTTACTTCATCTATCCCTCTTATTTTCTTCTTCTTTTATACATTATGTCAATGTAACTTTTATTTTTAATGAAATATTTATTTAATGTTTTTATTTAAGTTATTTTGATTTATATAAATTAAAAACAAAATTGTGCATGATTCACACTCTATCTAACAAAATTGAGCGTGATACACACAAAAACTATCGAAAGTCTGGATTAATGAACATTAAATATTTTTGGAGAGAAAGAAATATTAGATATTCTGTGTGTCCAAAAATTATCTTTGCAATTACTATTCACAGAGTCACACTTTATTTACTTTTTTAGCCTAATTTCGTTGCTCATTTGATAAAATAATATAGTAATGTCATCAAATCTTTTGATGTAGTTTTTAAATATGTACTTTTTATTTTTTTTAATTCCACACGATTTTTCACATAAAATCATTTGAAAATAACTTCAGTCAAACATCGTAAGGCGCAACGGAAAGATAATTTTTGGACGGAGGGAGTAAATTTTATCCAACTATAAAAAAGGCCCATTAATTTTTACGCAGACCTTAAGCCCGCATAAGAATTTACCAAAAAAGGCCGCTAAAGAAAGAAAAAAGGCTCATATACCTTTATTTGAGTCTCAATTTCTAGTCCATATCCCTATATAAGCAAATGAGCTGCAGAAAGCCAGCATGAAAGCATTGACACATACAGGAAAGTGCTAAATACAAAAAGGTTTTGATGTAGAGAAGTAAAACAATACAAATACAGCACACAAGTTATCCAAATCGGAGGCAGGAATCAAACTTCTCCGGTTTATGATTCAAATAAGACCCAACGGGCACAATTGCCTGCGAAACAAAGAACATGAAGATTTCAGCATTCTTTTCACATACCCATTGATAATAATGATATAATGCCAATTCTTATGATATAATACAACTACAAAAGTCAAATTGTGGAAGTTCAAATGTCCACACTTATAGACAAGTAGAAAATTGTCTTATGCATCTACCATATAGGGTTGAAAACAATTAGAGGCACATTTCAAGGTGCAGTAAACTATAGTGTTAATGGATATTTGCCGTTCTAAGAAACAAAAGAATCACGTTAGTGAACAGCATTCAGAAGAATTAAGACTAACACATTGCCATCTTGAATAATATGATTCTTTTTTTTCCACTACCCGAGTTATATGATCGCCAATCTTGGGTTTCTTCATCGGAGCAGAGAACTACAAAAACATATGATCACACAAAACTGAAACCAGTTTGAATGCACACTATCCGTTTCTTGATTGCGTCACTTCTATTCCATTGTTACCAAAATGTGACATTTCTACAATTAAAAAAAGTGAGTCTACTTATACAACAAATATGTTTGGCGTGTTTCATTTTTGCACATCACAGGTTTGTCCATGCATCCCAAACAAAATTTGCAAAAAGATAACTTTCGGTTGACACGAGTTTTTTAATAAGAACGCGTACGTCCTCATGTTTTTATAAAAACCAGCAAAATACTATCCAGCAGTAATATCTAATACTCCTATTATCATGAATAATATAGTAAACTAAAAGCTCCTATTTTATCCTTATTCATATAGTCCGCTTGTCTTCTGCTATGATCATTGACCACCATCCCTTTTAGCTTTCTCTGTTCTTTTCTTCCATTTGAAATAGAAAAAAAAGCACAAAAAAAAATCCATTTTTAGGCAATTGCAAATTAGACATATTAGTCAATCCATTTTTTTCCTCAGACATATTATTCGTCAAAATATTAGATATTAGTGTGGCAAAGCATCCTTGTAGCCTTTACAAAAAATAAGGGTCTCTAATGGTTTTCAAAAAACATTAGGACTAACGAGTTCTTACGAGAAAACTTGTGTCGCCCCAAAGTTCTTTTTTTTTTTTTGCAAACTTTGTGTGTGAGGCATCTCATCTATGAAATGCAAAAGAGAAGCTTAGTGTACACCTTCATGTCACTAAGCATTACCCCTCATAGTCTTATACAAACACCCTGCATCATTCTCATTTTCTAGCCTTAAGAGCAAAGTTATCAAATTGAGATTTAAACCATGAATTGTATTTAATTGAAGATACATAATACTCCGTAAATGTTAAAATTAAAATACACGCACAATATATCATATATACATATATATCACACACACTTCAAAATAAAACTACTATTAAAGATCCACATCATTAAACAAGTCCACTCATTAGAAAAGTGAAAGAAGTTGTGACTGGCTGCACACACAATAACATAAACCATACAGACATACAGTCCTTTTTGGTTTGCTTCATCATTGCATATCCCAATCAGTTTTAGTTCAACAATTTCATGGACTTCATCACACTCCTTCCAAAGAGAGGCAAACCAGTCATATTTGTGATTGAAGATCAACACTCAAATATGTGTATTTTATGCAGCACGCCTACACCACTCTGCTGCCCAAACTTTTATCACACACTATTTTAAAGTACATGGATTGTCTCAATCCACTTTAAGTGATTACGGCCCCATTTTCACAACTACCTGGGAAGAGTTATTAGCTCATCCAACAAACATGCATTTGTGATGGTCATGCTTTTTAAGAAAATAAAGGGATTCCCTTTTGTAAAAACAAACAAGAGTTGGATCCATCCAAGAAAAGGTTGAAATTTTAAATATAAAAAGTAAGAAGTTACTTATGTTCAATTTGAGAAGTAGGAAAATGAACTTTATTAGGATAGACTGAATAGGAAAGTAGATCATTTTAACTTCAATAGAAACTTTTTATCATTTTAACTTCAATAGAGACTTTGAGTTTTGCATAAGTTGTTTTAAGACCAGCACTTTTGAATTTGTTTGGTGGTGTTTTTATTTGCAATATAGATCAAAAATCCATTATTGTTGAATGAATTTATGACGTATGTATATTTGTAAATTTAATTAATTACATGTGTCATATGGTGACACCATACTTGCACCATCACCACAAGAAACTGGACCATCACCATGATTGTCACCAAGCACCATGACAGCTATGATTTTAATGAATGTATTGGATTTTACTTGGGCTAGGATCATAATGCTTATAAAAATATAAATAAAAGGTTCAAGGAGAAAATTCTAAAAAGAATAGGAGAGTGAAAATGAAAGGGGGAAATTGATGCTTGTCAATACAAACATGTTGATATAAGAAAGACAGAATCATATGAAGATGATTAAGGATATTTCAAACGAAGGGATATTTCTAATAAAAAGTAAAAACTTTTTTGGATGATAATGATACACACTTTGGGGTACATATTTCAAATAATACGTGCATGGCCACTGTCAGTGCCTACTTCCATAGTATTTTCTGATAGCATGCTACCTCTAGGTTCTGATAGGGTGGACTTAGCAAAAAACAGACATGTTACAACAAAAGACATATGTAGTTGACATAAAACTTTTTTTATTACAGACATACAGCTTTCTGTGAAAAAAGTTACCATTTGCGAATAAAGAACATTTCATATAAATCTGAGACAAAGAGAGCTAAAAATTCGGTAGTTATAGCACAACAAGGTTTACTGTGAAGTAAAATTAGTTTTCTATCATCCACATTTGTATGTTATTGTGTTAAGTCAGCTTTTAGTGGAGTCCACCCCACCAAACTTGGTGGCAGTATACTGTCAAAAAATACAGCTAAAGTGGGTAGTTGTAGTGGCCAAGAAATTAGCACGTACATATGATTATATCGTCCAAAAACCCTAACCTAAAAGGCCTTCTGCTGATGATGATTGGGTAGACAATTGGCTCGTATTATCACTACTAAAATTTGTCCCTTCTGTTTCTTATTTTATCAATTCTTAGAACAATTTAGAGGGGTAAGCTTGTGCACATCTGGACCTCCCCCCAACCCATCAGTGTTGGAATTGTTGTTGTTGCTGTTGACTTGTTGCTCTAAAATTATTTATTACGGAGTTTTTTTTAGACTCAGAACTTTGATGTTTACCCTTCCACTTCACTTCATTAGTTAAAAACAACACTCAGTTTTGAGATCTTTGCTATAATGCAAAGTAATCCTATGTGCCTATGCCGCTTTGGTGCACCCTCTTATTTTATTATTTGTGGCCATGATGGGCTCCTAATTTAGTTCGATGATCGCTTCATCATCCACAAGATAGTTGTCTCATGACCCATATAACAAAACAACAACCCAGTAGAATCCCACAAAAGTAATGTCTGTGGAGGGTGTGTGTACCCCACCCCCTATTAGAAATAGAAATGTGATGGGATTAACCCGATCAGATGGCGGACCAAGAACGTTATATGGATCAGAAAGATATAATCACTCAATAATATTCTTTGATTAAGTGTAGAATTACTTGATGTCCCTTACAATGGTAGGTTCTTTCCCCTTTTATAGTACTTCTAATATTGTAATTAAAATTATACAAAATGGGAGGGATCATGGAGATCATGGGGTTGTGTTTCCCTCTTTTCCGGTCTCGTTCTCTTCCCATCTCGTCCACAATCTGGTGGTGTGGGCCACGTATCCTGTTCCTCCTTTGGACTAGGTCACCATGATTTAGCCTATGATTGGGCCGTCCTTTTCCCATTCGCCATGCGTGTAGTAGCGGGCTCGGCCCGTTACCCCCACCTGGCCTTATCCATCTCGCGCTATTATGGGCCTTTATTGGGCCTGGAGTCGGGTCCATCAGACTCGATATCCATCACAAGCCCCCTAGTTTTCTGGCGACGTGTCGCTAGAAAACTAATGATGAGCCGCCTTCGGTTTTCGTGTCGGATTAGAAACGTCGCACTCGAGTACCTTGGGTCCCTCCTTTCAACGGATATAACCCCTTCTGGACTCGTCTTCTTCCTCCTTTGCTATCGAATCTCAACCCGACCCGAATCCCGACTGCAACTTCCCCCAAATTCTCGCTCCCTTCCCCAAAATGGCTCCTGCAAATCCCGCAACCTGGACCCACGAACCCTCTATCATTAAGGAGGACGATCTTCGAGAAGTGGCCGTGCTTCTGGGCAAGGGCTTCTGGGTCCACCATCCCGATGCCGTCGGGGGATTAGTTTATCCCACAATCCAAACCCTCAGAAGTATATGGTCATGCAATATCACTCTGTGGAAAATGGGTTCAGGTTGCCCCTCCACGGTCTGCTTCGCGACATCTGCCGCCATTTCGGATTCGCTCCGGGCGTTTTGCCCTTGCTAGGCCCTGCATTAGCTCACTCCCTCCCTTGGTGCCTTGTTCGGCTAGTGTCCCACCCACTAGCAACAAGAACGGACAAAATAGCCAACCATCCCCGTTCGAAATACCGGCATCCCAACAACCGGCATTTCAAAGGCCAACAAAACCGTAGCCAGGTGGCGGTTGAAGCTTGGGCATTTGATATGCTAGGGGAATGCTGTCTCTTGTATTGTGGGAGCCTTCTCACCACCAAGGATGACTCCAAGGACGACTAGTTGAGCACTAACATCTTCCACGCTGCCTGGTCTCAAAAATCCCAGTTGACTGCCAACGCGCACAAGTATGTCGCGTCTTACATCTTGCGGTGCTGTGCCCTGGACAGAACCCCCACATTGGACGAATTCCTCATCCTCTTCAGTATCGGTGGGTCTTTTCCTTTTTACAGCCTGTTTCCTCATCCCCACGCTCCAATCTTTGAGAGGGTTGAGTTTAAACACGACAAATGGTCCCAGCAATACTTCGTCATTGAGTTCCTGGCTCACAGTCCCTTAGATCTGCCGGGTGTCGTTCTCCGTAGTTCTATTTCCCGGACGAAGTTCGTTGCAGCGCCCCTGGCGGAGGAAGTTTACAATGCCTTGAGGGAGAAAGGGGGTTTAATTCCGCACCACTCCCTCCAAGACGCCAGGTTATACAGGAAGGCGGATTTTTACTATCCCCTGGGTCCTGACCCCGTTCCGTTTGAAGGGGAGCCTTCCCCTGAAAGGTCAAAGGCTCCTCTTGCTGTGGAGTCCGATCCAGCCGGGAGCTCCTCGCCTCCTCCGGAAACCAGACTCAAGGTGACTTCACCGCCTTGGCCATTCACAAGCCGGCTGCTGCCCTGGAGGCTGTTCCCATCTCCGCCATCCCCGGGCTGAGGAAGCCACTCCGTCCCAGAAACAGCCACGAGAAGGGGTCACAGATGATGACTTTCTTCCCAAGAAGAGTAAGGGTGATGGTACTCCTGCCAGTCCCATGTCTACTTTTTCTGGTACCCAGCATACCATCCCTGCTGCTGCATCCGAGGGTTTAGAGCTACCCCACCCGGATAGCTTAGATCGTGAGGGGGATGAACTTCCTGCCTAAGCAGCACTCAAGAGACCGGCGGTGCAGCCTCAGCCTGAAGTAATCAATACCTCCCCACCAACTGCAACTTCCCCCCATGGGGTAAAGGAAGGAGTTGAGAGGCAGAAGGAACCAGAGACTTCCCCTGAAACCGAGAAGGAAGTCGAAGTGCAGACAGAACCAGAAACTCCCCCTTCGAAGGAGGAAGAGGTTGGAGAGCAGAGGGATATGGGAGCTCCCCCAGAAATGGAAAGAGAGCCCGAGAAACGACCAGAGCCGGAGGGACAGTGTTCTACTGCCACACCTCCAGCCTTCAATGTCCCCATCCGGCGTAAGTTCACACCCCAAACTTACCCCGCCTTCAAGGAAGGATGGACTAGGTTCTCCCGCGGTTTGATCTCCATGCAGGCCTCCCACTGGACCATCCAAGCGAATCCGGAGAAGATAAAGGAATCATTAAAGGAGCCCACAATCCCCCAGGCTCGTCCTGATCTGCTTGCCCTCAATGCTCTCTACTCCATGGAGCAGGTACTTTTCTCTCTCAAGAGTCTCTTTATTTTTCTTATTTTCCTTTTTGGTTATCTCTTCCTTGACTCCACTTTCTCCCTTCCAGGCCCAACAATCGCTCCTCACTAGGAATACCTGGGTGGTGCATCAGGGAACTATCGGGCCGTGGTGGTCCTGAAGGAGAAGGAGTTGGCTGCCAGGGCTCTGCAACAGAAAGTTGACACCCTGGAACGACAAGTCCAGATCCTCTAAGAAGAGAATGCCCGGCTCAAGGCAGATGGCCCAATGGAACTAGCAGCTGAAAGGTCCAGGGTCAAGTCCCTGCAAGAGCAGATTGCTGCTTACCAAAGGGGGACCCAGGATCTGGAAACGCAGTTTGACAGACTCCGGGCACAAATCTCCATCCTAGAGTCCAAGGCCTCAGCTTCAGAAGACAAGGTGGGAAGCCTAAAAGCTGAGCTGGTTGAAAGGGAATCCCGGATTTCTGAGCTGGAGAGTTCCCTCCAGGAGGCCAAGCATGAGGGTGCCCGTCTTAACGACCTCGTGGTGAAACACATAGAGGCGAAAGGGCTTACCCTCGAGAAGTTGGGGAAGGAGAGACAAACTGCCAGCGAGCTCCGGTCAAGGATGGGTGCACTGGAGAAGGCAATAGCTACTCATCAAGAGGAGGTTGCCACCCTGACTGACTGCCCGTGCTGAAGCCCTTAATGAAGAAGGGAAATTTGACATGCAACACTGCATCTATGAGGCGGTCCAGAGTGGTCTTGTGGTCTTCCAGTTCACCGATCCTTGGATGATTTCATCTCAGCTCCCACTACGGGTTACCTCTTCCTCTTCCTCCCCCGGATTCTCGTGCTGACCCAGGGCCTTGACTTTCTTTCTCTTCATTATCTGTTGTATTTGGCTTTGTAACATTTAAATGGTAGCAACTTGATAACGCTTGTAACATTTTGTTCTTCGCCATTTATCTCTTTCATATCCGTATCTCTGTAGACTCCTTCCTTTGGGCTAACTGTTCTCCTTTTGGGATTCTTATCCCTCCCTAGGACTTAGCAGAATTTTTATCCGTCTAAGCCTTGGGCTTAACCATGTTATGAAGTGCTGTTTTTTTTATCATTCCGCTAAGTGACTGGCCCACCTTAATTACGCCGGGCCCAATTCACCTTAGCCCAATAATGAAACGGTGCAACCCTAGCTTTCCTCGGGAATCCGCAACTGCTTCCCAATCGGATAAGTGCTTTGACTCCGCGTCCCTTGCACTTCTCCTTTAGGATTACTCGCCTATTTAAGGGGCCAGGCTGAACCCCTTCATCATCACAATCAAATTCTCAGCATGGCTACCAACGCCAACCAAGTTGTCTTTATTGATCTTACTATTTCCGATTCTTCTTCTGATTCTTCTTTGTTGGCATTCCCCTCACTTGGGGCCCCAACACCTGAACTCTCTTCTGGGCCTTCTCTTGCCTCTGAACAATCGGTGACTTCTCCCTTGCCAGGGAGGAGAATCACCCTCATCTCCCCCAACAGGTATCAGGGGGTGTTCTTCCAGATTCCGGCGTGCTTCCTACTAGTGCCAGGACAGGAGTTTTTTCGGGCTGTCCTGGTACGTCCCGCCCACAAAAGAGACGCAATCCCCACTCAGGAGCTTCCCGGTTGGTCTCTGGTGCGAGGCCTTCCTCCCAGGGTTCCCCTCCCCTCAGCAGTCATATGGACAACCACCTGAGGAGTGGGGGGACTATGACATGGGGGGAAGTAGGCTTCCGTTTAAACGCAGGGAAAAGGACGGAACCTTCCGGGATCCGCCTCCACCTTCCGTATAAGCGGAAATAGGCCTTGAGTTCTTCCCTCATGCCTTATCGTCCTCCTTGTCCGCCTTCATGGGAGTGACTGGATGGTACCCACGGGGGGAATGACTTTCAATCCCAACCCGTTGGTACCATTTTGCTTCTTTTGAATGTCATCAAGAGGAACGATGGGCTCTCTCCACACCTCCCCGCTCTGGGGTCCTTTTCTGGCCAGGCATGGCAGCAAGGGTCAGCGAATGCCCTCCCCTCTGATTTCTGAGGTGCCGACAAGCCCTGCCTTCAGATTTTTCCAGTAGTAGGATAGAAGTAGATCAGGGACAAAGTTCATTACTGTAACCCAAAAGAATGTAATCTTCTGTTTGAGTTATTTAATGAAAATCTTTATCTCCCGTCTCTTTTATGTTTTATTATTATTAGATCAAGGATAAGGTCCATTGTTGTAACCCAAAAGAATGTAATTTTCTGTTTGAGCTATTTAATGGAAAAACCTTTTTTCTCCTGTCTTTAATATAATCGTGTTGTACGTGCCGCCATCTGCATGAAGTAGAAGTCTATATTCATTTAACTCCTTACCTTCCACGGACGACATCTTTCCCCAAGCGCAGATGGGCCTAATTGACTGGCCCATGCACTTAAGTGGCGAAACCCCTGGTCAAACATTGGGAATCTTCGACCGCTTCATTCGCCAATCGTCTAGTCTTTTGTATCTTTTAACCATATTCATTATTTCCCAACTATCCCTTCCCCTTTCACTATAAATGGGAAAGGATGGTTTGCTGCTAGTTCATCCCTTTCTGATTTCTTCGCCACGGCAAGTAAATCTCAGAGTAAAGTCGTCATCGACTTAACCCTTTCTGGGACATCTTCTTCGGATGATGATTTCTCCGCCTCTCCGGCTCAATCCAACGACATGGTTGGGTTGAGTCCTGGCGAGTTCTCAAGACTTTATCCACACCTCGTCTTCCTGCACCATCTCCTCCTAGTCCACCCAGGCTTCCATCCGGGAGGATAGACTGAGACTCTATGACCCTCCAAGACTTTGCCTTGTACCAGAGGATGCGCAGGGCTAAACTTGGGCGTTCTTTGCCGACTGTCGAGGCGGAACCTTCACGTGAAAGCCGGACTGCTTCTCCAAACTTGCTGAAGTCTCTCAATGATGGTTCTTCATTGGGAGCACAAGCTCCCCGTCCTGGGACGTGGGAAGACTATGACATAAGGGAAGCTGCTGATTCCGCCGCGTGCCCCTCGTCAAAGAGAAGGAGCCCATGGAAGGGGCCCTCGCCTCCTTGTTGACTGCATGGATGCAATAGGTCCGCCTTCAGTGCCTAGCCCCCCTGCAAATTAAATTTCCTTTCCTTGTTTTATATCAAGAGGCATTCACTTGTTTGGTCCAGGAGTTTTCCTTGCGTCCCAAACTAAGGAATGTCCTTTAATCTCATACTAGGAATTATCGTTGTAATTCAAAGTACAACCTCCGAATTAGCAATCGATGAACTCCCTCATTTTCTTTTCTTTTTTATCTCACTAGGAACCATTATTGTGAACCAAAAATGTAAACTTTGGCCCATCAATGTGGTCCTTAATGTTTATTTCTTTGCACTTTTTCTAATGCAAGTACCTATTTCATTCTCTGTACAAAATCTCATCTCCTGGGGTTTGGACATGCCATGGGAACTTACCTCACCTGCCCCTGACCTCCTTTCCTCCGGGTCAAGGCATAATCTTATCTACCTTGGATCAGTTGAGCTCCAACCCTCGAAGTTTGTTTGCTCGGTTGATCTGTGCTGGTGGAATACTAAGCTTCAGCCCTCGAAGTCTGTTTACTGTTCTTCCCGAATTCGAGGTTGTAAAGGCCCTCAAAGTCCAATCCCAACCTTTCCTTCATTTTTCACGGAGGCATAAACTTATCTACCTCCAGGGGGGGCATAAACTTATCTATCTCCCCTATTTTTAGCAGGTGGCATAAACTTATCTACCTCCCTGTAATGTGGGTCTATATCGCCCGGGGGTGCTCTCCCCCCCCCTTTTTTTTTGAAGAAATCTATAGAACAATGAAAATGCAAAGGCACTTGGCTTTAAAGGAAAGAAAATTTTATTGAAACAAAACATCATAAATCCAAAAATAAAGCGCTTTACAAAATGATTTTACTGATAAAATTTGACCAAGTGCTCTACATTCCATATCCTATCAATTTCTTTTCCCTTTGGAGTCACCAACTTGTAGGTACCTGGGCGAACAACGGCCTTGATGATATAAGGTCCTTCATATTTCTTAGCCAGCTTCCCACCCTTAGTTGGTTGACTCTTCTCTCGCTTCCTCAGAACGTAATCCCCCACCTGGAATGCCCTTGGTTTTACCCTACTGTCAAAGTAAGATTTCACCTGGCGACGATAGTTCTCTGCCCGGATCTGTGCTTCATCCCTCCGTTCCTCTACGAAGTTTAGCTCTATGGCTTGGTTTTGTTCGTTCACTTCCGGGTCGTATTCTATCTCTCTCCTGGTAGGGATCACTGCCTCAGCGGGAGCCCGGGCTTCAAAACCATAAGCTAAGCCGAAAGGAGTGTCACCCGTAGCCCTCCTGGGAGTTGTTCTGTATGTCCACAGGATTCTGGGTAGTTCATCCACTCATTTGCTTCCCGCTGAAAGCAGCTTCTTTTTTATTCCACTTATGATTGTCCTGTTGACGTTCTCCACTTGTCCATTAGCCTGAGGGTAGGCGACAAACACTTTTGTATGCTGAATTCCCCAAGTTTTGAGGAAGTCTTGGAACTCTGCTTCCTCAAATTGGGTTCCATTGTCAGATATGATCTGCTTCGGGACTCCAAACCTACAAAGTATATTGGTTCCGACGAAGTCGATCATCTGCCTCCCAGTTATCCCAGCAAGTGGCTCAGCTTCCACCCACTTGGTGAAATAGTCTATGGCCACCATAATCCACCTTGCCTGCCCAGCCCCTTTCGGCAGGGCACCCACAATATCAATCCCCCATCTTGAGAAGGGAATCAGCTGATGGGCGTGTAGTTCGTGGCTGGCCTCCCGGGCATATTCTGGAATTGTTGGCAAGTTGGGCACTTGCACAAGTACTCTTCGCAATCCTTCCTCATCGTTGGCCAGAAATATCCCTGGATAATCGCCCTTCTGGATATAGAGTATGGACCCTGATGCGCAGCACATACTCCTTCGTGTATTTCTTCCATTAGTGCCTTCGCCTCCGCTGCCCTGAGGCAGCGGAGTAACACACCGTTGTAAGATCGCTTATAGAGAACTCCATCCTGCACCTTGTAGGTGGGTGCCCTCATTCGCAGCAAACGGGCTTCTTGGGAATCCTCCGGGGCTACACCGTCCTCAATGTATTTTGCCAACCTATCCAACCATTCCGGGGGATCAGCTGATACCCAAGACACTTCATCTCTGTTGAGACTCGGAGTTGCCAGCTCCTCGACAGTTGCTAATTTGCTTATGTACTCTGGTGATTCTGCGCTGAGCTTGGATAGAACATCAGCTTCCGCGTTTTGAGCCCGGGGTATGTGCTCAAGCCTAAACTCGAACCTTCCCAACATTTCCAATGATAAATCTCGGTACCTCTTCATCCTCTCTTCCTTTGCTTCAAACTCCCCAGTGATTTGTCCCACCACCAGTCGGGAGTCGCTGTATACTTGAACCCTGGACACTCCCAACTTGCCAAGAATCTTCAGTCCGTTGATCAAGACCTCGTATTCAGCTTCATTGTTGGATACGCGGAACTGAAATCTGATAGCGTAATATATCCGGAAATTTTCCGGAGTAATCAAAACAATACCTGCTCCACAGGATCGAGACCCCGAAGATCCATCGATGCTCATTACCCACCAGTCATCTTCTACCCGGGTTTCGGCCTGTGCTCTCGTCATTTCCCTAGCAGTACACTCGACTTGGAAGTCAGCAAGTGCCTGCCCTTTGATTGATGGGCGCGGCCTGAACTCCACACTGTACTGACTAATGAATACCGCCCACTTGGTCATTCGGGCGGATGCCGCCGGGCTCCGGGTAAGTGACGCCAAAGGCTCATTAGTGAGCACAACAATCCGGTGAGCCTGAAAGTACGGGGTTAATCTCTTCACCGTCCAGAAGACCACCAACATGGCCTTTTCTGGACGGGAATACCTTAACTCCGCATCTCTCAAGGTCTTGTTGACGTAGTAGACCGGATGTTGGGCCCCATTCTCTTCCCTCACAATCACAGTACTGATGGCACAATCTGCAATTGCCAAGTATAGAGTCAGGACATCCCCAAGTTCCGGCTTAGATAAAACCGGGGGACTCGCCAGATATCTCTTCAATCCTTCAAATGCTTCTTGACATTCCTGCGTCCATTCGAAGGTCGCCCTTTTCTTGATTACAGTAAAGAATGGGTGCGCCTTCTCTGCCAGCTTTGAAAGGAAACGATTCAAAGCCGCCAATCTCCCTATCAGTCGTTGAACTTCCTTTGCTGTCCTCGGGGGTTCCATCTCCATGATGGCCCTAACTTTTTCCGGGTTTGCCTCAATCCCTCTCTGGCTAACCATGTGCCCGAGGAATTTTCCACCCTGAACAGCAAAAGTACATTTCTTCGAACTCAATCTCAAATTTACCTTCATCGTGATTTCAAAGACCTCTTCAAGGTCTCGGGCCTCTTTGGACTTGACAATCATGTCATCGACATATGCTTCCATGGTTCGCCCCAGGACGGCTTTGAACACTTGAGAAACCATCCGGGTATATGTTGCCCCAGAATTTCTCAGTCCAAAGGCCATCACCAAGTAACAGTACAGCCCCTCCGGGGTCATGAAACTCATCTTTTCAGCATCAGCCGGATGCATCCGAATCTGATGGTAGCCGCTGAAGGCGTCCATGAAGCTCATTAACTCTGATCTGGCAGTCTCATCCACCATCTGGTCAATGTTGGGGAGAGGGAACGGATCCATAGGGCATGCCTTGTTCAAATCCGTGTAGTCGACGCACATCCTCCACGAAGGAGGCTTAGGCACCAGAACTACGTTTGCCAACCAATCCGGGAATTGCACCTCCCAGATGTGACCAATGCTCTGCAAGGTTGCTACCTCCTTCTTCACGAAATCTCTCCTTTCCTGCGACAAATGCCTTCGCTTCTGCTTCACCGGTTTAGCATCTCGCAGGACATTAAGGCGATGAACTGCAATCTTGTGATCTAGCCCTGGCATATCAGCTAGACTCCATGCAAAGACCTTCCTGAACCTTCTAAGGACTGAGATCACTCGTGATCTGAGTTCAGCCCCCAGGCCCTTGCCAATTCTGACTAACCTCCCCGGCGTGCCCGGCTCCAGTTCAACTTCCTCAATGTCGCCGGCAACTTCTACTCTGGGACGTCTCTCCTCGGCCCGTAAGAGCTGTGCAGTCACCTCTCCCACTTGGGTGTCGTACTTGATAGGCTATTTGGTTGCCTTCAAATACCACGCCCGGGACACTCTCTGGGATCCCCTGGCGATTCCAACTCCATGGGGGGTCGGGAATTTTATGCATAGGTGACGAGGTGAGATGACACATTCTAAATCCTCCAATCCGGGTCGGCCCAAAATGATGTTGGTATTGGAGATTATCCCCACTACGACGAACTCCATGTCCAACTTCCGGGTGGCCTTAGTATCCCCTATCTCGACCGGAAGGGTTATTACCCCCTCCGGCTCAATAGAGTCACCCGTGAACCCGGTCAACAGAGTGTTAATGGGTGATAATTCATCCCTTGTCAAACCAAGAGCCTTGTACGTATCCATATACATGATTTTAACAGAACTTTCCGTATCCACCAGAGTTTTGTGGATCAGTAAGTCCATTATATCAATTGTAATCACCAAGGCGTCCCTTTGACCATTGGCAAATCAGCATTGGAAAATATTATCGGCTCAGTTTTTAGCTTCTTACCTTCTGGGACCAGCACCTTATTGACCATCGCCGCGTTGGCCCACTTCTTCCGGCTTGTGGCTGAGTCTCCGCCAGTATTCCCTCCGATGATGAAGTTACACTCGTGGTGTCTCTTCTGGCGGTGCGGTGCGAGCTCTGAATCCTCCTCTTCATCTTCAAGCCCGATGTGGCGTTTTTCCCGGGCCTCAACCTGGGCCACCTCCTTATCTCTACGCTTCCCATTCTGAGCATTCCAGGGATTTCCCGCATCACCATCTTGTACGAACTTCTTCAGATGGCCCCGGCAGATTAGCCTCGCCATCTCATTCTTCAAAGTATAGCAATCCTCTGTGTTGTGATCGTTCTTGCGATTGTAAGCACACCATTTTCCAGTGTCCTCCACATTGCAGACCTTCTGAGAATAGGTTGGATAAGTCATGAGTCCCTGCTGTGCAGCGTGGGCCATGACCTCCGGCAACGTGAAGACTGGATTGGCGGATTTGTGCTTCTCCGAGGTCCCAGGGCTTGTGCCCTTTGGGCCATCCGGGAAACCCTGCTTCTTGTTCTTGAACGGCTTCTTATTTCCAGCCTTCTCTTCTTCTTTAGTAGTCTTCTCTTTCTTCTCCTCCTTTCTCTCCTCTAGGGTCACGTACCTCCCGGCCCGGACCATTGCTTCTTCGAAGGTATCCGGGGGATGAGTTGTAAGATCGGTATGAAGGAGACCATCTACCTCCCTGGACTCTTTTCTCCACCGGATAAGGAAATTCTTCAAGGATTCTCCGTGCTTCTGCCGCACCGAAACCAGATGAGTGAAATGCTTCTTGGGACGGCAGTTCCCCGCAAAATGCTCTAAGAACCGCAATCCCAATTCATCCCATGTCCGGATCGACCCGGCAGGATTGTGGTTGACCCAATCCGCAACCTTGCTATCAAGTGTCTGCACGAAGCACCGGAACATCAGTGCGTCGCTGGCATCAACGGCAATCATCACCTGGACGTAGCTGTTTATGTGTTCCTGGGGATCCGACTCCCCATCATAACGCTTAACGAACGGCATCTTCAATCCCTGCGGATATGGTTCCGCAAAGATCTCCGGGGCTAAGGGAGTATTCGTCCAGGTAGTGAATACTCGTCCCCTGTTTATCTTCCTCTGCATCTCCTGGATCTGTTGCCTCAGATCCTGGAATTCGCCCGCTTCCGGTACCGGCGGCCCCAGACGCTGTGGTGAGACGCTGTGGTGCTGGGACCTGACTTGGCTCTGAACTTCGTCCTCGTCCAGAACCACCAATGACCGTACCGGCGCTTGGCTCCCACCGCGGCCAATTCGCTGCCAGGGTTCGCGGTTAGAAGATGCCACCTGGCTTGGGGTCGTATCCAACCCTGGGGTGCTTTGTCCGGATTCTTCCCCAGCCTCTCACTAACATGAGCTTTCTGGCGAGATATCCTTTCAAAGACAGTTCCCCGCGGGTTTTCGTTTCCATTGCCAATGACTTGGCTTGCGGCCCTGGCTTAGTCTCCATTCACCTTACTATTCCGGGCCAACTCCTCCGCCCGACGTCTAGCGGCGGCCTGTCTCTCCCTCTCGACCTCCTCCGAATCATGAAGCTCCTGGAGGATGGGAGAACTCGCAGTACTGGCGGGGTTGCCCGGCAGGGACATCCCGGGTACCAGATGGACCAGGGAGAGCCTTATCCAACCGTTCCATAATGTTGGCCATCATGTTAGCCACATTATTCAACGCCGTTTCCAACCCATTGACAGGAACGATCATACCCTGTTCAGGGTTGTCACTCCTCACCGTCGACTGGGCGGAAGCAGCGGTGTTACGTCTCGTCCTTCGTCCGACCATAATCTCACAGCTTTATCTCACAGTTTTCTCTCAATGAAAGCACCAATGATGGGATTAACCCGATCAGATGGCGGACCAAGAACGTTATATGGATCAGAAAGATATAATCACTCAATAATATTCTTTGATTAAGTGTAGAATTACTTGATGTCCCTTACAATGGTGGGTTCTTTCCCCTTTTATAGTACTTCTAATATTGTAATTAAAATTATACAAAATGGGAGGGATTATGGAGATCATGGGGTTGTGTTTCTCTCTTTTCCGGTCTCGTTCTCTTCCCATCTCGTCCACAATCTGGTGGTGTGGGCCACGTGTCATGTTCCTCCTTTGGACTAGGTCACCATGATTTAGCCTATGATTGGGCCGTCCTTTTCCCATTCGCCATGCGTGTAGTAGCGGGCTCGGCCCGTTACCCCCACCTGGCCTTATCCATCTCGCGCTATTATGGGCCTTTATTGGGCCTGGAGTCGGGTCCATCAAACCCGATATCCATCAAAATGCTATATCCAAGAGACCCCCCACTCAAGCAATACAAAAAGCGCAGAGCAACAGTAAGCAAAAAGACTCTATGCATAGAAACACACAATGGCAAGCAAAGGCTACCTGAAACGACTATCCAACTATGTTGGTCCAAGACTTCCAGACGCATCTATCTATAGCCATATCCTTGGTAAGGGCAAGAAGTCCTAGATTACTATATCCTGCCTAATCACCTCCTTGACCTCTTCGAACACTTCCTAGATCTACCGCTTCCCCCACCCCACCCACTACTATAAGCCCCTCGCATCTCCGCACTAGAGCCTCAACGCTACGCCGCATCATGTGAACAAACCGTCTCAAATAATATTATTATTGAAAAATGGCATATTGTGTCATATTGCGCTGCCAAAATAACCTTAGATATTCCACAAATTGCATATGTCAGCCTATTATATTTCTTCTACACCTCGGCCTCCATTTGACAACGCTACATACACAGAGGACGCCAATGTCCAAGTCATTAAAAGAGACAAGCATGATCATCTATTTGAAGTCAAAATCTGGATGGATGTTTCTTCCTTGTGCAACCATGGAAGCATACTACATCCAGACATAGGGAGGACGTATGCCATGGTTCTCTTCTTTCCATGTCGGTGGTGAAGTGGTTCAGTGTAAGCAAAAAAACATCATGCCAAGTAAGGAAGCTACCTTATGAATGATGCTAACCTTACTAACCTATTATTGGCCTTGATTTCAATACTTTGAAAAAATACAATGGTCTATTTACATGGATAAACCTTTTTAGTTTTGACGTCTACGGGTGTTAGAATATACTAACAAGTAACATTTTTGCAAGAGGTCCTTGACCCTGGTTTGCAGAAAAAAATACTAAGAAAAGTACCATATGAGATATGATGCACCAGAAATAAGACAGATTTATGTACAAATTTCACATTAACCATCTATTACTGTTCGTCGACTTTCCTTGCTCAGTTCCATATCATCCTTTCTCAACAAATGATTCAAAGCAAATTTACACATTGTTTCAAAAGCATCAAAATTACCCACTTTCTTTTCATAGCTAGGATAAGCAGATTCCGCACTTTGAATTTTGGATTATGGCACATTCTTAGTTCATCCTAGTTATAGAAATATAGACTGAATTTGATGATACCTGAAGGGAGGAGCCAATTTCATCACGACTCAACCTTAGGACCTGAAAATTTCAAAATTCAAGCTGGAATCAAAATCAATCGTGCGAGAGAATCTCGAATCTAAGTGAGAGAGAGAGAGAGAGAGAGAGAGAGAGAACCATGGAGGGCAGGGGGGCGTTGGTCCTTGCCCCAGCCGACGCCACGGGTGGCGTCGAGGTACTGGTGGACGAGGTGGCGGCACTTCTGGAGGTGGTTGACGCCCTCGATCCGGTAGCACCAGCGCACCTTCTCGCGGAGGATCTTGGCCTTCTCGATGTCGACCCACTTCTCCCGCACCAGATGCTCCCTCATCTCCAGCATCGCAACCGGGTCCTTATACGGGTTCTCCGGGTCGAAGTCGTCCGGAGCTCCCTCATCGAACACCACCCCATTTTTCCTTCCCATTCTCTCTCTGGGGGTGTAGAATTTACAGCAATGGAAGTGTGTGATGTGGCCTAGAATGGAAGGGAAATGGTCACTCAAAAAGGAAATTGGATTTTAATGGCAAATGGGTGGTAATGAGGATAGGATGCACCTGGTATTTATAAAGTTAAATAAGAGTTAAAATATATTTACATTATCTTCACATTATAAAAGTGCGAACTCCTATTTCGAAAATAAAAATATAAAAGTCCTATTTTAGTATTTTTTTCTATGTTTTAGCCTTATTCAGGGTAATTTTTATATTTATAGAGATTCTTAGAGCATGTTCTTTAGGACTTAAACTCTTGGCTTCCAATTTTTTTCCAGTATTTTCAAGTTCCTTCCAACTATCCTCATTTTTTTCAAACTCTTTCTAATCATCAACCAATTACTCTAAAACAATATATTTTTAATGTGCTTATTATTATTACAACTATCATGTTCATAACTATGACTTATAAATTATTTTTTTCATCTCATTATTTTAACTATTCACACCCATTATTATTATTTTTTAAATTTTAAATATGAATAAGACAATTTTTTTGTATATATTAATATACACGATAAAATAAGAAAATATCAATATTTTAGACTATATTAAAAAATTATGGATAAAATAGTTACATAGAATATTTTATTAATCTAACTTTATATAAGACCCCCCACCTTTTCCTTTATCACTCAATTATTTCTCATTTTTATTTATTTCAAAATTTAATTTTGTTTTTTATTTTTCTTATTTTTATAAAAAAATTGAAAATCAAAATAGTTTAGAGAAAAAGACTAAAACAAGAAGAAAACATAAAAAATGCACAAAAATAAAAAATCTATCTTTATTCCAAAAATAGGAGTTACAATGAAAATAAAATGACAATCAAGAAACCAAAAATAAGTTTGATTACATTATGTGACATGTCTGATATTTAAAACAAAATGTTATAATATATAAAGTATAATCATAAATTAGTAATTTTATAATAAATACTGCTTAAATAAATTGAGGTACAATGTAATAACAACAACTTTTTAAAATTTAACATTTTGATATTTATGCTAACCTTATATTATAATCTTTTTTGTTGCAAAAGTAGTTTTTTATGTATGAAAAATAACAATTTTTTTATCTTAAAAGTATTCATTAAGATAACGTGATGATGGTGATGATGTTGATGATGATGATAATAATAATAATAATTTATAACAACAAGAATTAGAATTAGAATAATATAAAAATAGACTAAAATAAATTTTTTTAAAGTTTTTTTAGGTTTCCCAAATCTTTTGAAGTTTTTCCAGTTTCTTTCAATTCATCCAGTTTCTTCTAGTTTTTCGAGTTTCCTCTAGTTCCTTCCAGTTTCTTCCAACGTCCATCTCTTTTTTTCAGTCCTAAAGAACAAGCTCTTAGTATAGTTTCCTTCCAACGTAGTTATCAAAAATTGAACTCAAGTCTACTCCCTGACCTCTTTTTTTAATGATTAGACAAGGTATCTGGTTCTAAAATAAAAGGCATGGAGTATAGATTATTTTACCCTAATGTTCTTTTGATCTTGGAAATCAATCAAACCATCAATTTTAGCAATAGAGCACTGTAGATGGCTCGATCATAATATAATTTTGGGTTCATGGGTCAAAAGAATCTTGCGCTTTATTTTATTACTAAGCCTGATGTGTTTTGAAATTTTCAAGTTGAACTTTGAGAGAATGCCAGCTTTCATACTTCTTCATCTAATTATTCTTAGCTTCAAATTCTCCTGAAATGTGACTGCCATTTCACCTTTAGTTTTCATGTTTGTGCAAGTCAGGGGATGCAAAACAATGCCTAACACTTCACCTCATTGTTTTATACCCGAAGTTGAATTCGACAAAGTAATAGGTGCAAGAATATTTCAGGATGATGATCATCACTCCTCTTTGGAGGTATCAATTACTTGGCCAACGATAGGCTCCTTTTAGGTTTGCACTCAACGACGAATTGAAAATCAACCAAGACTTATCCCTTGATGAAAGACACTACCTTAAATTCAATCTAAAAAGCTCACAAGGGCAATGCAGACTTGTGTTGAAATTTTTTATTTAATAACGTGAGAATTTTGGACATAATTATCTGTGCAGAAAATTGCTCTCGGGTACCCTCTATTTTGTAATAAGAACTGGCAGGTCCCATCACTTTCTAAAATATACCTCACGGTCCCTTAAAATATCCCATAATTGATTTAGGGGAGACCTTGCGTCAAAACAACCGTGAAAGCCAAGGAATTGTCTCATTTACCTCTGCTTTTCCCAATAAAGATAGAATCCTTATCTTCTTACCTTATTCTTCCCCAAAATAACAAAACTTTCTCTTTTCACTTTGGCCTTCTTTATTCTTCCCCAAAATAAAGAAACTTTCTCTTTTCTCTTTGACCTTCTCTTCTTCTCGTCAATTTCTCTGGTCCATGTAAGGTCTTCAATTGTCTTCCATTAGCATTTCTAATGGTACGTTTTCAGTTTATACCATTCATGTTCTCCATCTATTTATCGTTTGATTATACCAAAAAACCTCATATATTTTAGCATATGTGTGTTCAATTTTACCCAAGAGGTGTTTGATTGTTTAATGTTCTCTTTTGTTATGATTATTGGGTGTATAATTTTCAAAAAATTGCTCCCGGTTTTTTATAAATTCCGCTCTTGATTTTTTTACTTTAGGATCCTACGGGTTTTAGAGTATATGTGAGTCTTCCTAGATTTATAGACTTTAGATATCATAATCCATGCAAAGAAATTCAAAGGAAGCCACTAGTTTTTTTTATCTAGATTGGATTTAGATGGTTGCTGAATGGAGGGATTCTTCTACTTACATTCCCTTATTTTTAATTGATTCGGAAGAGCCTAGTGCACTTCAAAAAAAATGGCAGAGGGTCTCGATCCCAATACCCAAAATTCTAAGGAGACCTCTATGAGTGAAGTTGAGCAATGGATTGATAATTTGCTTGTAACTCTAACAGAATGTTATAAGATTCCTCAAAGTCAACCTGGTACCAAGTTAATTGTGAGAAGAAAAAACAAGAGTATGACAAATTAAGTGTAGCCCCATATGTCCATGGATCTAACATCAATGCACAACCCGATAGCCACATTTTAAAGGAGGTTGAGAATCATAAGACACCTAATAAGAAAAAGAAGGTTGAGGGGGGAGGAAGAAAACAATTTGAGAGGACTCAATGTGAATCTGTTGTGCAAGGATTTTAAAGGCTCCCACCAATGTTCGTTAGGCTCTAAAAATCTCTGCTTTGAAGGATGCTATGGACAAAGAGTTTTGTGCGTTATAGCAAAACTGTACTTGGGATCTGGTCCCACGTTCAACGCATTCTGTGATTTAATGCAAACGGCTTTTTCATATTAAATGGAAACCGGATGGTTATCTAGATCGCTACAAGGCTAGATTGGTAGCGAAGGATTTTCTGTAGCAATCGGGTCGTGACTACTTTGGGACTTTTAGTCCGGTGACAAAACATGTCACCATTCGTGTCAATCTTACTGTTGCTCTATCTCGCATATGGCCTCTACCTCAGTTGGACATCAATAATGCCTTTTTTAATGGCACCTTGCATGGGGATATTTATATGGAGCAACCCCTCTAGCTATCGTGGTTCTACTCAAGCGGATTATGTTTGTAAGTTGCGCAAAGCGCTCTATGGTCTGAAGCAAGCTCCTCATGCGTGGTATCTTGAACTCACAGGATTTCTCTTACTTCTTTGTTTTTGCAAGTCAGCTGTTGATGCTTCTCTTTTTATTTATCATCGGGGATTTTATGGTGTATGTGGATGATATTATTCTCACAGGGAACAACTCAACCATTATTGATGCTTTTGTGCTCCAGCTCTCTCGACGGTTTGCGCTCAAAGACATTGGTCCTCTCCACCATTTTTGGGGGTTGAGGTTATTCCTGTTTCCGGGGGCATGTTTCTTTCTCAGCGTCAATACATATTGGTCTTTTTAACTCAACACCATATTCTTGCCACAAAGTCAGTCAGTACTCCAATGAGTGCTTTGGCCTTTCTTCATTTGGCTGATGGCACGACCTCGGCAGATGCTACTTTGTATCGGCAAGTGATTGGGTCACTTCAATAACTTGCCATTACTCGTCCGGATCTTGCATTCTCAGTGAATAAGTTGTCCCAATTTATGCATGCTCCTACGGTCACTCATTGCCAGGCTGCAAAACGTATTCTTCGTTATTTACAGGGTACGCTCAATCATGGTTTGTACCTTCATGTTGATGTTTTTTTCTCGCTCACTATTTTTCACTCTGATTGGGGTGGTGTTTATGATGGTGTCTGTTCAACCACTGCTTATGTATTCTACCTCGGTCCCAATGCAATTTCTTGGAAATCCATTTGTTAAAAGCCTGTTTCTTGCTCTTCTACTGAAGCTGAGTATCGAGCTCTTGCACATGCTACTATTGAGACTCTATGGACACGTAATTTACTTCATGACCTTGGTATCCCGATTCGTAAGTCACCAAACTTATACTGTGACAATCTTGGTGCGACGTATATTTCCAAGAATCCAGTATTTCACTTCCACATATCAATGAAGCATCTTGCGTTTGACTATTTTTCTTGTTCGGGAGCTTGTTGCCTCTAGTTCTCTACGTGTTCATCACATTGCTTCGGGTGATCAGACTGCTGATTTGCTTACGAAGCCTCTTCCTACGTCTAGCTTTCACCGATTACGTTTCAAGCTTGGCATTTCTGACGGCACCTCCATCTTGCGGGGGCATATTAAGCATCATAATTTCACCACATTATTATATTAATCTGTTCCGTGTATATCTAGTAGAGTTGTACATTTCCCAACTACCTTTAGATAAAGATGCCATATATGATAAAGTGTGTTAGTTGTTACCTATTCCTTTGGCATTATTGGTCGATCACAAGTTGTGATACATGCCTAGTGTGTGTGCATGTATTTGCATCATAGTGATTGAGAATGATATGCAATTTTATATCCTTTACATACTATGACTTAAGTTAGTACTTTAGCAATAATGAAATTCTAATAAACAAAAATAAACATTGTAAAAAATCTCATGAACAAAAACAATAAAAGATCGTATCCATTTACCAAAATGAAAGGAAAATAGAAAAAAATTTATTACAAAAAGTAAAAATACAGTAAAAAAAATAATATTTCCTATGTAGAATAAAAATTATGAATAAATTTTCTATAAGACGGGTGGAGAATATATTTTATTTAAAGTTTATTTAAAAAATAAAAAACATTAGTGTGACAATGTTTAGTAAATGTAACACATTAGAAGTTAATTGTAGAAAATTTTTATGCAAATGAATACTTTAAATTCATGCATTTGAATTCTAAAATTTGAAATATTGAATTTCAAATGATAAGGGGAATGACATGGATTTCAAATTAAGTTTTGTTATGAATAAGAGAAATTTGACTCAAATTAAATCCAAAATTTTTTAGTTTTCTAAACATAGAATTTGAGTCAAATCTGGATTTGAAATCAAAATGTCTTTTTAACTTATAAGCTGCTTAAAGTCAAATATTCTTTCGTGGAAGTAAAATACTTGAATGATATATAAGTCATTTATAAATATTAATAAATGGTGAGAATCTTTTTTGTAAATAACCTAATCAAAATGTAGTAATGAAATAACTAACTTAAAAATAAGTAATTAAAAAGTGCATATTTTTTAACTTATAAGAGCATCTCCAAAGGGGCTTGGTATATGTGGCTTGCTATTGCTTTTTTTTAGCTAATGAATAGTGGTATAACAAGTCACTTTTTGCTCCCTTCTCCAACCATGACTTGTTATATTACGTATTACGCTCCCTCCTTCCAATAATGTTTTACTCATTTTTGATCAACGTGCAAAACTCTATGATTTTAAACTGATTTTATTTATAAATTGTTAAATAAAATACAAAATAAAAAATTATATTTAAAAAACTACATCAAAAAATTTATAAAACAAGAGATGATAAAAATTTATTTTATCAAATAATCAATGAAAATACACAAACAAATAAGAGTTATCGAGAGGCCGTAATAGTAAATGGGTAATTCTTTTTTGGACGGAGGGAGTAACTAACAAATATATTTTGTTCCAATAACCATTATAATACACCAAATACAATAATTCTTGAATTGTATTTATTCCTGTAAACGTAAAAAAAGTAATAACTATGGAGTATGTGTCAAAGAACCGATTCAACCAAAAGTTCAAACTTGTGGTTATGTCTAGAAAAAGTTATTTATATTCTAATAGTATGTAATTAAAAAATATAAAATAAAATATTTCTATTTAAAATAAAATAAACCAAAGAACTCTTCTTACGGTAAAAATCACATTTACATTGAAAAAACAAAAAAATGTTATACGGAGTATTTAATTTGTGCAGTATATATCATTGTAAAAGAAATTTACCTTAATTTTTGTTTAGGTATATTCTAGCATGCTTGTTATAAATAGCAAGGTGTTTTCATTTTTTAGCAAACTAGTCAAATTTTGAATAACCCTTTGGAGCACAAAATTTTGTATATGCTTGTCAAATTATAACATATAGCAAGTCATTTTGCTATGGTTGGAGATGCTCTAAGCAACTTATAAGTTAGTTAATAAACACACACAAACATATCATCTCACTGCAGTTAAAAATAGTTTTGACTTTTGACCACATAAAACACCCACATAAAACACTCCTCCGCCTCGCAAAACTTGGTTTCTTTGGCTCCCGATCGACGTCGCCGCCATCGTGCTCTCTGGCGCCTTCATCACCGGAATCGTGCTCTCTGGCGCCTTCATCACCGGAGAACGGCGTCATGCTTCAGGTATCGTCTTCCCTCCTCCGATTCCCTTCTAATCTGTATACTCCGCTTCTCTTAGCCTCTCTCTCGTTCCTTCTCCTTGTCTAAGTCTCCCCCTTTCCTCTTCCAATTTCTTGTATAAAATGGTGTTTTCTATCCTTGTATGAATTTGTAACAGTGTCATAAGTTGTTTAATTTTTTTAGAGACTATTGAGATTTCCTCTTGAGCTTTTCAATGCTATTTCGTGGGCTGTTTTGGCTATTTTTATTTCTAGGGTATTTGGTTATTGTGTGATTAATTGAATTAAGTGTGGGTTATTTGTAATTGGCATGCAGTTCAGCTTCAATTAACAATAATTCTGAACTTGATGGTGATGGAAAGTTACCATTGTGGAAATACTTCAAAGTATTAGGATAATTGATATATGTTGTGAATATTTCGAACGTAAATACATGTATCTTACAATGAAATGAATAATACTCCCCAAATAAAATATGTATGAACAAATTTGCCGCACCCGCACCCTATCTTTTTTTGAAAATTTATGCACCCGCACACCGGCCGTGCACCCGCACCCACACCTGTGCTTCATAGGTTTTGATGATGTAAATTACTTGACCGGTCAAACTATACTAGACCGGGTTTAGAATAGTTGGCTTGATTCAGTAAAGTAAAGAAGGTAAAAACACTCAGAATGACCGGTAGGACTTTAGGTGGAACACCTGTAGCCCGAATTGTATTAAAACAGAGAATGCACGGTCACTTTTACAAGGGAGTTTAGAGAGAGTGAATTCGGATCCCCTTCTTTGAGGGTTACAACAGGTATATATACTAGGCTTGGGGGGACAGGACCACGTGCGCCCACGTGGGGGCACGCTGCTGATGTGGTGCGAGGTGACTCGTTTTGTCCTTGAGCTGCCCTGTCGCCTTGTGAGGGGAATCACTCCCCTTGTCGCGTTCTGGTTTGGAAATGTTCCTTCAGCATCTCTGCAATGCCAACCACTCCAGTCCAAGTCCTTTTTTGGACTCTCCCTGCCGACACTTTCCAATCTCCAAAAGCTGTACCGGTTGGTTCTCGAGGGTTGGTTTGGCCAACTTCGAATGATGAATTCAGGTAATGATGGTGTTTGACCGGTATACTTATCCAAAGTATACCGGTCACATTTTTGGCCAACCAGCTATCCCTTCGCAGACGATCTAGATCTCTCTTCCAGGCTTTCCCTCTTTGACCGGTCAACTATCCGGTTCTGACCTTTGACCGGTCATGGGTGAAATACACCCATCAGGTTTAATTAGAGAACAAGGGTTAGAAAAGAAGCATTTTCCCCCTTGATTTAACACAACCAAATTGGTAATTTGCACTCACAGAGTACATTGATTGCTAAGGGATGGATATGTAGGTGCCAAACAGGCTTATTATTGGTATTTACTAGCTAGACTTCATCAAATAATTACTCCGTATGTTATGTAGGCTCGTTGGTTGGTCTATACTTTGATTTTGAATTTTTGGTTAATGCTTTTATATTTTATAATGCTCCCTTTTAGATTAAATATTTTGGCGAATATCAAATGATGGCACTAAAAAACAAGGTATACATTTCAAATTTTCACTTGTATCTTAGCCCTTAGGGTTGTAGAATTTTAATCTGCAATGTTTGAAGCATTTGTAGATTTTGAAACTCACTTGTAATTTTTTAATTTTCTTGTTGGTCATTTTATTCAGTTATATATCCAATAATTTAAGATATATCATGTTATTTTTTTTGGTCTTCATTTGAATTATTTGCTCTAGCCCATGACATTTTCATTTCCAAGATTCGTAATAATAAAATGTGGTCTCAGAGCTAGTGCTCAAGTTGACAATTTAATTATATTTTAAAGAACATGCTTGTGTGGTGGACATGTTATGTGAGGTTTTGTGTTAATCATTAGTATTTCATTTTCTATAAAAGAAAATAAATTAAAATAATTGTTATTACAATGTAGCTTCTATAAGTGATTTACCATTGTAGTTGCCTGTGTGGGTTGAGACACTATATCTATTTGCTATCGAGTTGTCCTCCCTCATTACTTGCATTGCTTCTGTTGCCTACGTTCTAGACAGGCACGTCTTTTAATTCTCAAGTGTTAAGTTTTTTTTCTCATTCTATCATTTGAATGATGGGGCAAACTTATTTGGCCTGGCACGATAGACTCTTCAATATAATAGGAAGAAAGCTATCTATAACTTCTTCTTTTTCCAACATCTCTACTTAAACAGTTTTAAATTTGTTAAAATGAATGACGTAAATCAAGCTTTGGGCTTAATTGAATTGAAAATCAGCATTCGTATAATGCAACTATGACTTCTTATATGAAATTTTCATTTTATTTAAAGGGGGCATGCCCAACAACCTCAATAGGTTTTGTTGGGAAATGAGAACAATAAAGCATTTATGCTCTTCATATTTGATGGTGATTTTCATCCCATCGATAAATATACTAAACCATGTATTTTTGTCATCATGTTCTTTCAAAAAAATTATTATTTCTACGAGGGTTAGTATTCTTATCTTGTTGTAGCTTGTAATCATGTGTATTACCTGCCTTTTTGTTTCTATGTAGTTAGTAGCTGAAAATGTGTCATAAAGGTTAAATGTAAAAAAAAAAAGCCCAAGACTATAAATATTATAAGGGAAAATTCATTTTCAAACGCACGAGTTATTCAATCTCAAACAACTCTGTCTATAAATCAGTATTTTTGGGTAAGGTAGCCATTGAGATCATTATTGGGAGTGGTTTGACCCTTAACACTTACCACTATATTTACATATATGTAAGATTTTTGGGTTAAAAATTTGTTAAACTTAAATTGGGATGAAGGGTGGTATTTACATTTTGTAATTTTCGATGAACTGGGCCAGACCCGGAGACGTAGGCTACGAGGCTGATGGTCTTCTTCTTCTTCCTTGCAGCATTAGGGCATCACATTTGGGAAAGCTGCTGTCTTCCTTCATCGACGACTCAACGTGATGAGGACAATATCAGGTGGAGTACTTTCAATGGCGCCGGTTTCACTCTCCGATGCCGCCGCAATCATCGCGGACTTCGCCGCCTCGGATACCGGAGCTTCCGATGCAGTCTCGGTGTACATCTCACGCGCCGCCGACGCGTTCAATCACCTGGTTCAGTTTCACAACCGTTGCTCGCAAGGCCATGTACTCCAGCTGAAAAGCTTGAGGAATGCAGACATTGTTAAGAAGGAAGAAGGAGATGAAGAAGAGCCCCAGAAGATTCCAGAAGGGAATCACAAGAATGGAAAACACAAGAAGAAGCGAGATTCAGATTCCAGAAACAGAAATCTGATTAAAACTGAGATGAACTCTGTTAAGGTTGAGCAGCGCGGTGAAGAGATGAAGAATCACAGTGCAGAGAAGGTTAAAATCAAAGAAGTTTCATGTGCTGGTAAATACCATGAAAATAACACTGAGAAGAAGGTGAAACCTGAAAGGTCCCCAGCCAATAGTGTGAAGAAGGAAAATAAACAGAAGAGTTTTTCTGAGGCTTTGGTGGCTGAGACGAAGAAGAATCATAAGAAGTCTGGTGAAGGCAATGGAGGCTCAGAAGGGGACACTTTTTCTGTTGAGACGAAGAAGAGGAAAGGTGAAGAAGTTGAAGGGGATCTACACAGCAGTAAGAGGAGGAAGAGTAAAAAAGGATAGAGTGGGAGGAAAACAGTTTGGATAAATGGGCGTTTCCCGTTCCCAAACCCAACCCATTTCGGGCTGAAGGTTTGGGTTATCTATTACAAGAAAAGGTTAGACTTTTAGAATTGCAAGTTTTGTTTCTTGTAAGCTTCTGAGTGAATGGTTATTATTATTATAGCTCACATTATTCTTATAGTGATCTAATTGAAATTCTTGCATTTCTTGGATGTTGGAATTTGAGTGGTTTCCTTTGAATGATTGTTGCCCCATTTTGGGAACAATTTGCAGAAAACATTGAAGTATTCTAAAGCTAGTGGCCCTCACTTCTCAAGTAGATGATGATATTTAACATGGGAAAGTTGAAAGCCTTGTTAAGGAGGAGTTACAAGTAGTAGTTTGCTCGTTGTAAAAGAGAATTAAAAGATCTTGGTATGGTATAGGTTCTTTAAAAACGCGGAACCGTGACGGACCGTGCCTACCCCTAAGAAAACACTCGAAGGAACTTCAAACATCTATTTAGTGTATTTTTTATATTATTCTTACTGTTATTATTATTACTACTATTATTATAGGCAAAGAAAGTGACAAAGGGTGTAGTATGATTATTACTCCGTATTTTTCAATTTAAAATGTTAATGTTTTTCCCTTGGTCAATTTACATTTAAAAAATATGTATAATTTTTATAACATTGTTTAATATCATGCAAATTAATAATGACCAATTTTCCCAATAAAATTGCATTATTTATATTCAAAAATAGAAGAAAAAATAATAATGAATGTGAAAACAAAAAATTAATATGGGAAAAAAATGCTAAACGAATTAAGGTATTGCCAAAAAAGGCCTGAAGTTTTTTCTCGAATAGGTTTCCACGTTAAAACTCTCGTGTTTGTATTTTGGTGTATTTTGTTAGACTAGTTTATTGTTCTTGCCCGACTAAAAATGATATACCAGTCGAGATAATTTACATAATCTGGTAAGACCCGAGTTGCAGTTGTGCAGTTTATAGTAAGCCGGTGGGCGTTGTGCAGTTGGTAAGACCCGAGTTCGAATCTTGGCAACTGCTCTGGGAGGTAACTATGCTAAGAATAGGGCCTCTGCAAGTATCAGATGCAGGTTCCACTCTTTGCCACCAATCTGCGATTAGAGACTAATTTACCTCCTTTTAGTGACCGTCTGACTAGGTCTGAGAGGGCCCTTGCTCATCCTTTTTTCCCAAACGAAAAGGACAATGAAAAGAGGTAAGAGAACTTTAAAAAGGTATGGTCCGGGACGTGGAGTATTGAATACTCCTTCACTAATAATTCTAGTGGATCCCTCAAAAATGGAGAAATATGTAAGTGGGTCTTGATTGAAGGCCTAGCAACTACACTTCACAAGACTTCATTAAACCTTTTATATAAGACACTCAAAAGGTGTCCCCACATGACGTGACGATACTTGCATTAGTTAGCCGGGCTAACATCGATCTTCGACAGAGCTGCAGCAGCTAGCGTACTTAATTCCTTTAAGTAACATCGATCTCTTCGATATACTAATTTCACTACGCGTCGCTTACTTAATTCGTATTAACATCGGTCTCAGTGTTATAACAACGTTTGAGGCATCGTTGCTTTGTTGTACATCTCGTATAACTTTTTGAAGCATTGTTGCTTCATGGAACTAACATCGCTCTCGTTACGATAGTTATCCACACGTATTGTATTCGGCCTAACACCGAGCGTCTCAGTAAAGATAATTTTTATATTTGAGCACGACGCCGGTCAAAAAAATGTTGTATGTATTATTTTTGCAGGGAAAAACATTTGATTTAAAATAATGTTGATGAAGAACTTAGAGGACTAGCAATATCAACCGATCAAGAATGCTCATATGAAGACTGAGGATAGCACTCGGAAGACTTATTTACTTTGTTAAGTTGACGATTCTCACAACTTAAAAAAGTAGAGAACTTCTTGATCAGAAATAATACGTGGCTCGACCCACATTTCCCAATTATTTATGAAGAACAATTAAACCGGTCTATTTAGTAAAATGGAGAAATAAAAGAATATTTCTTCAAAAGATGCTCAAGTTTTGCCTATTAAAGGAGAACAATCCTCACAAGTGAGTAGAGGCCATTTTTCTCCCTTACTGTAATACCCTGTATTAAGATATGGGAATATGAAGAGCTCAAAAGGATTGATAGTGCTACTCATACCAATAAGGTGCATCTCCTTTTCGAGAGCTAATCGCCTAGAAACTACTCCAAAGCTATGCGTGCTTGACCTGGAGCAATTTTAGGATAGGTGACCCCTTGGGAAGTTACTTGGGCGCGCACGAGTGATGACAAAGTACGCGGGAAAGACTTGTGTTGGTTTGCGGGGCCAGTCTACAATCCTATGAGCAGACACTTACGGCCAGGGTGGGGCCGGGGTGTTACAAGTGGTATCAGAGCAACCCTGCGACCGTGACAGGCCAAAAGAGCTTAGTTCACCTAACGGGGAAGATCTAGGGATTTGAAAAAAGAAAGGATGCAACGAGGACGTTGCATTCTTAAGTGGGGGTGAATGTAATACCCTGTATTAAGATAGCGGAATGTGAGGTGTAACGCCCTGAAACCCGACCTATCAGAATTAATTAATTAAAATAGTTAATTAATTACTGAGACGGACTCGTTGGAAATTATAAATATTCTTTGTTTAGCAATAAGGCTTATACCTTGTGTAAGGTTCGATGGATCGAATCCAACGATGAAATAAGATTTGAATTTGGAGCCTGTGGGCCCGAAAAGTGTGTTTTGGGCTAGGTACGTTAAGTTAATACGGAGCCCAAAACCCCAAAAGTATAGATATAGGCTTTACACGCCTAAACCCTCACGCCTCCATACTATTATTTACGTAACTCCCTCCCCTCTCTCGTGTCTCTCTCGCCGACGAAACAGAGCAGGAGGAACGAAGGACAGCAGCGGCACAAGAATAAAAAGAAGAAGAAGAAGAAGAAAAGGAAGAAGGAAAGAGGAAGAGTTCGACGTCGTCGTACCCCGTTCGTTGGTATTATCTCGTAGTTAGTATCGTCAAATTCGAGGTGAGTACGTGGACATCTATCGTATGGTTGTAGTCATAAGTTTGAATCATACGTTTGTAGAATTGTTACGGTTGATCTATTTGGAATATATATGAAGTATGCCTTATTTATGTCGTTTATGATTCGAGAAGCATGATATGACTTAGGATGGTTTAAGAGCTTGTTAGATAATGTTTGATTATTGATTTAGAACATGTTGAAGCCATGTTTTTCTGAAATTGATGTTGTTTGTGTTGGAACACACTTTGCACATTTAACCAAAGTCGTGTTCATTTCTGACAGGTTTTGATAATTGCCAAACCGCCGTGGATATGAAGAGTTTCGTTGAATAACTCAAGGCGTGAAGAATAGCATGGAACAAGACCTAAAAGACTCAAGGACAAGATCAAGAATTGAAGACTTAGTCGAGTCGGTCTTTTGTGATCAAAACCGACAATCAATTCAAGTCTCAGTTCTCAAAGAGTCAAAATAATTTTACAAAATCATAAAATATTTTTGTGCATCAAAATAAACATTTTTGATAAATTTTTTTTGTTAAAATCCCTGGTCCTTGCTCAGAACCAATATCACCTAAGTCGGCGTACGGTGCTCGGCGTTCGGTTTTTTGGCGCCCGAACCAACTCGGTGGTTTTCTATGTTTTTAAACCTTGTTTTGATCTCTGAGCATATTTAAAATGTTCCCAAATAATTATTTCATAAAAACCACTTTTGTATCTTGGTCAATCGGTCTAACACGTGAAAAACGGTCAAAACCGTACGCACGTGATGTACGACCTTGGAGACTTGGTTTTTACCGAACAAGTCTTGTTTTCACTATTTTATACCATATACAATGTTTTTCAAACTTGGTTTTTACTTTTGGGAACACTTCGTTTTTGGACCTCGGTTTTTCAAAACGGGTTTCAGCTGGCTAGACTTTAGCTGGGTGATAATCGATTATCACCTTAGTGACAATCGACTATCAGCCCCTGCAGCGTTGGAACTCCAAAGTTCTGAAGCACGCAATAATCGATTATCACTTATGCAATAATCGATTATCAACCTATGCAGCCAAAACCCAGAAACTTCTGAGAGGACCAATAATCGATTATCACTTGTTGACAATCGATTATCTGGGTTACCGTTGTCCTCCAACGGATAGAATTTTAAACTTTTGGACAGGGAATCTTTTAATAATCGATTATCATGTCTAGACAATCGATTATCACCCTGCAACTCTGAAAAATTTGTCTTCATCCTGTTGGAAA